>KN832562.1:0-327329 GCA_000827205.1 Plicaturopsis crispa FD-325 SS-3 | reverse complement strand
TGCTCTGGTCAGCCCTCAGACTTTATCTGAGGGCGCTGGTGTGCTCGTCCTAAATCTCCTTCTACACCATCTCTGGTGTGCTCTAGTCGGCCCTCAGTTTATCTGAGGGCGCTCTGATGCTCGTTCTGGATCTCTTTTGTGATATTGTACCCGAAGGCCATTATCATTGTACTATGGGGGACGGCTGGTCTGCGCTGCTATCTGCGTGCGTGCGTTTTGATCCTGATATTTTAGCTCTCGTTCCCCGAGTTGCGCAGTGGGATGGCAAATCTCGGGACTAGAACATATAGTTTCTCTGCGCACCTGCTGTCTGTCCCACTAGGCGTCCACCGCACGCTTTCGCGCCGGCGGAAAGGAGATTGTTTTCCTCTCCCTTCGTCCAGAAGACAACGCGACGCCGATAAGAGGATATAGACGCGAGAACTTGGCGCAAAAAGGCGCCCGGTACGTGCATGTTGTCTAGACAGCGCCCTCGTCCTGAGAGTCTTGGGGCTCAAAGCTGGCCAGTTCCATACGCAAAGCGAAAGCTAGACGACTCGAGAAAGAGGATATAATCCAGTACGGATCGAGGTACGCAAAACGACGTTGGCCGTCGTGGTGGTTTGAAAGGGCAGGACAATGCAGGACAATGCGGGAACCGAAAATTAGTTGGAGTCCATATTCCCACGGTCCGGCACATGATCGTTCCCCATTGTCGCGCCGAATTTTTGGCGCCTTTTTAGCGGCCGCGTCGTCGCCGACCATAAAATACGAACGAGCTCGCTGCTCGCCGGCCACCAGTCAACCTCCAAAATATCCCAGCACATTCAGCTAGCCTCCAAGAATGTTCATCGACGACACACACCGGCCTTTCGCCAATATTACGAACATCGCTTCATCTTCCGATGGGTTCTCTGACGAGGATTCAGAATCGGACATTGCAGACATACCCTCGCGTTCTCCTAGTCGTCTTGGGTTCAACGGTCCAGCCAAGGACACAGAGAACGACACCCAAGTCGGGACTCTCAAATGGACGCATGGCCTGTTCCAAACATCCGGGGACAGCGATGTCGGTGGGAGAATGCCGGGCGACGTTGAAGACGATGACCAGGTTGGATTCTCCGTCTTGTCCTGCTCGCCCACTTCCGAGGACTTCGACGATGACTCTGGGTCAGATATCTCAGACTCAAGTCTCGACGATGAATTTGGTCGCGGTCTCTCGATGTTTCCTCCGCCACCCCCACCTCAATCGCCAACGCGGTCGCACGTCCGCCCAGTCCGCCCGCCGCGTCCAAAGAGCCCGCCGGGCCAATCTCAACCCGTCATCTCGTCTCTGCTGTCCCCCCACCGTCCTGCGGCTGTCCTCGGCGCGTCCCCCGCCCGCCTCCAGTACGCGCACCATGGCTTCTCGCAAAGCGCGCTCATGCACCAGAAGTGGCTGTGGGGCTCGCGCTACGACCAGTGGGACGAATGGCACGGCCGCTTGAAGGACGCCGAGGCGTACGGCGGAATGACCATACTCCCTGGGACGTGCCCTGCTATGCGTGGTCCCACCCGTCCCGTGAGCCGGCTGGAGCGCGATATGCCTGCGAAGCGCGAGTCTCCTGGGACGGCCAATTCAAACGCGCCCATCTATCCACGACTGGGCGACATCTCCGCTCTGCGCGATCCGTACGCTGTGAACATCGACCGCTGCTTCTGCCAGTTCTCGCTCTGGTCGATGCGCAAGACGCTGTTTCTGTTTGATATGCACCACCGCGCCACGGACGGTAGCAACTCTGCAGACGACATTGCGAATCGCCTCTTGGCTGCTCGTGCACACACCGAAGAAGACAGTTTCAGCGACGCGGATGTCACGCTGGTAGAGGACACTGCACAGGCGTCGAAATCCAAAGTGTCTGACGACGGCAAGGGATTCCGCACCTGGGATGGCGTGCGCTCGTGGGAGATCAGCTGGTACGCGCGCTGGGAGCTGCTCGTCGAGCTGGTCAAGCGCGAAGAAGGGCTCGACAAGGACGGCGTATTCACGACCATATCCCTATCCCCCTCGTCATCCGATGACGGCCACGCCGACGCCGTCGCTAGCACGCGGCCTCCAATGTTTTATTTTGCGGGTGAAGATGGGGACGAGGAGGACGAGGATTACGGCGAGATTGTGGCGAATCCTCTATTCACGAGGTCGTTTGCCGCTGGCTTTGACCGCTCGCAGGACTTCTTCACGAGGCCGGCCGCCATTACTGCTTAACGGAATCATTCGGCATCTGCATGGCCAGTATATATTATGTCTCTTATGTTTATATGTTCATATCGGAGGACTCTTAGTTTACTTTATCACCCGCATCCTTTCATACCACTTTCCTTTCCCTACTCTGGTTATAATTACATTACTATGGAATTTGTTGTATACTATCATGTACCGACTGCTACTTTGTACGCCTGATCGCGCTTCCTAATCATTCGTTTCCCCTCTCTCATGGGTTGCTTCAAACGTCCAAGGTCTCCCTCCAGTTGAAGACACGAACTCGGCGAACGTGGAACCGTGCGCCGCGGAGTTCGACGGGAGGTGCTGACAAAGCAAAAACCTCCGCCAAAATTTGAGTGTCGACTTTTCGTCACCGCGTTTCCTTCCTCAAGCACTTTCTGTCTTCACCATCTCCTCTTTCCCTATCCTCTCCAAGCAGACCTCATCTCCAAAATGTCCATGACTTCCGCCGCCCTCCGCAGCAGCCTGCGCGCTGTTAGCCGTGCCAGCACCAGGCCTTGTCTGGCGCGTTCTGTCGCCATGTCTATGTGTGCGCGGCAAAACGTCACCAGGGCGTTCAGTCTCAGTGCGAGGCGCTTGGGCGAAGGTTCTAGTGAGTAGAATCGCTTGTATTGAAAGGATACGAATACTCAGGCTGGTGACAGCGGATGTACCTCTCGCCCAGAAGCTCGCTGAGGAGCTCAAATACGAGAAGGAGGACCCTGCCACCACGGAGGCCGAGCCCGAATTCTTGAAGGCTTTCAAGTCGGAGGGTATCTGGTCTATTGAGGACACGCTGGGCAGCGACGAGGTTGCCATTGTCCGCAAATTCGGCAACGAAAGGTCGCCTCATACCCTTTCCCATTCATATGCCGTTACTGACACCTTCGATGTGCATACAGCATCCGCCTCATGTTCTCGATCGCCGACATTGCTAACGAAGATGCCGGGGAAAACGAGTTCGACCAGGAGAACGAGGAGGAGCAGCCGGAGGAGGAGCAGACCAGCCTCGACAATGTCCCCATACGCGTGTCCGTGAGCATCACCAAGGGCCCGTCGTCTGGCTCACTCAACATCGACACCCTCGCGCAAGAGGGTGCCTTTGCGATTGAGAACTTCACCTTCTACCCCGATGCCAAGGTCGGGACCGACTTGACGGCAGACGCTGACTGGAAGCGGCGAGGACTGTATGTCGGACCGCAGGTATGTGCTCTTGGCCCTTTAGCCATGCTATACTGTTGCTTACGCCACAAATTAGTTCGATACTTTGGATGAGGGAGTCCAGCAGGCGTTCGAGCGTTATCTTGAAGAGCGTGGCATAAGCGAAGGGTTGGCATTGTTCATCCCTGAGTACGCCGCGTGGAAAGAGCAACGGGTGAGTCGTGTCCTCTGTCTCATATCCAAAGGAAATGCGCTAATTACTTTTCAATCGACAGGAATACGTCGCATGGTTAGGCAACGTCAAGAACTTTGTCGAGCTCTAGATCTTGTGCTCCACCCTCTATTCATCCGCCCCGCGTCCATTTCGTGCACGTCGCCTCGCACCCAAAAGTTCCATAATCACGTCCAACCCCATCTACCTAAACGTATGACTGCACACATCCACTCACCACTCAGTCCACATTATCTCGGTGAACGTCTACATATAGCTGAACCCCTTAATGACATCTATTTCATCGTATTGCTGCGGAAACCGAGACCAACTTGGAAATATTTTACGGGCAGAGTACAATGATCAGACGCGCCGCCCGTCTCCGCTTTGCACCCGCAGCCCAAGACTGCAACGCGCTAGGAGGTGGCTATGGCGTTGTCCACGTCGCGCCTTTATTCTGCAACAAACTACAATGACCGCGAATGATCTTGTCCCTTCTCTTCCATTCCACCGTATTCTTGAACCATCGCTAAGTAGACACGTATACCCTTCCTAGCCCTTGTCCGAGTCACGAAATGCCTATGGTTACTACAGCACAACAGCGCAAAAGTACAATTGCGGCTAGATTTAGTGGGCAAAGTGCTAGCTTATGTACACAATAACTGCGCATAGCCGACACGGTCCACCCGAGTGCCAAAGCACGGTGGCCCTTGTTTCTTGGGGTATAAAGGCGCGCCATGCCGGCCCAGCAAACCTCACCCGCAGTCCAAAGTCCCCCGTCCTAGTACTTCATCACCCGCACTGCATAACTGGAACGTCAGCCAACAACGAACATGTCTGCCCCCAACGCACCTGCTACTTCCAGTGAGCCCCGGCCGCTGTATGTCCCGGTACACAAACGGGCAGCATCGGAGTCTGCTAGCGCCGCATTCGAGGCGTCTCGGGAAACTTTCCGTATGCGCATGGCGTCCCCGGCAGCGTCCTCTTCCCGTAAGTCGTCCGACGGCGCCTTGCATCTGCCTTCCACTCACATACCCTTCCCCAGGCTCCGAGGCCCCCGAGCCCGCACTCCCGGTGTACTCCATCACGATGCTCCTTGGCCTCGCATCCTCGCCACTAGCGCGCCTTCCCGCGGATACGCGCACCGAGCTCCGCAGCCGCGTCCCGGATATCGTCCGCCGGCGCCGCGCACGCAAATCTGCAGAGTGGCACGGCACACGGAAAGTGGACGGTGTGGAATCTGGGAGCTGCGATGGGGTCAAGGAGGCAGAAGCCCGGCGCGTGGTGCGGGGCGGCGGTGGACGGCGTAGAGCCAGGGAGGATACGCCGGCCAAGCGGTGGACGGCGGTCGTCGCGGACAACTGGAGAGCAGGCCTCGAGGAGAGGCAACGGACTCAAACCATTTTGGTGCAAGCGTAAGCTCTCTGAGCATCACTAGCATCTTCACCCATGAAAGACACTGTATCGATTATCGGCACTCGCAACTTTAATTCTCTTCTACACATACACAGCATCATGTTCAACCACCGATATCTGTAACGACATGGAATACAACTACACACCATTTTCTTTTGAACGCGCGTTCCTTGACCTTGAATAGTAGCCATTGGCCTGCAGTGGTACCTGTAAGAGCCTGGTACCAGTGACTTCGTAAGAGCCTGGCACATCGACACTGAGTGCCAACTGTACCTGGTCCAACGAGCCTTCCATATAGTTAACAGATTTGTGCAGTCCCGAACTGCGAGATACAGCTATAAAGTCGGGAAACAGCGCCGAGTCGAAAGCAATGTGGCCCGAGCGTTGTCCACAATAGGCGGTCCACCGTCACACTGCATTTTGTTTCGCACGTGAAGCTTGGGTCGTGTTTAGTTCTTTCCCGTTCACCGTCAAGTCCAGGATTTGGCCAGCCTGCTACGACGCTCTTGCTTTCCTTGATATCGCAGGGATAAAGTGTAACACGACGCCAAACGGACGACAAAACCAGAGACACAGAAATACAAAGAAGAAAGCACTCGCGCTCGCATCATCGGCAACATCAAAATTTCAGAGAGCGATTGGGACTGAGCTTGAGAGTCCGAACGGCGACGACACAAAACTTTCAATCGGAGTACGTTCGCCTATTTCTTGCCTTCGTCTGCCATATCCCGCTCAGCTATCCTGTCCGTTCACCGTCGTGCTCATTGCAATCATGTTTGCAGAACGAGACCACCCAGAAACCGGTGGCATCCGTGATCACCCACCTCGACAACTGCAGCCATAGCCAACATGTCCCTGTCCTCCGAGCACTCGAAAAGCCCGCCTAACGGTCCGCAGGTCGTCGAGCAACCGTACCCGTATCCCCCACAGCACTTTCCGCCGCCGCCAGGCGCCTATCAACCACCGCCGTATTACTATGCACCACCCGACGGAGAGCACGGCGCCATGCACCCGTACATGATGGCTTTTCCCCCTCCCCCGCACGGTATGGTCTATGCCTACACAGGAATGCCGCCGCCAGGTCAAGGTATGTCCGTTGCGGTGGTTTTGGCGCGAATGTTGAGTCTGACGCGCACACCAGGATATTCCGCCGGATCGTCACGCCCGAAACGCAAGCAGGTCAAAATGGCTGTGAGTGCTCTGATCTAGCGTTTAGATAGCCGCTGACGCCCGGAAAAGTGCACGAGCTGTGCGCAAGCATGTAAGCGCTGTGACGAGGCGCGTCCGTGCGAGCGCTGTGTGAAGTACGGCATCGCCGACACATGTACCGACGGCCAGCGTAAGGAGCGCAAAAAGGGCATCAAGCGCGGTCCGTATAAACGCAAAAATAAAGAAGGCGAAATCCGTACGCTCTGCCCACTTATCTCACTGTTTCCCTGCTCACCATCAGCTTTACAGAATACTCGCACAGTCTACCCGAAGGCGCCGAATGGCCCATCCAGCACCCCCAGTCGAACCCCGCATCTTCCGCATCTCCTCCGAACCCTAACTCCGCACCACCCATGCTTCCTCCCATCCATGCATTCGCGCCGCCGCCGCCTCCCGAAGGCTATGTTCACCCGTACTACTACCCACCGCCGCACCATCTCTTTGCGCCGCCGCCTCCAGCGCCTGGACAAGAAGGCGTTGAGGGCGGGCAGGTGCCGCCGGTGCCGTATTATCATCCGTATGCAGGGTACCCGCATCCGTATCCTGCATATGGTCCAATACCCCCGCCGCCTCAGCAGCAGCAGCAGCAGCAGACTATCGATCCTGCGGATGCGATGAAGAAGCCTGCATCGGAGAAGGGGCAGGAGAACGACAATGCGCACGAGGAGGTTGCGAAAACGGGAAAGAAGAGGGCTCGGGTGGGCAAGGAGAAGGGCGGCGAGACGACGAAGACCAAGAAACAGAAGAAGAGCAAGAGCGACAAGAAGGACGGTCAGCTAGCGGCGGAGAAGGACCATGATGAGCCTGAGCCTCCGAGGACGGACGAGGATGCTGACTAGGGTTTCATTGTATTGCACTTTTGTAAGTCGCGTTCCCCCTTCACGCTGGTTTGAACTTCCCGGGCTGATTCTCTGTTCCAGATGTTTGTTGCATCTCCCTGCCGAGTCTACCTGGACAGTGCTAGACCCGCCCCCGATTCTCTTTCGTCGTATCTGCTATGTTTTCGAGGTCTATTCGCATCCCGTCTACCAGGTTCATTCGCATCGCCTTCGCTTCGTCTGTTAGTTGTTCCTCTCGTTGTGTTATGTTATGATGGTTTTTTGGCATGCATTGTGGACTGTACATGATAGAAATATACTCGATTTTCCTCGTGCATCGTACCGTGCGGTGAGCGTGCAACCGTGACGAGTCGATGGATGTACAGTCCTTTCGGAAAACCTTGCCCGAGAGCCGATTCAAGAGTTTGAAAATTCAAATATTCAGAAATTCACCGACGTCTGAAACTTGGCTCTTAGCGTCGTTTGCGACGCTCTCTCCCTCTAATATCAGCTCTGTCATTCCTTGTTTCATCTTGGCTTGCTCTGGGGACAAGAACGGCGCGAAACGACGCTCTTTACGGCATATTTGACGCGACTGTAGCGACACCGATTCAGGATTCCATCATTCGATGCAGTGGTGCTACGTCCAATGCAGGAATGTTACCCAGCGGCTTTCAAAGGCTTCGGAGGGGTAGCAGGAGATACTTGCGGTGCTATTTCAGTGGGAGGTGCTCTGAATCGCGTGGTACGTCCTTCCGGTAATGTATGTGCGCTGTGCCTCGACTCGTAGCAGACCTCCCCGAACTTGACTCCAAAGCATTGCACTCTGATACGTAGCATATCTTGTACAAAAACATATTATTTTCGCAGTAATCGGTACAAAAGTCTCGGAGACGAGGAGCATGTAGCAGCTGCTGGCGAAGTGTGTCGTGAGGCAAGAGTGAGTATGCCTACCCGCGACAAGACACCCTACTACGTCCCCTGTGGCCTGTAATCAGCACTCAGCGGTGTCAAATAGATGTGCAGTGTCACGCATGTCTCGGAAGGCGTCAGTATAGCGGTCGAAAACGCTGGGATCCACCAGCCACACCGTAACGCACCGTGGATACCCCGGCACAGTCACTAGTCCACACTCGCAAACTCCGCCGAACTAGCATCCTATCCCTGCTGTAGGCCGTCTTCCGATGATTTGAGTCCTTTTGGGCGCGAATGGGACAGCTAGTTACGGTCTTGCTGTGCCAAGGCGCGGTACGCGCGTCACTCCTCTCCTACGCTGTTGAAGAGCGTCGTTTCGCGCCGTTCTTGTCCCCAGAGCAAGCCAAGATGAAACAAGGAATGACAGAGCTGATATTAGAGGGGGAGAGCGTCGCAAACGACGCTAAGAGCCAAGATTCAGACGTCGGTGAATTTCTGAATATTTGAATTTTCAAACTCTTGAATCGGCTCTCGGGCAAGGTTTTCCGAAAGGACTGTAAAGCGGAGTTGAAACATACACATGCATCGTGACTCGTACTTGAGGCAAAACGCTCGAAATACCAGACCACCATGACCTTCTACATAGTCCGCAAAGGCCACGAATGCTCATCCCGCACAGAACGCCTTTACGGCGTTCGCTTTCATGAGCGAGCTTTGCTTTGACTCTTCCATTCCCCCGGGCGGCCATGCAGCATCCGCCATCGAAGGCAGTCCTCGATGGTCGGGTTTCGTACATCCGTACACTCACATGCGATCGCAGTGCAGTCCAGAAACCCTGGATCTGATATGGTCGCTCGACAGGCTCTCGCGAGTCCACTGGGCGGCGGGGAGGAGGACAGATGTGCTATCAGTCGGCAAGGGATGTCAGACCTCCAGCCTCCATCGCGTCTAGTGCTTCGTGCGCACAAAGCTGAACAAGGTTTTGCCCAACGTCCACATAATATATCACGGCTGCGGCCGTAGGCGTATGAGTTGGCCGGAGACTGGCAACCCACTGGCGGCATCTGTCCATTTGTTCGTGGCTCGCGGCGTCCTCGTTCATCGAAACGCTGTGAAACTCGAGTCAAGCGATCACTGTGTTGACTATGTGGGTCCGCGCCTCTTTCGACGAGGCTTTCTTGACAGGGAACATATGGTGCCCGTTGGCACCAACGTGCTTACCGATAGCACAGGTGTGTTCTCTTTCATATGAATCACCTTATTCGCATTACTTATGCTAAGTCTCCATGATGAAGCCGTCAAGTGGCTTATGAAGACCTCAAGACCGATGGGATGGACGATGGATACACTTACAACCTACGCGCAGTAGCGCACCTATATACCGAGGCTCCCTCATTGCCTCTAGAGTCCCTACTGGAAACGTAGGACTCATAGCCGACCGCTCTTCGTCGGCCCGCCAGGTCAATACAACTATTCGTTGACCAAACTCTCGCCTCTCGATCGTTCCTGTTTCGAGCACTCGTCTATATCGCTCCCGGCTATCCCAAGGCTTTCTGGTTTGGCCGTTCGCCTAAGTATGCCGCTCGAGGAAAGCTCGAGCCGTATGCTTGCCGGTACTCGCACGTTCGATCGACTATACACATCGAGGCACTCCGCTGTGAATTCACTTCGGATCATCCGCTCTTTCGCTTGTGAGCGTGATCGTTTTTCGCGATGCCCGTCCTGGCATCCCGCGATGGATCCTACTTCCGTCGTTGTAGATCCCCCGGCGCCTTCATTTTTGCGCTGAGAATCCCTGCTCCTGAAAAATGGAGAGCTCCTGAAAACGGAGAACTCCTGAAAGTGGAGGACTGTTGATCGACATAGTTCGTTAACTCTGTCTTGGATCGACATATTTCGTCGACTTTGTCTTGGACCGTGCACCCTTTTATTGCGCGAAGCCCAAGTTATCATCCTCAGGTCAATTTCTGCAATTTCTGCAGATAGGAACGCCTGTTCCAATCGCGACACTCCACGGCCACGACTGCTCACACCGCACAGGATGCCATGTCGCATACTCCTTCGTGAGTGGGTAATGGTCTGAGTCCCCGCCTTCCAATCGCCGGTATATCGACCGTGCGTTCATGGGGCAGGCGACCCCGCTTCCCGCCGCGTGCGTCCAGCTACCGACTCTCCATCGCGCAGAGTGCTCGTAGAGTGCTCACGAGCCCTTCACGCCCATTACTGGCTATCCTGGTGCGCGTTGACGGGTGATCGTGCACACGTCAGAATCTGGCTTCATTGCCTGGCCTGCAAAGGACATCGCATTGCCTATCCTGCAAAGGACATTGCGTACGAAGAGAGCACGGTAGCTGGTATTGCCGGGCGGGCGCTGGTCGTCCTCGAGATCGTGGCTCATGGTACCCTTCGTGGGTGCTATGCAACCTCACTCAGACCAATCCTGGAGTCGTCGCGACTCTCAATTTTTCTACTATCCTCTCTTTGAGAGCTTGTTCGTGTCAAATGCACAAGTAATGAGGGCTTGGTACGTTCTTGTCCACCAAGTGGTCGGTTTTTATTGCTGAAACTCTGAACGCATCCAGGTTATACTTATCCTGTTGTCAGGATAGCATCATGCTGGTGCGTCTAGTGGGTTTGAATCTGCTACACTAACATCACAGTCTCGACTTCCGCGCTGCGCATCGCCCTAATGCTTCTGACATGGTGAGCGTCGTGGTCATCGTTGTCCAGCCGGCCGTCACTGATACTTCCGCCCAGGCCAATCCATATAAGTTACATGCATAGTGCTTAGGATTCGATGTGCTAGATTGGACAAGAATATACATCTTTCGGCGCCTCATCCGCAGCTATCAATGAGCTAAGGCCAGGGGTCGGTGACTGATACCATCGTATCATCGCTCTCGAGCCTTTGAGTAACGGAAAGGTAGCGCCGTGAGACCCTCAGAGTATCAAGTACAGCTTCAGCGCGCAAGACAAACCCAGGACAGACAAGATAGACATTGACGTTAATCTGCGTAAGTACCACTGAGGTCTGCACTTGGTAGCTTGGCGGTCAGGCGAATCTGAGTGGGATATATATGGACTTCGCACTGAGCAGAACAAGTCTAACATTGACTGCGGGCGAAGTTTACATGCAGGTACAGAACACCGATCGTATACGAGCTAATTCGTGGCTCGCATGTCTACAAATTGAAGAGAGAAGATGAGTACAAGTTTTAGGAAATTCCTGATACAACATTTAAAGTCGTGGAGGCCGTTTAACCGTGGACGCGCTCGTTTACTCGACCTTGACCCGGTACTTCTCAGTGGGGCGGCGTACGGCTTTGCCCTTCTTGTCGCGGTAGAATACGACATCACCTGTGAAATGCACGATGTTAGAATGGCGGTGAAACCGTACAGCTGATCGGTCGGAACCGACCTTCATCTTCGACGAATTGGCACCGGTTGTAGCTGTCCCAGAGCGCCAAGAAGCAGTTCTTCTCGTTGTAGGCGTAGTGCTCGCCGATGAACTCCTTGAGGTACTTGGTAGCCTCAGGTCCGTGGTCTATGTATCGAAAAATCAAGTAAGTGCTTTGTTGAAACGTTAAACAGCCGAAGAGACTCACAGAAAGGCATCTTGGGGAAGAAGTGGTGGATGACGTGGAAGTGCGCGACATCGTGGAGGAAGAAGCGGCCTTGCCAGCCCAGGACCGGCCTGTCAACGGTGCAAGCAGCACCGCGCTGGTAGGTCCACTCCTTTCCGCGGTAGTGAGGAAGGGTCGCGTCCGTGTGGTGGAGGTACGTGATCATGATGAACCAGTGCGAGACCTCGAGCCAGGGGAAACCGTAGTATTTGATGACCTCTGCGGCGCCCCATTTGCGGGAGGCAGCCATCACGCCCCAGATCATTGCAGCAATACCGATGTTGGACATGATAACCGCGTTACGCTGGCTCTTGTTGAAGAGCACAGAGTTGGCTAGAGGTCGTTCGAGTCAGATTTACACGCAATGCCAACGATCAGGGGCGCGACTTACGGTCAAAGTGGTTGGTCCACTTCGGGTAGTTCTTTTGGCCGGAGACGTTGAAGAGAAGGTAAGCCGGGAATGCAAGGACTTGCTGACGAACGAGCCTGCACCGGAATCAGTAAACAGAAAACGGCAGAGATAAGACGGATCAGACTGACATGAACAGCGTGTAGAGCGGGGTGTCACCGAGTATCTCTTCGTACTTGTCCTCGCTCTCGACATGCTTGGGAAGACCAAGGTCACTCCGAGTCTTGGGAACATACACCTCGTCACGCTCCATGGAGGCATGGTTACTGTGGTGGCGGTGGTGCGAGATTCTCCAGCTGAAGTACGGAGTCCAAAGGAATGTGTGAGTGATCTGTGTGAGCCGTAAATCAGAATTTGACTCGCAGACAACTCGAGCAAAGCGCATACAAAGCCAATGACATCGTTGACGATCTTGTGGTCGGAGAAAGCGCCGTGGCCGCACTATGAGCAGATACAGCCGTTAGAATTAATTATGGAGAGATGAGAAGAAGAGTTACCTCGTGGCCGATGACCCAGACACCGGTCAGGATGAGACCTTGGAACCACCAGCTGAAAGACGTACTTTCAGTACACCGAAGTACGCAATACGTGAAGCTACTTACTAGACACCCCACGCGGACCAGCGCGCGACCTCAGCGCCGATCGGCGTGAGCGTCTCAACCGCAGATGCACTCTTGAAGTAAGGGTCGATGAAGGTCGCGAGTTTGAACGCAACAGCCGCCAACAGAAGGTCCCGTGCAAGGAACAGCAGGCCGCGCGTGGTGTCGCGAACGAAGAGGTGCGGCGGGATGGCCTTGCGAATTTCCGCTAGAGTGTAGGGCATCGGCTCGTACTCGGGGAGGGCATCCTCCGAGTATTTTGCGTTCTGAGCGGGTGGGGTGGCAGTGGTGGCCATTGTGTGCTGTGCTGGTACTCCTGAGGAAGAAGATGAGGGTCGAAATATGTGGGCAAACCCTGCAATATAAAGGGAGAACGTGATTTACCAACCGCACGGAGCGGCGTGGAGGAAGGACAAGGAATTGATGGATATGCATGGGACAGGAGAGTCAATGCTCTCGATGTACTTCTGAAGGTACCGGAAAGACCATCACCCTGAGCGCGAAGGGATGAGTACCTGGTGAGATGGGAGATAGGAGCAACGAAATCACGGACATGCAGGCAGGAGGAATACGCTTCTCTTCAGAATCGATGGACTTGTCAGATTAAGGTCGAGATAGACTCACAGGCAGTCGGAGAACTCTGAATATTGCCTACCCGGTTAAGAAAATGGCCTCCGTGTCCGCGTTCCGGTGTATCGCAGGTATACAGAATGATCACATCCCCGCCGATGGCAGCGCTTTGACAGAATTCCCGATTCGACGTCAGGCTACTCAGAATAGCCCTTTCCTGTATGCTGATTTTCGTAGTTCAGAACGCGGTGCTATTTTTCATGAAGCACTTCCAGCTTCTCTGTGCGCACGATCAATGAGCAGGGAGTTGAGAGGCGCGCCACCGTAATAAATTTAACGTAGACTTACATGAGTGAGAGGTACAACCCGCCAATAGCGAGCACAATAATCCTAATTGCCCTGATCGCTAGTAACCGGAGCAACCAGATCTTAAATTAAGAATGTGCGCCATCCTGGCAGTGCCTGCGTTACGCCTGACTGTGATTTTGAGGGAGAGGTGGGCACGCTCCTGGCTTTGTGACCTAGATACGATCCATGCGGCCGTTTAGAGGATAATTCCTCGAGCGTGCTCCCACCGTCACCATTTGTTTTGTGTTTTCGCCTGCATATGCGAGTGGGTATTGCATAATACACCTTGATTTTAAGTCGACTATAAGGCACTCACGTCAGTGTTCTCGCTCCTCATAGTTTTAATGGTTGCCGCTCACAACAAGCGCACAATGACGAATAATGCAGCTCCGGTATCACTGTGCGATAAACGATCAGAGAAGCTAACGCAGATATGTCAAATTTCAAAGCACTCACTGCATCGAAAACAGAGCAAGTTACCTGCTCGGCATCGAAGCGCTCGTAGTCTGTGTTACTCCGTTCCATCGGTAAGGGAAATGCGAAAGCAACGGCCGCGGAAGCACGCGTGAATGTGATTCACCGCATGTCTAAAACACGAAGAGAGGAATATTAGCGGACGTATGGGCTATGCTCGCTGCCGCGGAACTGCACTTCACCTACCGTCTTTCTGTCGTGCAAACATTCAAGAGCCGAAGGACGAGAGAAAGCACCTCTGAGTAGTAGGATCGAGAGAGATTTTCGGTCATCCACGAGAAACGGTGGGAAACCTCGGAGGAGAATCGATTAAGATGCGGGGAAAGAAGAATGATATCGACCATCCGGACTACTTCACTCATCCGGAAGACCTTGTGTACTGAAGTGTAGAACGTAATAAAAACTGACCAGCATGGTTGGATACGCAGGAGCAAGAAAACTTCAGATGTCCCTTCCCACTAGCGAGGGTGGCAATATGACTTCCATGTGTGCTCGTTTGTCCGGGACCATTGTTCTGAGCGATGTGCAACCGTTAATTACTAGTAACGATATCGCACGAGAAAGGATTGCATTAGCATGTCTCACGCGCAGTAAGAGCGAGAAGAACTCACGTCACCTATGCGCTAAAGGATGCCTCGTATTGATTGCGAGCGAGAAAAAACACGAGAACATTCCAGTCGCTCAGGGTACTCGTGTATAGCTTGGAGCAAGGGACACGGACCGCAGAAATGCAGACACCCGCATGGAGGTTAGAAGAGCCGAATTTCCAGAGCCGATCGATATGCGCCCAAATTGAGGCCCTGGTGTCCGAGCAAAGCGGCTGCTGGGTCTTGTTTGATTCGTTGTTGGTGATGAGACACCGGTAGGTCGTGGATAACGATTTACATCGTTTGAAAGGGAGTCTATCGCTGGCATTTGTCGGCGCTTCGTGCGGGAACGGATGCGTCGCACGCCGCCGCGGGACAATGTCGCAAGTCATTAAGTTATTCAAGTGACTACAGCATAAGAATCTGAAAGCAGTATTAGTTTTAGCACGTCAATTGCAACGCTAATGGACGAGACCTTTCGCATCGCGCGTATAAGTGTACGTACATGGCGGAGTTTGCCATCTGCACCGTGACTGTAATTTTAGCGAGTTGAGAAAGAACAAGGTATTGAGGTGGGACCCAGAAGAACTTCCTTCAATGCGCAGCGAACCTGGAGCAAAGTGTCGACGTCGAGGAGCCGTGAGCGGTAACTCAGAGCAATCAGTGAGCAGCTTTCCCAGAGCAAGACTGGAGCAAGACGGTCCTCAGCTACGACACGCCCGCTATAATCCTAAGCACCTTATCTGCCGGCCCGCCTTTCTTGATAATTGAATATTTGCCCTAGTCTACAGGCGCTAGTATCGTCGTCGTCCACCTTCGCAGCCTTCTGACCAACCCCGGCCTCCCGGTGACTGAATCATCGCGTTGTCGGGCTCGGGCCTCCGGAATGGTACAACGAGAGAGGCGCCTAACCTCAGAATCTATGCACGACCAACAGACTGTTAGTGTGAGATATTGAACCCAAGATAGACTTATCTGAATGTTGAGCTTGACAAAACGTAATGGGCCACAGGAGCAAGGCCGCACCGATATGAGTAGGTCACCTCGCGAAGAGGGAGAGGGGAACGAAACATTATTTGACATCTGGTCGAACCGCAATAGTCAGGCCGTCGACGGAGACACACGCACTCGACGGCTGCCTATTGTGCTCGTTCCTCGTTGCAAAAAAACAAGTCTTGGGACGTGCAGAGCACAAGTCGACAGCTAGGTCTGACTCTCGACTCGCGAGAATAAGCATAAGCATAAGCCCTGTACGGAGCGAGGATTGTGGCGCGGTTGCTTGCTCTCGTGTCGGGCTAGGGAGAATCGACCGGCTTATAAGACACGATAGCTCGTACATTGAGATAATGACCTCTCACATCGTGTATCAATTGCAGGTGTAAAGGCAACGCCGACGCGGGAAAAATTGCTACCCTTGTAGGATAGGCCCGACTAGGGTCGGTCCGGCCACGAGATATGTAACGTTTGTCTCTTGAATCGCACTAACGCCCCTCCTCGTACATCTCCCCCGGGACGTTTCGCCGATGATGTCCACGGGCTACATGTCACCCAAAGACTCAACTGCACTGGTCGGTCAAACCTCGAAGACGAACCCGAGGTTCGTAGGGACCAACGAAGCGCTACGACGACGTCGCCTGACTTGTTGCTCCCGCGCGACGAAGCCATCAATCGGCCAGTGGAAACCAGCTGAGCATTCGGGCCTCGGTTCAGACTGACTTGCATAGGGGACCATGCGATGCTGCGTTCACACATCCTGCGCAGGAAATATGCAAAGGCTGCACGACATGATTCCCAGTGGAAGGGCAGCCGGAACGGTTCGGATGGCGTCCTCGGGAGGCAAGTGTACTACACGAGCAACAGAGTTCTTGGCCATAGGCCTCTGCACGATGCCGATGGAGTGGACAAAAGGCCAGGCGATGCCGAGGCGAGACATAGTGATGGGTCTTTCCATCGCATCCATGTCCCTCGTTGCTAAAGTGAAGTCTTCGGGCGGATAACGAGATGTAGGCCGCACTGCATCTTTTCACCACTCGCAAAAAAGGGCGGACCCTGTGCGGAGCGAGTGTCGTGGCCCTAGAGTCAACGGGGGTTGAGAAGAAAGAGCACTGAGTCGCACCTCAATCTATATATGTGGGCGGCCAAAAGGCGGCGAACAGGCCTCGAGGATAAAATGTTTCCAACTCAGTTGGGGCGAAAGTTTACCAAAAGAAGAAAGAAATATGACGTTGATTGGGCCGAGAATAAAGTACATGGTGCGAATGAAATCGATGCGCAGCGCCGTCCGCGTGAAAGACCCGAATAGGAACAAGCACCCTGTCATAGACAGCGAACGACGACATTAGTGACAGTCGCAAACGGATATGAGAGCTCACCTATAACCAACCCCCGAGCAAACTAGATACAAGGGCTACCTCACGAAGAGGAGCAGAGGTTTCGAAAAATTGGGTGTAGACTCAGAACAGCATTGAGACATACGTCCGAAGGACACACGCCACACATGGTTCAGAATCGCGAACTTCCTAGGAGTCCAAGTGCAGATTCCCTCGTACACCGCGACCACAATAAACATGGAACGACGGCTGCGCGCGAACTTGCGCTAAGAGCATTTTAACGGACCATTCTTGTGCCGTGTGTCCGAGCTGGACCACCATCAACCTTGGCGGAAGAATGGCGGCGTACAACACTACCGAGAGGATTCTACATCCTGCTCGGTCTGAGGACGGTCGACAAGCAGAGCGGCGCTATCGCAGGTCCGATCCCGATTCATGGGGGTTGCGAAAGCAGCTCCGCAAGGTACACGCCGTGCATCCGCGCCGAAGGTCTTACAAGCGACGCGGATTACGCACGACGGACCTGCTGGCCAGCACTGTCGAACAAAGCGTGTCGTATCTCGTCACACACCCCGCACCAATGTGACGAAGTGTGGGCACGGAAAGGAGACAGGATGCGGAAGACCCCCGTCCGACGATGCGTCCATCGTCTTCTGTTCGTATGCGCCATCCGCATCCCTAACGTCGTCCAATCCGGCCTGGCAAAGGCCAAGACAAGATAACGACGGCCTTGAGGGTTGCCTATGTTCAATTGAGGCACCTCATCCGATGTTGCTCAAAGCAATACGGACCATCGCTGGTCCGCAGGGTGCCCAGCGAACATCAGATTACGCGTACCTCCTCCGTCCTAGGGAGCGGAGTCATGTTTGTCGTGGTCTAAAGGGTGACAGAAGATGCTCGACTTCTGCTCGTCGAAAACGACGAACCTGGTGCCGATAGGAATATCCACCCATAAACTCGAAAAAAAGTTTTGCGATCCTTTTCCCTCCTTCCCGCATGAGGATGTCTTGGGGTGTTTCAGTCACAGTAAAGGACATATAGCCTACTCGCGAAGAAAGACAGGGACTGTCTTGTGTGGAACGAGTCGTGCGGCCAAGCAGACGCTGGACGATGGGAGTTCTGAGTAAAGAGAGAAAACGGGTGTTGCGAATTGGTTGCGAATGACAGCGAATGACAGACCGCGGCGAGGTTATTGCGCCCGAATGCCCCGAATGCGGGGTAAAAAGCCTGCTAACCATCCTTTGGTGCCGACGTGCCAGGTTCAGCGCCAGCGTCTTGCAGCTCACTGAGCTGTTGCAGTACAGTATGTACTCGTTCGCCAAACCACAGTGGTATAAATGCCACTTGTCGATGCCTGACATTCGAATTTTGTGGCGCACAGTGCAAGTTATCGGCTTCAAGTTATGTAATGACCTGCATTTGCTTCCGGGATCGACTTAACTGCATGCGAGTTGCCTCCATCCACTGTTTCTCTGTCAAACGCGTACGAAGCCAACGTAGGGACATATAGTCCAATTGGGTACGACCTAGATAGAATATACGTATGTATTTGCTGTCTCTTTCCGCACGCTGCCCAAGCCTAATCAGCAGAGATTCGCAGTGCGCACGCGCAGAAACCAACACGCAATGTCACCTTTAACATACACGCCATTGGACGAGATTGACAAGGTTCGATACAGTTTCTGCTAAATTGTTCGTGCAAATACCCCGGCTGACGAATAATCTAGATACACGAGGCTCTCCGCGCTGGGTTCAACTCTGGAAAGCTTAAGTCCATCGCGTACAGGAAATACCAGATCCTGCAGCTCGGGTACCTTGTCAAAGACAACCAGCAACGCTTCAAAGATGCACTCGCATCGGACCTTGGGCGCCCACCGCTCGAGACTGGCATGTGCGTATGAATGCTGCTACATGTGTTGACCCCTTCACTTAACAGCCATCTCGTAGGCTAGAGATAGGCCCGACTATTGGGGACGCGAAGACCGCGTACGAAAACGTCGAGAAATGGGCCAAATCGGAGAAGCCGCCCTTCTCCTTCAATTTCTTTGCGATGCGCCCGCTCATCCGCAAGGAGCCCAAAGGCGTCGTGCTCATCATATCCCCGTTCAACTATCCCCTGTGGCTAAGTATCGGACCTATTGTGCGTATGAGTCCACGCGACGACGCGTATCGTATGGAAAAGGGTCTCTGATGTAATGGTCATCAGGCGGGTGCATTGGCTGCGGGCACTCCGGTGTGTCTGAAACCGTCGGAGAACTCGCCAGCGACAAGTGCGTTAATAGCAGAACTTGTCCCGAAATATTTGGACGAGGATCTTGTTCGTGTCGTCAACGGAGGAATCGCGGAGAGCACAAAGGTGAGCAATTGCCATTATCAACACCATATTTGAACGCACCCTAAGCTCATTTCGCAGATTCTCGATTTGCAGTGGGACCATAGTTAGTCTTTTTCTTTCATCAAATCAAAATGTGCTCCAACTAATTCATTTGTACCCCAGTCTTGTACACCGGTACATAGCAGTCCAAGCGAGGTATTTACATACAAACTGACGAATTTTGCAGGCGGAAGTCATGTGGGCAGGATCGTTGCGGCTGCAGCAGCGAAGCATTTGACACCTGTGACTCTCGAGGTACGCCCTCCACCCCTTATTACGGTGAGATAGAAATTTAACAGTATCTCAGCTTGGTGGAAAAAGCCCTGTCGTCATAGATCCCGCTTGCGACCTTAACCTTTGCGCACGCCGCTTATTATGGGGTGTACGTGCTTACTGTCCCGATTTGCTTACAGGCGGGCTTATCCTAAGCCACATAGAAATTCACAAACGCGGGACAAACATGTGTTGCTCCCGACTACGTGCTAGTCCCAGCCCATTTCCAAGGGAAACTTGTGGATGCTCTCAAGAAAACGTGCGCAGTGTCTACATCATATTATTTCCCTCAACTCACTGGTGTGCAGATACAATGAGTTCTACCCCAAGGGTGCCGCCGCGTCAAGCGATTTCTCGCGCATGGTGACGCCACAGCACTTTTCGCGTGTGCACAGGCTCGTTCAGAATACAAGCGGGACGATCGTGCTTGGAGGGGATGCGGACGAGGCGACCAAATTTATCGCACCGACCGTCGTCAGCGACGTAAAGCCGGACGACTCCCTCATGAGCGAGTGTGTTCCATTTCGCTCCATTTTTCATGTTCCAAGAAGTTTACTCTCCCTCTTTCAAGGGAAATTTTTGGTCCCGTGCTCCCCATTGTGCCAGTGAAGGATGTCGACGAAGCTATTGCGTTCATCAACAAACAGTGAGTGTTGATCAATTGTCAGCAAAGCGCGATTGACTGACAGCAAGAACCTGTGTTACTCAGTGACCACCCGCTCGTCGTATATGTATTTTCGCAGTCGGCAGCCTTCAAAGCCAAAGGTCCGTCGTACATGAAACAGCCTTCAATTCGTGCGTGATTAACGGGGTATGTGAACACAGTATTCGATAATACTCAGAGCGGAGCGACTATCGCAAATGAATGTAACATCCATCCCGGTGGTGAGCTATCTCCCATTTGCATTCTTTTTGACGCTCGTCTGACACACATCTGCAGCGGAGGGACTTCCATTTGGGGGCATCGGTCCTAGTGGATGTGAGTTTCATGCGCACTATTTCTCCTCTCTCACTGACTGACGACGACGCACACTCAGCGGGGTACCACACAGGAAAATTCACCTTTGACATATTCACGCATCTGCGCGCGTCCATGGACTCCCCGGGCTGGTTCGTCCACCCCACCCGAAACCGCACACTGATCTTTGACCACATACATTCTGCAGGCTCGACTTGATCCTCGGCTCTCGTTTCCCGCCGTACAGTGTGAGTGGCTTCGTCCTATGCTCAGTCCTGACACTAACTCTTCACTCGATAATAACAGGAAAAGAAAGACCGCGCACTGTCACAGCTCACGCCTTCGCTTCCCGCGCGCCCGAAAGGTCCCCCTCCGGCGTCGGCACAGAGCAATGGACGATGGTGGGCACGACGTCTTATCTTTGCGTTTGCCCTCGCAGTGGCCGCTGTGCTGATGAAACGCAAGACTCTTGAGCACTAAGCAGCAACGGTCAAGTCGCAGTAGTAGCTTGTGCGCACTGCGGCGTGCCCGATATAAACCGGGAACACCTGTCTCGCGGATTTTCCAGTCATCCTTGTACGGCTTTTTATGCGGATATTTATCGATAACAATCATACCTTGAAAGTTGTTATTTACTTCCTTGCTACTACGCCTTGACGCGGACGTCTTGAGGCTGCTCAATATGCGTTGTTTGCCTCTATTTGGCTACGGCGTCTAGTTGAACGCTCGGCTAAATGACACTGAACTTCAAAACTCAGTGGTTTCCAACGCACTCAATTCACAATAATGGCAAGGAATAACGATAGACGGCATTGTCTAGCTACGATTTGTTCCTCCTGTATCTATGGCCAGATGCACAAGCAACGCACCGAACAGCCCTACTACACGAGGCTCGTCGGGGTAGCACGGTCTTCTGCTAGTTCCGATTGTTCCTACTGGCGGCTCAGCTTTGTTCAACGACTCGGAAACTCAAACGAAGGTCATGGAGGCGTCGATCCCAACGCGATAAGTCTATGAGGTGCCCGCAACAAGAGCTGAAACGACTTCGAGGGTTCGGCGTCTTGCAAGTCTGGGCAGGGACCGGGTTCTAGGATCCGGTTGCTGTGTCTGCAATAATGGAACTGCGGACACCGCCCCACCCTTTCACTCATTTTAAACCTGGGCAGTGCGGCGCTCAGAAATATATAAACACAAGGCTCCTCGTTAGATGGGGCTGCATCGAGCGGCTATCTAGCATTCTCAGCGGTGAGTTCCGATCCTCCATCAGCTTTGCGGTCAGAGGCTGAGCGCTGATTTATCCAGCGTATACTTCAAGTTTAAGGTCGTGAAAACCCGTATCCAGTTACACGGCCCGCGGTGCGCAACCTATCCGTGCCGAACAATGTTGACAGTCGACAACCTGTACGCATTTTATCTAACTCGTCCTCTCACCGTTCTAAGGTTCGGCCTTTCCAGTAACGCCATCGCCCGGGATGAAGGAAGACCAAATATACCCGGCAAGCCGAGCAACAACCCTCCACCCAAGCCCAAATGACGGGTTGTTTGTCTGAAAAATCTTATGTGAGTAGCTCATCTGTCCCTCATTATCAACGAGCCTGACGGCATGAGCCCTCCCGTGAATTAGGTGCTCCTTGAACATATGTGATGTCGGTCATAGATATTCTGCTGCTTGTATATGCGCCCAGGCAAATAGGCTCAGAAAATATACGCGATTGCACCAAATTCCGTTACGAGTCTCGTCGACCCAGTACCTCGTTTCAAACTCGAGACTGTCAATCCGACGGATGAAGAGGCAATGCAGCATTAGCCGCGTTCTGACTACTTCTCTCCTCTAGTATTGACGCCCGTATATTGGCCCACATATCACCACGAAACGCCGCCGATATTGATGGCAGCTATCCCAACTCGGTTCTACCATTCCCTCGGGGGAAAACAGACGCCCCGTATATTCGTGAGGTATAAATACGCTACGTCGGAAAAGGTGAGTGTTGCTTTCGCCCCCGCCGCTTCCCATTAAACAGAAACCGAAATGTTTCACCTCCTCACCGTGTGCTTTCTCGGTGTTCACCTGCTGTCGCATGCACTAGCCGCGCCCATCGCTAGCATCCGCTCAGCCGAGAACATAACGGACACGAGCATCCTGCAGTTCGCCCTCACCCTCGAGCACCTCGAGAACGCGTTTTACACCGGCGGGCTCGCAAAATATACGGCGGAAGATTTTGCCGCTGCAGGCCTGCCTGACTGGGTCCGCCCACGGTTCGTGGAGATTGCGGAACACGAAGCGACGCATGTGCAATTTTTGGAGAGCGCGCTGGGTGCTGACGCGGTGCAGGCTTGCACGTACAAATTGTGTGTCCTCCTCCAAGTCTGCCTCTTCCGGGATGTGTTAATTAACCTCGTTACCGAAAGCCCTGACACGGACGTGAAATCGTTTGTTGACGTGAGCAGCTCTTTGGAAACCGTTGGTAAGAGATGTGTAGAGCTGTTTCATCCCGTCTGAAGCATTAACGCGCGTTCACCTTACACAGGGACCTCTGCATACCTCGGTGCATCAAAATTCCTTGACAATAAAGTTCGTATCACAAGTTGACGCCTAGCGAATTTGTGCGGCTAATGTACAGCGCCTGTACTCGTAGGATTATCTGACGGCGGCAGCCTCCATCATGAACACCGAAGCGCGCCAGTCTTCGTGGATCATCTCGAGCGTGCGCAAAGGCAGTCCGTGGTTCTCTGCCTTCGAGGTCTGTTTGTCCGTCCCATGATCTTGTGCCATCATCTCTGACATATCCGCAGATTCCCCTCGATCTCAATCAAGTGTTCAGCATCGCGTCCGGATTCATCGTCGACTGTCCATCCACAAACGCGCAGCTTCCTGTCTCCGCATTCCCCCCGCTCGTATTCCCGTCGACCGGCGTCGCCCCTGGCGCCTCCGTCTCCCTGGAGTTTAACGCGACATCCGCGGGCTCTCAAGGCGGACTCTTCGCGACCTTCCTCACGGGCTTGCTGAGCTCTACGGTGTCTGTTGCGCTGGGAGAGGACGGGAAGACGGTGGTGATCCCGGAGGGTCTAAAGGGTGTGGTCTACGCCCTGATCACGACAAATAACGCCACGGGTTCTGCGGTGGATGACACACACACTGTCGCCGGCCCTGCTATGCTCGACTTTGAGTTCGACTCGAAGGGCGCGCTGGAGACTCTGCCTTTCTAGGTTATGGTCATCATACGCCGGAGACTTGTTTACAATGTTTACAATTTGATATCCGCCTTTGTCATACAAAGGCTTGTTCCAGAGTGATTAGTAGTACTGTAGTTGGGTATCATCAGCGTAGCCATTGGACTCATAGCACTATATACGTACAGCTGTACCTTCACGCAAGTGACAACATACTGCTAATTCTCGATGGATGAAAAGCGTAAGAACAAGTCCAACGGATGTTGACGTCGCCCAAAGTTGTTGATATATTATCGACGTCCATGATATACATGAGTTGATAGCAAAATGAAGACAAGATACACAAATGAGTTGGCGAGAATGATGCATTGGAGGATATGGAAATCTAAGTCTATGTTCTCACAGCTTGGCGAGGATGAGCCCGATAACGACGTATATAATCGTGGCTGGCGGGGTGATGACGCAGTATGACCAGAAGATAGTGCGGCTAATAAGCCGCTCGAAGGCATCCCCAGATGCAGCCTGTGTGATCTGTTCGCAAGAAAACGTTAGTCGCATAGCAGAACAAGTAACGCTGTACGTACCTGAGCCAGAGTCAAGGCAGGGGGCGAAGAAATCAAGAGCACATTCGCCACAACGAAAACCGGGCTATACAGAGGTCAGTTAACAAGGCTGCGATGAAAGGAAAGTAAAGGCACGCAGGACTTACTCCTCGAAAACAGCCTGTATGTCGAACCGTGCGGACAGCGCCATGAGGGGCAGCAGAAGCAGCGGCGTGATGATCATGCGCGACACGACCGCGATGATGACCGTCGTCGTCTCCCCTGGCCGCCCGCTCCCAGCTGACGCAGCCATCAGCGACTCGTCGCCCGACATCCGCCGCCGCGCCGCAGTATCCCGGGGCCGCAACTTGAACAGCTCGCGCACGCTGTGCACCATCGAGTACAGCGACGCCGAGCTCACAGCAGCCCGCAGCCCCCGAGGCCGCGACGTGTCCAGCTCGCGCTCCGGCGCGGGGGGCGTGTAGAAGTACGCGCCCAGCACGATCAGGGTGAGCGGGATCGAGCAGTTCCCGGCGGCGGTGAGCGCGCCCTTGACGGGCTGCATGTGCACGTCGAGCGCGTGCTGCATCGGGCGCACGCATGCGACGATGATAGAGGCGAGCGCCGCCCACAGCGGGACCGTCATGAATTCGTTCAGCGTGGTCCAGGCCCCGCCTATGCGGTGCCCCGTACGTCGCATGAGTGATTGGAAGCGCGTGGACGTCGGTGCCGTGGCAGGCCGGTGCCGAGGGAGTCGCGTAGATTCAATGTCTCCATCATCGCTGGAACTGTAGTCCTCCTCGTCATCGGAACTCGTCGGGGAGCTCGTGAAGGCCGCCACCGGTTTTTGGGTGTCCGGTGTGTCTGGCCGGGAGGGCGCAGGCGAGTTCGGGAAGGAGTGGAAGAACGAGGAATGGGTATGGAGCGCGGTAATGTGCTGTGGCCGTCGCTGCAGGTGTCCCTGTATATGTTCTCTGTCTGTGTCGGAGATAACGATGTGCGGCAGGAAGTTTGGATCAGGCTCGTCATCCGTGCCCACCTGCGTCGAGCCTTCCGAGTGCGGGTGGTTCAAAATGCACTGCTCGGCGTTGGACGCGGGGAACGCCGTTTCGTCGGGCGGTAGGAGAGCGCTCGTCTCGTGGTCTTCGTCGGGGTTCGTCATTTTTGTAACAGGCTCCGGATCCGCTTGGGACAGTAGACGAACGCCGTAACTCCACCTTAACTGCGCTTCGTCAGTCTCTTTCCACCGGCTACTTGAATGGAGACTCACTATCATCCCGAGCGTGCTGTACAGAACGAGATATGTCAGTGCACGGCCGACCATGGCATCCTTATTGTCGTTCTTCCCCCACTTGAGTCCGGGAACAGTCACGACGAGACTCTGCATCAATGCGATAGGCAGAGAATTCGAGTTCATGAACATTGCCGCAGCCATTCCGAAACTCCTGAGTGCCGCAAATTTATCAGGAAAACGCGCTCCAATAAAAAAAACGTAGCGTACCGCTGTGATCGCTTCAACCTGAAGATGAGCCCAAGAGTGAAGGACACCGCCATAGAGACTGCGGTTACGAGAACGAAGAACAAGGGTATAACCCATAGCTCTCGCAATTTCGCTGCGTGCACGGGTCAGACAGTGAGGTTGATGCATATACAGCATAGCGCGCACCTGGTGATAAGAAAAATGCGACTTTCGAGAAGAGGAGGGACGGTGTGAAGAGGGAGACGTTCAAGCGATTAAGTTGCTGCGCACGTCCAGGTCAGTTACGCGTCCTCAAGCATGCAGCCTGTGGCGGACACACCTTTTGCGTCTTCCTATCGAGCACACCGCGACCAGCTAGCACATATCCTGCCAGGCATAGCAGAAACACCTCTAGGATCGACTGCAAAGATCCAAAATTGGTGTAAGTGATCCGAATAAGATCCTCACGCGGAGGACTGGTGACTTACGGTGAAGACTGTGACTAGCAGAGGGGCTATTGGGGTGTCACTGATCATGAAAGTACGGAGCACCAGAGGCCAATGTCAGAACAAGACGTTATAACGCGAAAGACAGCAAAGGGAGGACGAAAAGGCAGAAAACGAACGTGCTCAGCGGTTTTCAAGGTCGGCGCACGGGCACAGGCAGGGAGTCCAAGAGATTCAAAGCCCAGACTTTTTTGGCGCACAGCGCTTTCATAGCATCCGAGTTCATCGTCATGACTTGGACCTGTTCATCGTCATTTACCGTCACAAAAACATATCAAAATCATCTATAAAACACGTTGCAATCTCGTTGCAATCGCCATGGCTTGGACGTGCACGGGCAAGACGAACGCTGAACTTGTCGCGAACATGGCCCGCGCAAAACTCATCCATTCCGACCAAGTCTCCACCGTGCTCGTCCTCCTGCTTTTCCAGCTTGGCGCAGGGCAACTGACCACCCTCTTGGCGTAGGCCATGTCCAAAGTAGACCGCGCAAACTACGTTCTCGTCAAGAGCGCTGCCTACGAAGACTCGCCGCAGTACGCCCACCTGTTGCAGCTTAAACTGACTCTGATTTGCCCCACAGATCCATTGGCCACGGAGCGACCATCTCGGCGCCTCACATGGTACGCACGCAAATGCCCCGTCGCGCTGACCTGGCTTATGATACGTCGGGCCCAGCACGCACACGCAGCGGAGCATCTCCAGCCTTTCCTGCGCCCCGGTGCAAAGGTCCTCGACGTCGGCAGCGGCTCCGGCTACCTCACTGCTGTCCTCCACCACCTCGTCGGCCCGCACGGAAAGGTCGTCGGCATCGACCACATCCCCGCCCTCGTCGACTGGTCTGTCCAGAACCTGCAGAAAGACGGCCTCGGAGGTGCCCTCGCCGCGGGGCAGATCGAGATGATTGTTGGCGATGGCAGGCAGGGATATGCGAGCGCAGGCCCGTACGACGCTATCCATGTCGGTGCCGCTGCGCCTACGCTGCCCGCGCCCCTCGTCGAGCAGCTGGCGCGCCCCGGCAGGATGTTCATTCCCGTGGGCACGAGCAGCCAGGAGATCGTGCAGGTCGATAAGGACGCGGAAGAGAACGTCACGCAGAAACGCGTCATGGGCGTCGTCGTGCGTACTTGCCTGCCGCACGCGCTGCAAGACACTGATCGCTGGGTCGCAGTACGTCCCGCTGACGGACCGCGTCAAGCAAACTACGAAATAATGATCATGTTTGTATCATCCATGTATGTGTGTAATTCTATCGCAGCTCTCTCTCTTCAACAGCCACACATGTCCCATCGCCAGCTTGCATGCAGCAAAACAGCGCTCGCCATCTGCATCAGCGGTCAATCATGCGTTGACCCTGACCGCCCGGAGTGCGCTTTATGTGGATAATGCTTGTGCACCGTGACACCTCTGCCCTGCAGACTCTCTCCGGTCGGGCATGATACCCCGCCCTGTGTCCCTGCAGCCCTCTCCGTTTTGGATCTCCCGTCAAATCACAAGCATGCGCGCGACGACGAACCTGACAGCTCTCGTGCACCGTGAACCTTGCGTCACGCCTTTTCCCTGCACACTGTCCTCAATCGCTTCTCTGGTCGGGCATGATTACCCTCCCTGTGTCCTGCAGCGCCTCTGAGTGCCGCAAGGAGTTTGTGATACAGATTGCCTTTATTCGGGGTTGGTGGCACGCTGCCGCGGCGCTGCTAGCAATGCGCTTCATCTCCCGCGTCTTGAAACCTACTGTCGCATTCGGAGGCGCGACGCGATACCCTTTGTGCTCGTCGGCGTACGCATTGTCAATAAGTTGTGCCGTCCAGCTGCAGTCTTTACAGTCCTTCAACTTCAAGTGGCCCTGCTTAGCACCGGTCTATTTTATCCTGATATAGCCGGTCTACCCCACAAAAGCCACGAGATCTTCCCGATATTGATTATTAAACCTTCAACGTCATTGATATCTTGGCAGGAACACAGCGAAATCTCAAGTATGCAGCATAGCATTGCCCTTCTACTTTCACTCCGAGTCCTTAAGTCAGAGTTGATATTGCTGTCAATTACACTCGATGAAATACGAGACGTGCGCAACGACGAACAGATGTAGCAGGACTTGCAGTGGGCGGTCGCATTGACCGTTGTAAGCGAGCGGTGGAGTGGATCCGACGTGTATCCAAGAAGTAGGAAAGTTTTGCAGACATCAGCGGGCATTTGGGCGGGCACGACATACATAAGGGGTAATTTTGACATAGAAAGGAACATACCTGTTGTCTCCACCGCCAGTGCCACGATTCAGTGTCTGCTTTCATCCAAGACATGTCCTCTCCTTTCTATGAGCTGCAGCTCATCATCCTAACGGGTGTCTGCGGAGTCGCCCTCCTTCTCGACCGGCATGTGTCGAACAAACGACACGCATCCCAGGCCAAGGACCGTTTGGCAGAGCGCGCTGAGAACGGGGCGTTAGGGTCTGCGACCTCCAGCGTGCTCGCGCAGCTCACCAGGCAGTACCTAGTCGTATATGCAATCGTCATGGGTGAGTGCTGGTAGGCCCGGATATAGCAGTGACATGGCCGATAACACACCGTGCAGGCGCCGACTGGCTCCAGGGCCCGTACGTATACTCCCTCTACAGGGAACAGTACGCATTTCCCGAGCGGATAGTCGCAATATTGTTCGTGACGGGCTTTGTGTCTGCAGGATTGACGGCCCCGCTGGTGGGTGTTTGGGCAGACCAGCAGTACGTCTCTTATAGTCTAGCTTCGGGCGCCGCTCCTCATATGATCAAACTTCCGCAGCGGGCGCAAAAAGCTTTGCATGGCATTCTGCTTGACATACACATTGACTTGTGTATGCATCCTCTTTCCGTCGCTGCCCATTCTGCTGTTGGGCCGGGTCATGGGCGGCATCTCCACGTCCATCCTGTACTCGGCGTTTGAGGCATGGCTTGTCTCGTCCTCGAACGGCCTCGCCCTCCCCCAGTCCGACCTTTCCACCATCATGGGCCGCGCGACACTGGTGAACGGGTTTGTCGCGACTGGCGCAGGCGTGTTCAGCAACCAGCTAGTAGGGTCGACCGGAAGCTTTGCCTCGCCCTTTGTGGTCAGTGGAATGCTCCTGCTTCTCGCGTGGGTCGTCATTCGCGGATCCTGGATCGAAAACTACGGAGGCGGAGGTGGTGCCTCTACCACGGGCGTCTCTGACCCATTCCAAATAAAACGTCTCGGTCAAGCGTGGCGCATTGTCAGCGAGGGTGTGTGTTGATCTATGTACCCAAACAACGCTAACGCGCTGCGACAGACCCACTGCTGCTCGTTCTCGGGCTGACGCAGACGTGCTTTGAGGGCTCTATGTACCTCTTTGTGTTCCTCTGGGTGCCCTCGCTGCAAGAAGCATCTATGTACTACCCACAATTCGCCCTCCCCCTCGGGTACATCTTCTCCGCGTTCATGGTCAGCATGATGCTCGGCTCGCTCCTGTACACCGCGATCGTGTCGTACTCTGCGCCCTCCACACCCTCGTCGCCGGCAGACTCTGCGCTCACCCTGCACGCGAAGCTTAGCAGCATGGTATGTGCGGTCAGCGCGTGCGCGCTCGCTATCAGCATCAAATCCGACGACGAGCGGATCCGCTTCTGGGCGTTCTGCGCCTTCGAGGCGTGCGTGGGCATGTACTACCCCGTGCAGGGCATGCTCCGCGGCTCGCTTATCTCGAACGAACACCGTGCAACAGTGAGTCTCGTGTACTACCTCCCGTGTTCCTATAAATGGCTGACCTTTGTGCGTATCGCAGTTATCCTCGCTGTTCCGCGTGCCGCTGAACGTGTTCGTCGTCGTGTCGTTGCTGACGGGCGTCTCATCCGCACGCAACGCCGTCCTCGCTGCGAGCGCGCTCATGCTCACGTTCTCGAGCATCATGACCGCGCTGGTCGTCGTCGAGCGCGTCGACGAAAACCCGCGACCGGAATCAATTCACCTCCGCCCCGCATAACCTGCGTCTCTACATGCACCCTATCTATCTATCTAGACGCGCAGATTCGCCGCGCCAAAATTTTAGCAGATTTAATTCGGAAAATGACTGGATATATACCCTCTACTTACTGCTCTGGACATTGCAATGGACACGGCGGCTTCCCGTACATTACTTATTAGTGTATAACTCCTGGTAGATGTTACATATGCACTCGCTATCTCGCTATCCTCGAGTCTGCTGCCAGTGAGTTGAGGCCATCCGAGCACGGACTTACGCCACAGCGGTGCCAGTAAAATCTGCGCGGTGCCAAATGAGCGCAGCCGCGACCCCGAAAAACGCAGTCACTTCTTGACCCCAAACCACCACCATCCCTCCCTTTTTTCCTCTCTTTTCTCTACCCCCCTAGTCTCGCCGGAAAACTCAAGATGGACGTCGACATGAAGGCAAAAGACGAGGTGCTCGTCGACGAAAAACCGGCCGTTGTACCCGTGAGCAGCAGCAGCAGGGACCGGGATCGTGAACGAGACAGGGATCGGGATCGTGACTATGACCGTGACAAGGACAGGGACAGAGACAGAGAACGCGACCGCGACAGGGACAGCAGGCGGAGCGACAGGGACAGGGACAGCCATAGGCGTGAGTCTGGTGCGCTTTCTTCGAGTCCTTGCTTTTGCGCCGCATACCAGCTTTTGCTCATCTTCGTAATCCCTAAGGCCGTGGAAGACGTGGCGGCGGAGGCGGAGGCGATCACTGGGAGCCCGAGGAAAGGCGCAACGGCGACGTGAGTGTGCTTTATCGCCCATCTGCCGGGCGCCTATCATTGACCGGTCTTTTTTTACCAGCGGCGGAAGCGCTCGAGGACGCCCCGTTCTCGCTCGCGGAGACGGTCTGCCTCACCCCGCCGTCGCTCCCACCGCTCGCGCTCGCGCAGCTTCTCGCCGCGGTCCCGTTCGCGCTCGCCGCGTTCGCGCAGCCGCGACCGCAAGCCGTCCGACTCGTTCGCGCGCTCGCTCGGCGGGCCCATGAACGCGGACCACGAGGAGGCCGTCGAGTTCGCCAAAATCAGCAAGAGGGAAAACCGGGTCTACGTCGGCAACCTGAGTTACGACGTCAAGTACAGGGACCTGATGGAATTCATGAGGGGAGGTGGGTGGGGGACATCTCAAATTAGCATTCTTTTCCGAACCATCTTCAAACTGTGGAGCCCGTTGGCGCACGATCGTTTCATGTTAAAGAGGACGTTGCCGCGGAGGAACGGAAGTGGTTTCCATTTCGATGTGCGATGCCGAGTTTGCGGGGAGGAAGAGCGATGCATTTTTGGTTTTTTGATTGACGGATGAGTTGAGAGGATATTGATGGGAGTTTTCTTTTGGGGTTCGTCAGCTGGAGAGGTCCTATTCGCCGAAGTCCTCGTCACACCGACCGGCGTATCCAAAGGATGCGGGTGAGTTGTTTTCCTCTTGAAAGCCAAGGACCTATGCTGACGCGCCCATTATCAGTATCGTGGAATTCGCGTCGGTCGAAGACGCTCAACGCGCTGTGCGGGAGCTCTCCGAAATGTCGCTTCTCGGTCGCCCAGTCTTCATCCGTGAGGTATGTGTGATCCTGTACTTGCACTCAATCGCACTCATAACACTTTTGCGACCAGGATCGCGAGAACGAATCGCGCTTTGGTGCCACCCCGGTCCCAGGAAAAATAGGTATGGCCATGGCTGGTCAAGGACTAAACGCCGGGCCACCCCCGCGCCCGCCCTCGCACAACTTTTTCGGCGCTCAGGCAAATCCTGGCAACCAACTCTATGTCGGCAACGTACGTGCTTCGTTACTGTAGCTGACCTTGTGAAAACGGCTGAGCATGTCAATATAGTTGCCTTACCAGGCTGGCTGGCAAGACCTGAAGGATTTATTCCGCGCTGCTGGGAACATCGTCCGTGCCGACATCAACATAGGTGCAGATGGTCGGCCAAAAGGGTCTGGGACGGTTGTCTTTGAGACCCCCAAAGATGCTACCCAAGCCATTGGTGCGCCTGTTGCTTATACGCATTGCAATGCTCTTTACTCAAATGCCCATAGCCATGTATCACGGGTTTGACTGGTACGGTCGGACACTCGAAGTTCGAGAGGTTTGTAGAAGTCAGACGTTCCTGCAGTAGCATGCTAATTGTACGAACAGGACCGCTACGCTGGCTTGTCCGGACCTGGCGCCTTCCGCGGAGGCTTTCGCGGCGGTCTTCGCGGCCTCCGTGGTGGAGGACGTGGCTTCGGCGGACGTGGGTTTGGTGGTGGTTTCCGTGGCGGGTATGGAGGTGGCGCAGGCGCAGGGCGCGACTTCTCCAACCAGGACCTGTATGCCGACTACTCAGGCCCTGATCAAGGTGCACCCACTGGACCTGGTGGTGCAGGGCTGAGGATGGACGGCTATGGTGGTGGAGGTGGCGCTGGATACGCAGGTGCAGGCCCAGGTGCTGGTGCAGGTTTCGGCCCTGGCGCCGCGGGCTACACCGAGCCAGAGCCCAGCCAGCAAATCATGGTCCGCAACGTATGTGCATTTCACTGTTTATCATATATTGGGTGCTGACTTGGGATTCGTATCATTTAGTTACCTTGGTCCACTGCTAACGAGGATCTGGTCGAGCTGTTCGAGACGACCGGTCAGGTTGAGTTGGCAGAAATATTGTTTGAAGGCACCAGGTCAAAAGGATGTGGCGTTGTACAGTTCGCGCAGGTACAGGAAGCGGAAACTGCCATCGGTACGTCCCTCTGCCGAGACCTCATTTTTCTAGTGCTCTAGCTCATTTTCCTGCAGCCAAATTCCAACAGTACATGTACGGTGGTCGACCCCTCGACGTGCGGTTCAACGATCGCTGGCACACTTTCACGCCCACCGCTGCGAAGGGCGGTCAGGTCATACCTATCCAGACTGACGCGGCTTGATTTTTTTCTTCTCGACTAACTAAAACCTTAAACTCTTGCACCTAGTTCCCCTCTCCCTTCAACCCCTGCTCTGTACCACTTGTTAATGACGGTCTACCTTCTGAGCTATGCACTATGCGCTGTTTCGACTCCCATGTCTTGACCGAGTCCGGATAGGTTGCGCACCGCGGGCCGTGTAACTGTATACGGTTTTTCTAATAAAGCCGTTCACGACCTAACACTGAAAATCGTTCACGGCCGGTCGTATAGTTTTGAGGTACCATTTACGACACAGAAGTAACATGAATACGGTTTGTGCAAACCAAATTGAGGGTGAGAGGCATGAATGGTCTCCAGGAATCATATCGATTTCAGAATATAGTTGTCTGGCACCAAAAAAATGTGAATGGTTTTCTAGTACCATAGCTGATGTCGGTCATAACGGTGTAGAGAAACCGTATTGCGTTCGGTATCCGTGAACCATCTCGAGAACAGTGCGCCTAAACCAAAATCAAAATGGTTGTGCCGCACAATAAAAAGGTACACCCCTCCGCGGATCGAACGCGCGACAACTGTAAGAAACGGGCGCGCTGGACCACTGTGCCAAACGACCATACTACACTGCTTTGGTACAGTATATATATAACGTGTCAAAAATTTAGTATTTACAAACCAAATTGTCATTTTGGTTTACCACGACCATTCCTGGTTAATTTGCGTCATGTAAACCATTTCTTTGGCTGCAATATGGTCAACAGAATCTATTATGAAGAATAGACCTGATAGTCTAATGGTTAAACGGTCAACAAGCAACTTTGTATGGTTTCTGTGAACCATTTCATTTCTGGGCGCTTGGGTTCAACTCCCCAGAATGGTAATAAAAAAGTCAATTTTGCCGGTTTCAAGTTTAAAAATGGTTTGTAGAAACCATTTTGGGACGGATGGTGGATGAAAACTATTCTATTGTGGTTGTCTGCAATGGTTCATGAAAACTATACGGCCGGCCGTATACAAGCTTTGGTGGTAGGTCGTGAACGCGTTTATTAGTAAAACCGTATACACTTATACGGCCGGTCAAGCGCAGCCTGCCCCACCGAGTCTGTGAATAAAAAACAAAATACAAATTGGTTTTCTTTACCGTCAAGCTTCGACCATACTCAGCGCGCGTGAATATTCTAAGTACATGTACAGAGCGAAGTGGTGCAAAACTAGAAAAAGCAGAATATCTAGCTCCAAGACCACTACCGATTATGATGAGTCCATGAAATCCCGAAAGCGAAAGAATGAATGAATTCTACTGCGCGTCCCATCTATGCGCGGCCTACAAGTTGCTCTTCGAGCTGGCGTCGGCCGTGTCCGATACGAGGTGAAGCATATGGTCAACGATCTCCTCGGGGTTCGTAAGGTGCCAAGACGCCAGTGTCCGTTTGTTGGCGCTTCCGACAGCAGTAGTGAAGACCGAGTCCGGCGCGATAGCGAGCTCTACAGGCTCCAGGACCGCATCCTTGTCGATCAGGGTGACAGCGAGCGGGGCCTCCATTGTTGCTTTCGTTGCACCGCCGGGGAATAACAGGAGCGCCCTGAACATGTCCTCGTCTGTCTTGTCGTCGCCGGCGCAGAAGATGAAGTCTGAGTCTGGGTTTTTGTACAGTATGCGCTTCACGATTTCGCCCTGCATGGAGTGTAAGAGCGTGGTTTATTCGCCATCGATATAGTACACACCTTGTTGACAGCAATGGGCCGAACCTCGAGATTCTTCTTCCCGACGAGCACTGAACAAGATGTCAATACTCGCAATTGGAAAGCGAAGGCACAGATACTACTGACCTTCAATCGGCCGTTTGTGCGCCACGTTGTTCTCCAGGAGATCTTGGCATTGTCGGCACTGGAATTGACTGCAAGCCAAGTCGGTCAGTCGTCATCGACGATTGATGATGCAAGTCACTCACCCCCACTCGGGATCAGCGCCACGGTAATGCCAGGTAATCGAGCTCTTCTTCATCTCTATATGACTGCCGGTGGTACGCTATATCAAGTTATGTCAACGAAAAGATGCTCACAAAGATCGTCGAATGGCACAAACCTCCGTGTAGTATTTGAAGATCTCCTGGACCTCGCCCATCCAGTCCATATCCAAGGACTCCGTGAAACTCGTCCACTCCTGTACCCCAGCTTCGCGCATGAATGCGCCGTGCTCGGCCGACATGCCCAGGTTCTTGAAGTGGCCAAGGTGCGTCTCCAAGAACTGCTGGTCTCGCCCCGAAATGATGTAGACCAAGTTCTTCGGATCGGCCGTGAGCGCAGCGAGGGCCTCGAGAGTCTTCTCCGATGGAACCGCCATGCTGGGCATCTTCACAATCGGCGCGAGGGTGCCGTCATAATCGAACAGGAACAGCCGCTTCTTCGCGTTGCGGTAATGGCCCTCGAGGTGTTCCTTCGGGATGTAGGGCGTGTGGCGGGCGACGGTTTGGCTGTTGATCTGGCCGAGGAGCATCTTCACAAGAACAGCCGCCCATGTGTGGGACGTGTGCGTGGTGACGACCGTGTATAATTTCGCATTCCGTTCATTCTTCTCCTCGTCGGACATCAATAGACCGCGGTTCATGGCTGCAGCGACGTCCTGTAGGCAGGGCGGTGTCAGAGACTGAAAAGCATCGGTTGAAAAGATGTGGCGTACGTTTAAATTCCAAGGGTTTACTTGGAGGGCTTCGGACATGTGTTGCGAAATGCCCATGAACTCACTCAAGACGAGCGGGCTCTTCTTCGTCTTCTCCTGCGCAATCACGAACTCCATCGACGTTGTGTTCATCCCGTCCCTCAGCGGCGTGATTACGCCCAAGTCGGCGACAGATAGGAGGGCGTAGAATTCGTCCTTCTTCAGAGTTTGATGGCTACGGAGGTAGGATTGCATCAGGTAGAGCGCGCGGAGAATGCGATTGGCCCACTTACTAGTGATGCACAGGAATGAAATCCAGCGAACCGTACTCGCCGTTGATATGAGCGACCAGCTCAGAGACTTGCCGCTCCAATTTGGGCGAGTCGGTCAGCGCGGGGGATGTCACCTGTATGAGAACAACATTGCCGATCCACTCGGGGTAGTCGGCTAGGAGCTTTTCAAAAGCGCGAAGCTATGCAATACGGGATGTTCGTCAGCGTTACAAAGTTGCACTAACGAGTATTTTCTTACCTTTTGAATAACACCCTTCACGACATCAAGCTTGTCACGGCCAACGATGATTTTCTTGCCTTCATACAGTGTACGGAGCGCGTCGATCTTGGGTTCGATGCCCGGACGCAGGGTATCGCGTGCTACGCGCTCGGCATCGATTCCAACGGGACAGTGCATGATAGCGGTGACATGTCCTTGGTTGTCGATTCCGCGTGCGCTAATTTCGTATCCACACACCCGGACACAAGTCGACGTGAAATGGCGCGAATACGAGTAAGTCTAGCGGTGACATGAGATAAAACACAACGCAAAAATAAGTATTGGGTATACGATTGCGGCGCTTACAGGATCTAGACCACGCACCTGGAAGCAAACCAGATTCGCACCCAACATGCCATCCAGAATCTCCTTCCGTCTCGGCAGGCATCTGAAGACCTCGCTGCTTGGGAACGGGGTGTGCATAAAGAGACCTATGACAGCTTCCGGGACGAGCTGCCGCAGGAGCTTAGGCACAAGAAGTAGGTGGTAGTCGTGCACCCAGACCAGGTCGCCCGGACGGTACACGTCCGCAATACGCCGCGCAAACGCAGCATTGGCGGACTCGTACGCAGACCAGGGTGCATCTGCGGAAGAATACTCGGTCGCGACGTCTTGCCATAAGAGGTAGTGGAAGAGAGGCCAGAGAGCTGTTATAGATGTTGGTCAGTGCTATTCACATGAGAGAGACGGGCCGAGGGCAGCAGACGTGAGATGTACAGTATAAGCAATTCTTCTCATATGCGCGGAGAACGCGACAGTGAGAACGAAGAAGACGAAGGGCCGAAGCGGTCCGGAGAATACGACTCGCCCATCGCGGACCAGCTGCCTAGTCGATGAAACCAAACAACCGAATGCAAGCTGTGTACCTCGAATCGCAGAGGCACCGTGTTACGCGTCTAAGGAATCTGACAAAAAGGAGTGCCTAGAATGTCATGGGAGACGCGCAGGGGAAAAAAAGCAACGATGAAACAGCGAGACCCGGCGAACGTGACAGAATTGAATGCAACACACAAGTCCCATGCTCCGAACCGCCTCAACAAACGCGCCCGAAAGTAAAGACGATAACATCGTAGCTCGTTGAACGATAAGGGAGATGAATAAGAGAATGTGATCGCCTCAAAGCGAGCGTATCACAGGGACAGCAAGGGAAAGTGTCAGGACGTAAGGCGGACACGATCTCCGATAGATAATCGTCGAGGGATGAGAAACGGCCACTCACTTTGTTTGCAATACCCGTCGTAGTGACCGTGTGCGACTTTGTCGTCCTGCCAGACAGGCACGTACACGGTTTTCTTATCGTCGTCGGGATCGGCTTCGCGCGGTTGGTATGTGGCAAGAGCAACGTCTAGGGCGTCACGTTCCTCCTGTGAGACAGAGTTGGAGAGGACCTTCTCGCCCGGTGTACCAGACTGAATGTCTCCCGTCCAACCTATGATGAGTTGCTCGTGCGTTGCAGAGAGTGAACGAATGCCAGAGATCATTGCGGCGTGCCCGTATCGCGGGGCAAGCGCCCATGGCGACGAGACCTCGGATTTCACAGCACTCGCTGCATCCGCGCTGGTCGTCGCTGTCTCGGTAGTCGGACTCGACGGCACGTCCGTGGTCTTAGAGGGAGGCGTTGCAGGCGGACTAAGGACGCCTGCCCGGGTATTCAAAGTAGCGGTTACGGGGAGATAATGACAGACGTGCAGGACTCGGCCAGACAGGGTGATTCCATGGGCGCGATGCTCATCCTCGAGCGCGCGGACCTGTGCGCGGACCTCGTCGATGCTGATCTCGTCGCCGATGCGAATGTATGGCTCAGAGAAGCTGTCCATGGAGAGGGAAGAAAGTGAAGGAGTTAACGCGACGAATGCGCAGGTTTCTATAGTAATTTATAGTGTCAGCTATCAGATCTAAGGATTGCTTGTTTATGAGAAGGAAAGGGCGAATATGGATAGTCGTGGTCCAAGGTCAAGAGGTATAGCAACTCTGTCTTCGGGAAAGGCCCAGAATTAACCCCTGTTTCTTCTATCGCTGATCTGCCTGCATCATATATGAGGTCGCCGCCCTCCGACGCCCTTTTATGCTCAACTTTTCAGTTTCCTCTAAGTAGGTCTCTCAATAGCCATCGACAAGCCATCGATACGATGCATTGAAGCAACTTCACAAAACTCGTCCTTTTGAGTTTTATCCGACAACTGACCTCAGTTTCCTCGCAGTGGCGCCGCCCGTCCCCGTCCGTGCCCAGGCGCAGACAGGCCGGAATCTGAGCAGCGCACGGTCGTGCAGTCATACGTGCCTGCGGATGACGGTCCGTCAACAGACTCTGGACATGAAGGAATGGCTGTCGCCGGTAGGACATGACATCATGGATAAGTAGCAGATAGCGCTTGGATAGCGCAAGGCATTATGCTTTCGCCTGTACATGAGATAAAGCAGCGATTTAAGCCTCCGTTCCAAGGAAATATTGCATTAAATAGAGTAGACCCATCCGTGCTCACGAATCATGTTCCTATACGCGTATCGTCCCCCGTGTCTAAATCGTGCGGTACAGATTTTAATGCTGTCTCCGTCAAGTCGTGCGTGGGCGTCGACATGTCCTGAAGCTGGAGTGCGACTTTCTCGGCGACGATGCCATCCTTCTCGTCGTAGTGCTGGCCATCGTCGCCGTCGCCATCTTCCTCATCGGCCTCTTCAACCAAGGCGCCTTGTTCTCGCAGCACGAGCCAAGTACGATCAGCGACCTTACATCACGATAATCAGTATGTAACATCTGGCGCGGAAGAAAAATGAAGTAACCTCTAGATTTTGCCCCGCGCTGATCGCTTTGATGATTTGACCCTCGTGTCTTGTATGTAGCGTTCTACGGAACGACCGAGCAAGAAATGAAGACACAACCGTCAGAGGCCAGTTTGGCGGAACAAGGGATATGACCTAAACCAATAGCGTAAGGAAAATGCTAGGTCGGGGGATTTTGACATATGGCTTACATCGACGACGTCAAGATTCATCGCTTGCGAGTTCAATAAATGGGCAGTCCGGTCAGCGGTGCTTTCCCTGTGCGCGACCAGACTTCATCAACGGGCTTCACAAGAACGATAGCGTAGATAAAACTTACCCGCCACGCATGTACACCTCGAGAAGTATCTTGAGAAGCTCCCTTTTCAGGCCTTCGTCCACACTTTGCTGCCGCAACATCGCCGTGGCCCCACTCTTGTTCTTGCCAGAGGACGGAGGCGAAAAAAATGCGCCCGACCACAGCTGCAGGCCGTATTTCTCCCCGATGGCCTGCGCGGTTTTACCCGGTATGACCTCTCCTCCAAGTGTACAGTAGGCTTCTGCGGAGGTTGCATCATGTAGATCATGCACGAGGATTGCGAGCGCGTCGCGGTGGTTTCCGAGCTACAGATTGCATGAGAAATTGCATTCGCTGTTGCGTAGTGAACCGTACCTTGCCGTCGAGAATGGCCATCTCAAGGCTCAATATTTTCCGGTGTTCGGTCAATCGCTCGCGGACAACACCGACATCGTAGAGCGCAGAACCTTGGAGGAATAATGCTGTTTTTAACCGTACGCGTTTGTGTTCAGATTCCGGCGTTGTTGACGCAAAGTATGACAGGAACGAGCTCTCATTACGACTTGAGGCATAGGAAGACGCTAAAGGCAACCAGGAACGGTAAGCAAAGATACGATGTCATATTGAAAAGGGCTTGCACCTTTAGCGCGCCAGAGCTTCGAAGTCGACGAGTCGGCAAGACACGCAGCTAGCTGGCCAACGTATGCATTAGCCAGTTCTGCATGGAGTTCACGACTCTGGCGTGGAATAGAAGCAAAAATATCAATACGCAACCCGTGCTAGAGTAACGGAATGTACGAACCGTACTCCGCTTCTGTAGCACCAAGTGCTCTAGGAACTGCGCCCCAGCATCCACATTGACGTCGCGAATCTGCTGCAGCAGGGCGACATCGTCGCCGTCATTCCCAGTCTTCCGTCGCGCGGAAGAATCTCGAGAAGTGATGAGCTTGTGGCCGAGAATATGTCAGAACGTGGACAGGGAAAAAGATTATTCAGACACTGACTTTCAATGCACGCTCTGGATCGTGCTTGGTTAGCCATATGCCCCATCGTTGTGTCAGGGCTCGATCGCGGCGCGCGCTGAGCAGCGTAAACATTTCTGTAAGCGGCTCCGCAATGTCCTCGTCCGTCCACTCCCCGTCCACAAGTCTGTAAGCATCGCAATTAGGCTCGGCGTCCATTGAGAGCGAGACAGGAGACCCACTTCGACCACGTCTCCAACAACTTCTCGTCGTCGCCGCGTTGACGGTATATCATGCATAACGCGTTATATTGGCCTGTACGTTTGAGAACAGGCTCGATCTCGGAAAGAACGATGCTGTTCTTCTCTTGAATGAGATTGTACAAGTCCGTAGTCTTCTCAGACTCGGAAAGTAATTTCGCGAGGACAGTATCGACGACCTGTAAAACATAAGGAATCGGTGACTGCAGAGATGGTCAGGACGAACCGCGTTTCCCTTCTGCTGCTCTGGCTGGCGAGTACGGGACTTGCGTAGGAAGAGCTCGAGCATGTCGTTCGCGGCGAACCCGAGGATCTTGCGCAGTTCAGCCGTCGACGGGGCAGAGCGTGTGTTGGGCGACAGATGGGGCGAGTAATTCCGGACTAGGTTGGCCACAACTGAGATCAGTTCCAACGGGAACGTGCGCGGAGAGAAGAACATATGTCAAAAGGGAGGTGAGGTCGGCGATGAGAAAGGACGAGTGAGGGGGGGCCTGAAGAACCGCGAACCGCGACCGCACAACGAACGAAGAGACTCACTTAGGTCGTCTATTGATGCCTCTGGAGGCATGTGTTCCGCGACACCCGCGAACACGTCGAGTGCATCGGTGGGCTCGAAAAGGGAGCCGCGGAGTTCAGGGAAGTAGCTGACCAGGATACGCGGGTCAAGCTCTCCAGCAAACAAGGCTCTACCAGCGTCTTCAAAGAGGGTCTCCCCGAGGCATTGGAATCCTATCCGCTGGTACACATATTGCAACTCGTCGGACTGGTGGCGTTAGCAGCTGTCCTGGAACAATCGCACGCTGCAGCTCACCTCGTCACTGTCCATAGCAGGCTTTCCTTGCAGCCTTTTCCATTGTTGGTCTGCCAACTGGGTCGCCTCCTCGATCCTATGGCTTTCCAGCAGCGATTCCGCCTGTGATATTAATGTTGACGGCAATAGTGATTGGACCGAGTTTGGCCCAAGAACCAGTACTCCCGAGCGCGGAAACGTCGACTGTCGCAGCGGCATGGTTAGCTACGCGCGTGCAGTGTATATATGCGATAATAGAGGTGTCCGGGCGGCGGGGATGCCACACACACCCTGGATGCGCGGTTTGCAAAAGATAGTATTAGGGCCGTGAAAGCACGCTCCCTGGACCTCAAATTTAAGGAAGGCTGGGGCCGTTGCTGTTCGCAGCCAGGATCGAAATGTAGCAGAAAGCAGGGGTTGGAGAAATATGCAGAATCTACAGGCGGCTGCAGGGAACGGTGACGGAGGTATACAGTCGGATCTCGGATCTCGTGAACACCCTCCGCGCAAAAACAACGGCGTCGAGGCCAAGTAGTTGAGGCTAGCACGAAGAATACGAAACGAAACGCATCACCATGCGAATATAAGGCTACAGGTATATGGGTATACGCGGAGGAAGAGTTTCCGATCGTCTCAAGGCCAGCTCAAGATAAACTCCTTCATCGCAACCTCCCAGCTGCACGCCGAAAGCCCCTTCGATTTCCCCGAGCACGCCTTTGCCAGCAGCTCCGGGATTTGGCCCATGATTTCCTCTAAGCCTGCCTGGACATTGTCCCGCCTGTAGAGGGCAGCGGAACGGGGATAAGCCCGGCGCTCCGCGGTCGTCTTTGCATCGTCCACGATGGACCGCTCTATCATCTTGTACGCGCTCGACCCGGGCGATCCAAGCTTCTTCAGGAGCTTCTGCGTCTCCTCGAATGCGATCTCGCGCAACTTCGGGTAGAAGTGCACGAGCGAGCCGGGCGTGCCGCAGACGACCGGGCAGTCAGGGTTCGGGCAGCCCGGGGGGTCGACGCCGTTTTGCTGGCACTTGCCGTGGAAGTACGAGGGAAAGATGGCGTTTTCGAGGGCGGCGTAGGACTCGTTGTTGTATGCGATGATCAGCGGGTGCAGGTACGTGAGCGGGTCCGCGGTGTGTGCGTGGTCCGGCAGAAGCTTGTGGACTATTTGAGAGCCCTAAGAAAATATTGGTTAGTTTCACGGTGAAAAAACTGCTAACAGCGGGACGCACGACTTCTTCTAGCACAGTGTGGATTGGGCGGGTGTAGTTGCCGAGGAAGGCGTTGGTGATACCGACGATGCATTCGCCCTCGCAGGCGGAGACAGCGACCGGCACTGCAGCGAGGAGAAAAGCGTTGATTAGGGAGAAACGCATCGTCTGCGGGGAAAAATAGAAGGGAATGGAACAGGAAAGAGCGTGCAGGAGACAAAGACTGTCGCGGCGGGAAGGAAGAGACGCACGACGGTTGACTTGCACCACCCGTCGCGATTTCAACGATGCGTCCTACACGTGATCAAAATAATTCAGCTCATGGTCAACGAAACGCAACCAACGGGGAGGATTGGAGGTGACTCGGGAGAGGTGCTCTCAGTGCCCGAAAACTACCACAGATGATATTGTAGCATCTTGAGTATACATTTGTTGGGTCGGAATTCGCCTGAGCGCACTGCCATTTGAATCCGCGCCGATATATAGTGTCTAATCATAATCACCTGGCAAAAGGGATTAGTGAGGTGAACGACGCGCAAAAGACGCAAATATGATTGAAAGCGTACCTCCACCTCCTTCATCGCCGCCGCCACCACCACCACCCAAATCGTCCATGTCGTCATTCTCACCGTTGTCGAAGTAGTTTTCGGCATAGTCGTTGTCGTATTCTTCATCGACATCATAGTCGGAGGCAACCCCTTGCGAGCCTATGTCTGACCGCTCGTCGCCAGATTTCTCCTACGCGGATGAAAGGTAAGAATATAAGCTGGGCAAAGAAGGCGTGTCAACCGAACCTGGTCTTCTGCATCATCCGCCATTTCGTCGATGTTCATGCGTTTTGGATCCACCTTCTTTACAACTACGGGTGTGGTTAGATTTAAGGGCCTATGACCACTGATATAAATTATCTACCTTTTCGTCTTCGTTTGGGGTTGAAATATCCTTCAAATATCTCTGTAGGGAAGAAGGGTTGGTGGAGGTCCTTCCGTTTTAATGTGGGTTGGGATGCAGGAGAAGGGCGATATTTATCAGAATAACGAGGAAGTTCTATACAGTTTTCGTTAGTCCTTGCAAAACGCGTGCAGACGCGTACTTACCATTTGATTTTGTTGTTTCTACGACATAGTACTGCGATGTCTTCAACCGCGTCGCAAAGCCGATCTGAAGTTCACACATTCGTTTCTCTTCCTCAGAGTACGTCGTGAGCACTGGCAATGGATCCATTGGCTACACACAAGTGCTTGAGTCCTTGACTAATATCGAAACAATGATTTGATTCGCGCACTGGGTACAGTGCCGTGGCCTCCCGAGACATGGCTTGGATATCGGCGAATGTAAGGCCCATGGGAGGCATATTGCTTCCTCCTGCGAACCCGCCCCGCCCGCCTCCCCGACCACCTCCTCTGCCACCGCGAGACATTCGTGCGTCGGATTTCGAGCGCTGAAATTTGTGACCGAGTGCGTGCAAGCCTGTACGCGTCGCGAGATAGATGATACGAAGATGATACGGTGATAGATTGGCAGGAGACAAGCAAAAGAAGTGTGGAACGTGCAAAAGGCTTGTCACTAACAAGCGCCTGTCGGAGTTCAAACTCAGCGGACTATGTAAATAGGCCAAGCTGTGCGACGCGCTTTGTTCGACGCCCTCTTTGTTCCTCCCACCATCTGCCCCCACCGCCCGCACGTCAGTACAGTCCTACCCTACGGCCGTCCTCCCCACAGTCCAGTCCATTTCTTCTCCCTGTTCAATATCATCAGCAAAATGGACAAGTCTCTTGACGACGTTCGTCTCATTTTTCTTGTCGTGGCGAAAAACGCCACACGACATTATACTCATCTTTGTACCTGTTTTTCGACATTTAGATCATCGCTACCCGTCCCAAGGGCGCTCGTCGTGGTTCTGGTCGCCGTAGTGCAGGAGGTGCCCGTGCTGAAGTGCTCGGCAAACCCGCTGTGAGCCCCGCTGCGCGTGCACGTCACGCTGCCAACGTCCCCGCCGCCAACGGTGCAAAGGCGTCCCCCTCTCCCGCCGAAAAGATCATCGTATCCAACCTTCCTCAAGACGTGAATGAAATCCAAGTCAAGGTTTGTCGTTTTTGCATGTTGCCACACTTTTACGGCTCTGACCGGCTCGTTTGTCGTCTTTTAGGAGCTCTTCCAGACTACCGTTGGCCGCCTCCGTGATGTAACTCTTCATTACGACAGCAACGGCCGGTCGAAGGGTGTAGCAACTGTACACTTCTTCAACAAAGGAGACGGCACCAAAGCGTACCAGCAGTACAACAACCGGCTCATCGATGGGAGTTAGTATCGCTTGCTTTCACTTGCATCTCGTTCTCGTTAGCTTGCATTTCTGCACATGGGGCACCCTTTACGTTCGCCGGGGACGCTGCTCTCAACACCTGTGCTCGCATCTCGCTCTGTATTGGTCCATCCGCGTCTGCTGCCTCGCCTGGACGACACGGTGATCTCTCGATGCTCGGCGACTCGTCAGAGCGCGAGTATGTCCGGTGTTTGCAAAGTCTGATCACCTTTGCAAATCACTGTCCTGCCTCGGTATGACACCCTTGGCAGGCAACGTTGCTCGCAAGACACGTTGGATGCATCTGTGGGACCGAGAGCTGAGTAGCGGTGGATGCGGATGTGGCTTATGTAGGCATGAGGAGGGGGTGGATGCGTTGAGGTCTGAACCGCCTAACCGCTTGCAGAGAACGTGACCAGCATGGCTGCTTGTCGACTTGCGCGAAGACTCGATTCGTACTCGTCACTCGGACTCGGGCAAAGTACACAACGACATGAAAGCAGCGCCCTGGTAACGGATTGGACCTGGACTCCCGCATTATAGTCTCCTTTGACTGCTTCTACTCGTACCCTCCCTTTTTGCTTGCTATCCCCGCTCCACTTAACAGGCAACTGACTCTTTCCCTCTGCTCTCCCTCCCTCCATCACAACCGCCACTACACAAATCACCTCTACGCCAACCGCACTCTAGAACGCCCGATGAAGATCGAAATCGTCGTTGACCCCGGAAAGCCTGCCCCACCCGCGTCACTCGCATCGCGCGTCGCACCGCCTCCCGCAGCAAACGCTGCTCAAGGCGCTAGGTCAGTGTTCCATCCATCATGCACCCACAACACTGGGCTCATGTGTTTTCTCGTTTGCAGGACTGCCGCTGGTCGTGGAGGGAGAAGGGGTGCTAGGGGTGCTGGTGGAAAGGGTCGTGGCGGCAAGAGTGACAGGCCTCCGAAGACCGCCGCTGACCTCGATGCTGAGATGGAGGTTCGTTGCTACTTTTTCTACCCTGAGTCATGTTGCTGACCTTGTCTTATCGTGTCGCAGGATTATACCACTACCAATGCACCCGCCGCACCTACTGCCGCTTAATTTCTTGCTCGGTTCTTCCTTCTCCTTACTGTATTCCGCCCTATGTTCCATAAACACCTCTTACGCCTACGCTCCACTTCCGTCTACTTGATGCATGATGACTGCTGTAAACCTCATTGATAGAACAATCCCCAGTGGTTTTTTTACCTTGAACATATAGCAAGTCTGGTATACAGTACTGCTTATCGAGGGGCATCCAAGTGTCAATTTGGGAACTGAAAACGAATTGCCTGCTATTTGTTTGCGAGATAGTCATGCAAACCATGCTCTTTAACTTCCTTCACGATCTGCTTTGCGTTCACGAACACTGTTACCCTCACGATGTCTAGTGCCGGGCGCCCTTTGCTATATGCCAACCAGCCGGAGTGGGCAGATGTACAACCACAAGAGCAATACGAAAACGTGAATCCACTAGCACCCATATTCTACACCGAAGAATGTCAGTGCATACTCCTCCTCTCGTCTCTATCTATCTATCCATCTAAAGCATCAGCACCGTTATCACAGACAAAGATGCGACGAACTACTTTCGCGGTATCGTGCAGACCGGGGAGATGAGCCCCAGAGTGCTCGACTTGACTGAGCATATCATCCGTCTCAACCCCGCACACTACACCGCATGGTGAGCCCCCCCCTCCTTTGATCCTTTCATCGTCTTGCTAGACTATACCGCCCCACAGGCAATACCGGTACAAGACCCTCCTAGCCCTCAAGTACCCATTAGATGTCGAGCTGCGGCTGATGGACGAGCTCGCCGTGAGCTTCCTCAAGACGTACCAGGTATGGCACCACCGCCGGCTGCTCGTCACACAGCTGCGCACGCCCGCGCCCGAGCTCGCGTTCATCGCCACCTCCCTCCGCGAGGACGCGAAGAACTACCACACGTGGTCGTACAGACAGTGGGTCCTCGCGTATTTCAATGAGGACGCGCTGTGGGCCGGGGAGCGCGCGTGGGTGGAGCAGATGCTGGGGGAGGATATCCGCAACAATTCTGCGTGGCATCATCGGTTCTTTGTGGTGTTTCAGTCTGGGGTTAGGGCGGGCGAGGAGGATAGAGAGGCGGTTGTGCGTAGGGAACTTGGGTATGGCCGGTTTTTTGCTTGTCTGTCGGCGTCGGGCAGTGAGTCTGATTGTGTCTATTCCACAGTTTCGTGAAAGAGAAAATCTCGCTGGCACCGAATAACGCGTCTGCGTGGAACTACCTGCGTGGAATCCTTGACCACTCCGCTACACCGTACTCACATCTTTCGTCTTTCGTCCTTCCATACACACGAGCGCATTCCTACGAAGAGAACCCCTCCGATGCCATTGATCTTGAGAATCCGCTGCCCTCGAGAGAGGCGCAATTGCCATGCGTCGCCGCTATCGAATTTCTGGCCGACATCTATGAAGCCGAGGGAGGTGAAAGCACGGCGAAGGCAGTGGAGGTGAGTTTATACCGGCATGAGACACAGAACGAACCTGACGCGCTCGATGCTTAGCTTTGGAAATCTCTGGCAGACGAACATGATACCATCCGGAAGAAGTGAGTACTATACCCTCTATCTGGTTGACGTTGAAACTGACATGGATCGACCAAGATATTGGGAGCACCGTATCAAAGACGCACGAGAGGCTCAGTGACGACAAGATGTACTGCACAGTGTATAACATTCATATTCAACGGTGCTACACATATAATAGTAATGCTTTGGAAGAAAAAGATTCAGAGTCACAACCTACCAGCACTGGAAAGACCAAGACATTCCCGACGAAGTAACCTCAGGAAACGAAGGCAGATGTAGCACGCCAGATTCCCCTAGACAGACACCGTATTTCCTTTCTGTAGTAGAAATGAGCAGGCCTACTATGCAGTCATCGAGGCTATTCACTGGAAACAGCAATATGTCATCATCAGCCGTGAAATGCCTTTACATGAGGAAACACGCACCTGTGCCTGTGAGCCCTTCGGGACTACAGTATGTATTTGCCCATAACAATCGCCCACGAGGAGCGACGCGAAGAAAAAATTGTGAACCACGACAGCCCAAGAGTAGTCTGAATCGAGTTTCGTGACCAAATGAATGGCGTATTCACGAGCCGCGAAGTGAGCTAAAGAACGAAACGGCGACGGCGCCCATACGGACACCGCACACACCGCCCCGCTCGGTCCCCACGACGTATCCCAAAGCACGACACGCCCGTGCCCTCCCCTCCGTTGACACGAAGGATCTTCGGGATCAAAGAGCGTGCCCGCCGTTTTTCTGGTGCGTCGCTCGGCGTGTTGACACCGGACCCTGCTAGAGTCTGTCTGCGGGGGCACTAGAATGCTCAGACCTTAGCCCGCTCACGAGAAAGGATTGGATAGTCCTGTGCGGAGTGAGCCTCGCGGCTTTCGAGCTGTCGTGGTGGTAAGGAAGAGAAAAGTTTTTGGCCAGAATTCCAGATGATCATCGATGGGAATCACATGATAGCCTGATATCCGGTGTGTGTCGAGACGCGAACGGCTTGAAAGTTGAGGTTGGACGCAGCATATGGACGAGGCAATTGTGTGCATTGAATACTTATTACTGAACACTTGAACGATGACTTACATCTTGGGAGGCGCGGCTGCAAGCGCGCAGAGTACATGCCAGCCGATGGGTGGAATACGTACAGAGAATATGACATTTTTTAAGCGGGATACATCGCACAAAGACTCCTGTTGCTGTAGGGGCCAAACAAACCAGTCGAATCTTTAGCAACAGTAACGACTCAACCAGGAAGCGAGGAGACTCACCGGAGATACCAATTTTTTGGCTAGAGTGGGGCCACGAAATCACACACTTCAACCTCACCAGACTCCGTGACCACACACAACCGCGCAGAGAAGGGACAAAACATACTCTCCAGAGTTTCTCCGTGGTCTAGGGATGGGGTCCAGAGCCGCGAGGAAGTACACGTTGCCTCCTCACGAGCCACGGATGGCCGAGAGAAAACATTGGCGTACACCACGCGACCATCGACATCCGCGATGGAGAGCAGCAGGTTATTGCTGTCGGTGGATTGGAAGAAAGCCCTGGACGAGATGGCTGTGTCGGTCATCTCGATGTGCGTAACTAGAGCAGGCACGCAATCCGGAGACGGATCGTCCGCCGCGTTTTTAATGTTCTTTATCTTGTACATAGAGGCGGTGGAGATGTCGTCGCTCGTGGTCTCTGCCACCATGCATAAGTCGGGGTAGCCGTGCGGAGACGAAAGCGCACAGCACCAAGATACCCAGTACGGGAACGTTCGGTCGTCGTGATCGAAAGGAAACGGGATAAGCATCAAGGGTGTATTATCCGTGACGGGGAGATCGCCAGGCCCGTCGAATACGGCATGTGTCTCTAAAGGTGGAATTCTCCAAACAGACATCCGTGCGGAATCCACGAGAATTATGTCTCGCCCCGAGAGCAGAATCTACCAAGCGAGTTCAGTCATCACTGCGCGGGATTGTGTCTGGATTGGCGCACCTGACTGGTCTCGGCTTCCTCTACAATCGTGGAAACGTCCCATTTTACTGCCCTGTCGTTTCGAAAGTCCCATGCAAAGACGGTGTTATCTTCGAGGTTAGCGATCAGGAGGTCCGAGTTATGAAAGAATGGCGCGAATTTTTCTGGCTTGGCATACGGGATGCTGCCTATTCGGTTGAATCGTCTCGAGCCCGGGGTCGTGGCGAGAGGATATATCTCGAAGACATCCCATGTCGCCTTGGGGCTGTGAATTTGAAGTATTAAATGATCCATACACTCACAAAGATGTTTGAGAGACACCTACGGAGTAGTCCCCGGGGCTACGCTTACGATCGCGACAACCAATCCCTCGCCGTCTTCCGTAGGAAACGTAGACGGGATATAGTGGTCCACTTCGACTCCGATCTTGACGGAAGCAATCGGCACAGGGTCGACCATCATGCCCGGTCGATATCCGAGGTCCCAAAGCTGCAGCATATACACACTGGACTGTGTCAGCAGAAAGCGTCCTCCCGGCACAACCTGGCTATGAGTGAACACGACTGGGCTGATGTCGTGCGTCGCGCCCGGAGGGTCCTTAGGGTACGGCGGGGAGAGCACGCGCCTCGCCACGGGCTGAAGGAAGCCATCCGCGCCCTGGCATTCTATCGCCCAGAGGAATCGGTAGGGCGTCGTCGCGGCATGCTTCAGCTGCAAGAGTGTCATCTCCTCCATGGGGAATGTGTGCGCGAAGACCGCGGCGCCGGGGCGCGTGGTTACGCGTCGGAGCGCGTTGATCCATACAATACGTCTCTCCGCGATTTGCGATAGGGCGCGGTTGCACTGCGCGTATACCAGGGGTGAAATGGGGTTGCCGTGAGCTGGGTTAAGCCTGAGTTAAAAGCGTCATATGTGCGAGTACTTACGCTCGCTAGAGTCAGGATGTCCGGCGGATCCAAGAACGACATGATGTGGATCAAGTTGTCTACAGAGAACCCGTTCATTGGCGATACTGATATCCCGGTTTTCCGTCTTAAGCCCACGACGCCCTCCATGATAGCTAGTCTGCCGGCCTCCAGGTGAGGTTCTCCAGCCTGGTCCAATGATAGACGTCGGCGGACTGCTATCGCCCTTTCAGATTGGCAGATTCGATTGTAGACTGTAGTTTGCCAGAAGTGAAAGCAAAGATCGAAGAAGATGCGATGGGGGTAGAGACAAAGTGCACAAAGCGATAAAGTTGGTGCAAGGCGGCGTCGCACTGGCGGCCCGTCGGTCCTCGGAGGACGGAGGACAAACGGAGGTCATAGTATTGTGGCGCAGTTGCGGCGCCTGTCCTGTCCTTGTCCTGCCCTGTCCTGCCAGTGCATGTCCTGCCCGACGCGAACCATCCAGTTCTCTAAAAAGTTATTGGCATCCTAGGGATATGCAGGACTTATAGTACGGAGAGCACGGGTTATAGAAATTAAAATCCAATCAATGCATTGGTGCAGTCGCCTGTACATATACAAGAGGCACTACAAATGTTATAGAGGACATATATGAAGTCGTTAACTATGCTGGACGTGGCAGATGTACGGTCCGTCCGTCAATAGATCTGTATGAGGGGTGATGAGGAACGAGTAACCGCAAACAATGAACGGACGAGATAACAATGGTGAAAGAGAAAACCTAAGAGATGCAAAAACTAAACGCGGATCAGTCTAAGAGCCCACTCTAAAATCATACCAAACAAAACGCGACGGCATTCCGTGTATCGCACACCAGAAGTACACATCATCTTCAGTGCTCCACTCCGTTCACCTTCGACTCGGCCTCTACCTTCCCGCGACCGACGATTTCGGAGACCTTGGAGAGCAGCGGGCTAACGCGCTCACGAACTTCGCCGACAATGAGCTTTGCTTTGTCCCCGAGAGGTTTTTCCGACGACAGGATTTCGTGGATTGATGTGATCTCGGACCTCAGTTCGGATGAAGCCGTATCTGAGAAAGACGAGAGGCTCGAGGAGAACGACTGGGAGGTGTGCGTGAGGGACGACTGGAGAGTAGATAGTTCGGCGAGCATCGTGTTGGACAGCGCATGCACACGCTCCTGGGAGGAGTGCGCAAGGGCGGCCACACGGTCCTGCGACGAGTGTGCGAGTGCGGATATGTGCGCGGCGGTCTCCGAGGCGCGCTGCACGAGTGTGGACTGCGCCTGGAGCGCTTTGAGCTGGTCGTTCGAGTAGGTGTAGAGCGATTGCGAGAGGCGGTACGCGCGCTGGTATTGGTACTGGGAGGTAGACGACTCTGCCGGCGTCTCCGCTTCCGAGTGGTTAAGCTTGTTGACCGCGACTTCGAAATAGTCAACGATCGGGGCGAAGCGTTGGTCGATTCCCTGGGCAACGTGCACCGCGGGACTCTTCACGCGCTCGTCAATTGCTTTCCCAGCACTGACTCTCCGCTCCCGGACGTAGCTCGCAACATCGTCGGGCTTGGCCTCGAACGGGTAAGGGTAACGGCTCTGAACCGCGTCGAGACCCTTGTTCGCGTAGCCGTCCGCTTTCGCGACAAGCGGCGAGCCGACGAGTTTTGTGTAAGTAGGGGAGGATGCGAGCTTGTTGTACGCAGAGGTGGCGGTAGAGTATGGGGATTTGGTGTATGCGTTTTCAGAGAGGTGCGTGTGCAGCGTGGATAGGGACCACGATGCAAGCGGGATAGCAGACAGACGCTGGATCACGGAGATCTGTAGCTCGGTCAGTAACGCGCCTTTCGAGGTTGAGTCCTGTGTACTGACCTCAGGCTGAGAAACGGTGTGAGTTTCGGTGGTCATGGTGGTTGAGAAAGAAAAGGAGATAAGGGCGTGTGTTTTCGTGGAGGGAGACGTGCATTTGTACTGGCCTCCATTCGCATGTGATAAATTGCTGCGAGGTGTCCCAATTAGGAAGTCGTCCGTCTAATTCGCTATTTCCTCCGGCGCCGTCGTTTTTCTCGGAGTCGCCACCAAGTCGCCACAGTCCTTCGCTAATTGATTCTTATCTATCGCTATACGGTAGACCTACAACAAGGAGTTCAGTTTCTCAACGGACCCTAGAGACTACTACATAAAGATCTCACAGGCATAGGGTTCTGCATTGCGAAACGTTCCATCACCTGTCAACGAGATAGCAGGGCGTCAATCAAGTGCATTTGCGATTCGGGACAAAGGAAGCGCAAGAGGAGTACATGCTCAATATAAATCCGATTGGCAATCCCGAGAGCAATCCAGACGAGGGGGCCACTAGAATGTATAGAGCCATAGGCTGGACAGCGCCTCGGACGAAATCACGTCGCTATCGAGAATCACAGGCCCGACCAAGCGCATACACGTGTGGCGCAGCAAAACTACACGCGGGTGCTTGGACTTGGCCAGTCAACTCCTGGACCTCTCAAAGGGTGGCTAAAAACGACGTCCTGCATGGCAAGAAAAATCGACCGTAAGGCGAGTGGCATCGATGTTCCCTCGGCACAGGTACGACTGCAGCCTGACCCACGATTAGCATGATAAGCCACAACATGTGTTTGCCAAAATGCACCAAGAGAGACGTTGAAACCGATGTACTGAACTGGATAACGACAGGGCCGAGGGAGCGCGAGACATGACGAAAGACGGCCTGCAATTGCTGCTATTGAGCCTGGCTCCAAAGATGCGCGGCCCGATGGGAAAAAGACGCGAGCGTCTAGCCAGGCGGAGCACTTGTCGGAATGCAGTTTTCGTATTCGAGTTCACAATTTGGGGCTGAAACGTGTCGTATCACAAGCCGCGTGAGATGCGTTGTGGAAGCACCAAAACCCGTCGTATGTCGGATGAACAAGGTCAGAAATGGGCTTACCGGTCTCACACATGAACCCGGTCCTTCATGTAATTTCCGAGTCTCATCCGGTATCCGGTTTGCACGGAATCATACCCGGTGGTCGAACGAGATGTATAGTCTTGTCCAAGTCTCGTCAGAAGATATGTAGCTTCAGAATGGAGGTAGTGAGACTGTGAGTAACAAACACGACTCAGATATAGCAGTTGCATACCTGTGTAGCACGCAGCCCCCTACCCTTAGTATAGACCGCGATATTCAGAGCAATCATCCACGGCACGCCTTTGGCAACCCGATGAGACAGAGGCCCGAGAGTGGTCTTCCAGCTTGAAGATGGTGTGGTCCTATACGCATCATCCGGGGGATTTCCGTGGAACCAGAGTGACGTTGTATAGCTACGTCTGAGATCTTCATCCAGGCCTGGATTCAAAGCGGTCAGATGCAGTCTGCGGACAACGACATAGACTCACTAAGCATAGTTTCTCGGCGAATCCGACTCAAACGACGATGGTGCTGCAATACATGTGTTAATGAATACGCGTTCAGACGTGTAAGGAGTGCATGGGGAGGCCGATGACCTAGGCTGAGCTGGGTGCAGACGTTTGGTAGCCCAATGGCAGCGCAGTCGCGCTAGCGATTACTGGAGTTGGCAGCGAAATTGGCCGGGACGAGGATATCCTATTCGTTGAACGTCTACAGTATGTCTGAAGAAGAGAAAGTGAGGGTAACCTTCAAGTAGTTTGCATGTATAAGTGCAGTGTCTGCAGGCGAGCCCGAGTACATGCTGTCATGGTGGTGGGGAAGAAGAAGAGCGCGGGTCGCGGCGCGTCGCGCTGGTGACCGACGCGGCACCACATTTGGAACCACCAACTTCAAGTTACAAGTTGCACTCATCGTACACGATTTGGAGGGTTGCTACACTCAGGTAAGTCCGTTCTAGACGTTCTCATCGCTCACAGCAAAATAGATAAGCGCCAGCATTTGGATGGCAACTCGAAACCGGAATCGGACTCGGAGAAGCAAAGCTCACCCGATGGAAAAAGTAGGTCAGGTAGCACTGCTATTGTGGGGGCAGGAGCTCAGATTGTAGGTCAGGTTACCAGTCGATAATTCGCTGCTGCGGCCCCACACTGTCATATCTTTCAAAGCTAGAGTTGGCACCCGAGCCAAGCTATCCAATTTGCGCATTCAAGTCGTGAGTCTTCGTGCAAAAGTCGTAGTCAACAACGCGCACTGCTAGATGACTGACTCGAGGCACCATTCAGACAAGTATCGTCTGTATCGATGCGTCCCTTCACCGGCTGGCGTCGCAGACTTACCAGCAAAGTGCATTCGAGGAATGCCTCCAACTTCAAAAGGACTTGAAAAGAGGCGCGTTTAACACTTCCACGTGATCGCGTCGGTAAATTTCAGGTTTTCCTGTATTCCTGAGTCTCAACTCGATATATACTATCATGCACCATAACTTATCCTCAACAGATATGTTGATCGACGATCAGAGTCCCCGGTCATTGTCGTCCGCAGTGCTATCCATCGATGACTGGATTCATGTCATGTCATACATAGCACCTCAAGATCTGATCGCCCTCCGAAAAGTAAGCTGTACACTGCGTGGATCTTATACGCGACACATACTCATGCTCTCCACCCAAAGTGTTCTCGTGCATTGCGGGAAATCACTCAGATACGGATCGTCTGGATAAATGCACTTCATCAAGTGACCTCGCAGCCTGGAGCAGCAGTCTTCGGTCTGACCTTCCCCGTCAAAGAAATGACTTTGTCGCAATTGGAGCATGCCGCCACAGCACCTCGTCGACTTATTTCCAGGATCCAAACCCACGGGACGGCCAAACCGATGAAACCGATGTCAACCCGGACCATCAGGGTCCCGCAGGCCAACGACATTAGCAACTTCGTCACTTTCACTCATTCGCAAATTGTCCCCGGTGGTCGGTTCCTTGTCACACAGTCTACCACAGATCTTTTGGCACTCTGGGATCTCGGATTTGGCGCCAAGGATCATCCCTATCATATCGCGTCTATCAAATTGGGGGGAGTGGGCGTGGACGATTTTGAGCCCTCTACATATCCTACGGACGACGGAAAGGGTCTGCTTGTTGCAACCGTGTCTGACATGTGAGCCATATCTTGCATTTTCTGCCCTGTGATACCGTGTATCGTACATCGTACTGACCGGTTTACGCATTTCAGCGGCGAGAACCGATTTTGGGAAGTATACGAAATATATCCCTGGGCTACCGCAAAGTTTGTTAGCCTGGGAAAACTTCTCGATAGATATCCTAGGCAGCGGTGTGTTCTCAGCCAGAATATGCTCATATACGGTGCAGATGACGATGTCGTTGTATGGGATTTCCGATGCGACACCTGGGTACGGTGGCGGTCGAGCTGGCAGAGCCACATTGGAGAGTTTGTGTGTAAATTTCTATTACCGTCGCCGCATAATAGGGCGTGCTTGACCAGATTGTTGACCACCTTATGTCTTAGTTCATCCTTGCGGGGCCGGACATTATCGTCTCGGACAGTGCACAGATTTCGGTTTGGCGGATTCCCCCCTTGCAGCCACGTCGGCACACAACTGACGACACCGGGTTTGTTGACCGCGTGCGCCTGCTGTTCAGGGTTCCGTGGGCCTCGGGTTGGCATCACAGTCCCTACCGGAGCCCGTGGTCCGGTGTTCTCCAGTCGCCATACCGTTGTCGCTCTTTGTTCTCAACCAGTCCGACCCCGAGCTCCCAGGTTGCTCAAGTTGACCTCCTCCGATACACGATACACGATATCAATCAAGGCGGCGGGTTACCGAGCTGCATTCCTGTCTTGGACGACCCGGTGCCAGTGTCCTTGGGAGATGTCGGTGACCTAGGATCCCTGGCGTCCTTCCAGTCCAGTGACGACGAGGTCATATTCCTCGCTGAGACGCCCGACGACGAAGAAATACTTACTGCAACTGTGGTCACGTCCCGCTCGGCTGAGCAGCGAGACCCGCTAGTGTCCACTGCGGGCTTTTTGATCCCCACTCCCATCCGGACGCATACGCACGATGCCATGTTTTGTCCTATGTCGGGAAGATTCTGTGCGTGTACCGAAGAGGGGGATGCCATATATGTTTTGGATTTCCTCATGCCGCCCCCGGACGCGCTATCTACTGGTGAGCTTTGTCACAGATCGGTGCATGTCAATGGCTAATGCGATCCGCAGAATCTCGGTGATGTTACTCTCTCTTGTTCCAAGAGTCGGGCATGTATACATGCGCCCAGATCCTACGCACTCCGAGTCGTCAATGAGCCGGGGCGGCGTGGAAGTACTCAAAAAACGACTTTACCTTGCCGTATAATGTTACCCTACAAATATCTACTACTGTGTCAGGTCGATAATGCAACTATCTGTGGCCTTCGTTCATTTCGTAGCAACCTTTTACTTATTCCTACTTAGTCGTAGTGTCGAGAATCGAGGCAAGAGTTTGATTGCGATGTCGGATTTATCGGCCGACGTAGAGTCATCTTGAGTCTTGCCAAAGTCTTGCGCACTGTAAATCGTATCGTGTATTTCTCTGTCTCGTACCATACGCGGTCGTGCTCTTGGCTTATTTCGAGGATGCCCACAACCACAACGACGACCGTCCTCAGTGACCAAGGCGGCGCCTTAGGGTCAGCCGTCCCTCCGTTCACCGCCCACGCAATATCTGTGTCATTACCGACATGGAAGGATGTTGTTGGATACGAGGAGGGCGAACAGCGCGTGGTTGACACGATGGTATCTGGATATCCTAGGTTCTTCATCAACTTGATCATCCAGAAGGTGAGTTATAATGGTCTCGTGTTGAATAGACCGCTGCTTACCGCCTCTTAATTAGCTAGCGCACGTCTGCGCGCAGAAATTCGGCGTGAATGGCGAACTCTGTCTGCTCTTGCCAACCAAGAAGGTTGCGGATTTGTGCAGATCATTCATGCTGGATCAGTCGGACACTCCGGTCAACGTGCGCTTAATCGAGTTCCTCATTTGTCCCGAAGACAAGGAGAACAAGGATTTGGACACAGACTGCGGCTGCAGTCCGTCTCCTGCACCTCCTACGTCTAAATGCACGGAACTCCATATCGTTCTTTTCCCCGCGGCGGCATTTCCTGTTGCGAAACTATTTTGGCAGCATTCGGGCATGGGGATTTCTAGTCGATTGGCAGAGCATTGTCTTTCTCTTCTACCAGCCGAATCCCCACGGCCCGACGTCCTAGCCCCTAAAACAAATCGTCTGCCATCGAAAGGCAGTAACAGGCATTACTCTGTTAAATCGTTGTCGGGTGCTGGCGGTCTATCATCGTCCAAGGTCGCGCCACGGGAAGATCTCAGCAAGGACCAAAGCGTTTATCTTGAAGAGAGATTTGGCCGGAACCTTCCTATCACCTCTGCATCTGCTGCGAAGAGAGCTCTCCGACGTCGCATAGCGGGCGTTTTGGTACAAGACAGCCCAGATGACTGTTCTGGAGGTCCATGCGCGGGCGGCAATGATGTCGAGGTTGGCCCCAGCTCTAGGGGGGTTGACGCTGTGTCGGAAAGCGACGTTTTCTTGTATCCAACAGGAATGGCTGCAATTTGGAATGCACACCATCTGGCGTCAGCGGTTAGACCTCCAGCGAAGAGTGTTTGTTTTGGGTTAGTCGACATATAATTTTCCATGCTTTACCAGCCGCTAACCGCGCACCTCTAAGATTTCCCTACATCGATACCCTTAAGATCCTCGAAAAGTGGGGTCCGGGCTGCCATTTCCTCGGCAACGGCCTTGACTCTGACATAGATACCCTCGAGACTATTCTCGAACGCGAGGCAGCTTCCTCTTCAACGCCGCCGATCCTCTCACTATTCACCGAGTTCCCTTCGAACCCATTACTACGCTCAGCCGACCTCCCACGACTACGTCGCTTAGCGGACAAGTATGATTTCCTGATCGTTATAGACGAGACTATCGGAAACTTCGTCAATGTAGAAGTAATGCCGTATGCAGACATCGTCGTGAGCAGCTTGACCAAAGTTTTCAGTGGTGACGCCAACGTCATGGGAGGAAGGTACGTCAATGCACGCTGCTTACTAGCGAATCGACTCTAACGCACTGAGTCTATTTACAGCTTGGTGCTCAATCCCAAAGGCCGTCACTATGAAAAACTGAAATCACACTTGGTATCTACGTTCGAGGATATATATTTCGACGAGGATGCTGTTTACATGGAGCGGAATTCACGGCCATTCCAATCCCGCGTCAAGACTATCGACGAAAACACGGAGGCGATCTGCGATTATCTGCGCGCCCACTCTGTGGCTGGTGGTGTCTCCTCCGCCGTCATCAACGAAATCTACTACCCGAAATGGAGCACGCCCGAGCACTATGAGCACTGTCGTATCAAGTCGCGCCCATCCCGAGGGGACGCGTCCACGCCGCGTCGAGATGGCGGCTACGGCGGGCTCTTCTCCGTGACTTTCACGTCGCTCGCCGCGTCGCAGGCCTTCTATGACGCACTTCCTTGTCTCAAGGGCCCCAGCTTGGGAACGAGCTTCACTCTCGCGAGCCCATACACTATCCTAGCGCATTACGTGGAGTTGGATTGGGCAGCAAAGTATGGCGTAACACGGGATTTAGTGCGTATAAGCGTAGGCATGGAAGACAAGGATGAGCTGTTGAGGGGAGTAGAGTTTGCCCTGAAGGCGGCTGAGGCGGCTGCGACGACGTCGTAACATCGCTCGTCGCCTGTCGATTTAAAAGTGGCCAGTTCGTATCATCAACTGATCTACTGGTTGACGTCACCCTTATAAACCTGTATCGATATGTCCAACACATAGACTAATAGTAAATGTATTGCCCGGCTGCTCTTGCCTTAACCAACGCTTGGTTCTTGCACATTGACCGTAAAGAACGCCTACGCTCTGAGGGCAGCTGAAGTTCGGGGGAAAAGTATGAGCGACGAGCACAACCGAAATCCTTCATTTACACGCAGCAGTCTGCAAGCAGCCAGGTCAAAATTATACAAGTAGCCACGAAGTCGAAGAGCGCCAAGTCAGACCCATTTCGTCTATCAGACGCTCCGCCCCACTGCTTAACCACGCCGCAAGCCCTCCTCCCTCAGCCCATGTGTCACGCACAACGCCGCGGCTCAGTCGCATCGGAGCATGCGAAGACAGATGGATGTCTGCCTTGGGTGTCGACGTTGCCGATTTAGGCCTTTTGACTGTTCTTCGTCGTCTTGGAGGTTCGATAGTTACACCCGATGATAGCTCTTGGTCTCGCTCGTCAATACCCTATGGTCGCAGGTATTTAGTGATTTATGCATGCCGACACGATTCGAGACAATGCTGACCATACGCCGGACCGAACTAGTTTCTGCAACTCTCGTACCAAGTGCATCGTCGCGAAGACGCAGAGGGCCACGATGTGCATCCTCCACTTGACTCCACTGCGAAGCTGTGCGATATCGAGGTTGAGCCGCTACGCGAGCAGAGGAAATGTCTCCACGCGTGTCATGCGATGCGAATATGTTCGTCCTTTGCAAAGGGTCCCTGGCGGTAGTGGAGGTGTCGAAGTGGTCCCACCAGGAGGACTGCACGGGGCTCGGGGTGAGTGGCTCGACCTCGGCGGGCGTGAGCAGGGAGGGCGTGGCAGGCGGCTCCGAGCGCTCTGCACTATGGCTAGGAGGTCGCGCAGACTGCCCCTCAATACTCTGTTCCATACCCGTCTCTAGATCAGGAGAGACGTGCAATGAATCCGGCTGCTGCTGTGGTACAGAGGGAGTTGGCACTGTTGACGGTGTCGAAGTACCGGGAATTTGGACCGGGTACCAAATTTCAGGATCAACCTCCATTGCCGCTGGGTCGACAGCCCTCTGAAGGTATCTGTGCCAGCGACGCGGGACAGGGACACCGTGCAGGATGAGGCTCACACCAGGGACACCCCATACATTCCAGCACTCATCGTCCGGCTTCCACCGTGGTCTTGGCGTGTTTCGTCGTGCGTCGCGTTTGGCCTGGGCGGCATGGAGGCGGCTGAGAACGGTGCGGTGTCTCTGTCCAGGTGCGTCCGGAGCGAGCCGGGTGCACGGCAGATGGCGCGTGCATGGCGGAAGCGGCGCGTGCGGCTCGTGGTGTGTGCATTTTCTCCTCCTTATGTGTCGATGAACGACGAGTGTATGCGAAGAAGGGGGTATGGGCGCGTATGGCGGTTGACAGAGAACCCCAGGTAGTATCTGCGCAGTCGACTGGGGCGTAGGGACGGCTACAGCCGCTGCGTGCGAGACGACCTCCATGCCCGGATCCCTGCAAGGATGTCAGAGGTGGAACACATGCATGTATGGGAACAAGCGTACTCAAGCGTCGACGGATCCGTCCCACATCCAGGAGGCGGGGCGGTGGCTCCATTCCACGTGGGGACAAGTTCTGCCAATGCAAGTTCAATTTGGGAGACTAATGCGGACATCGCATCGATATCATGCGTCGATGGCGGATGGTCTTCTGTGGCGTCTTGGCTTCCTGTGGGCACATCGTACGTCGCAGGTTCACCGTCGTCTCTGGCCATCGAGCTCCCATTACTTGTGATCCCGCTTCCTCCGATCTGGAGTAGGTCCTCAAGCGTAGGTTCGGTATCTTGCTTTGTGAGAGCCCGTGCCTCTCCTTCAGCGTGCAGAGGTGTGGCGGAATCGTCTATGGCTGGCTCGGTATCCTGCCTCGTAAGCGGAGGCCTGGTAGGAGGCTGAGTCGATGCTGGCATATGCGCCGAATTTGTGGCGATCGACCCTTGCGTGGCGAGTCCAGCGGCTGTTCCTCCCAGAACGATGTCTTCTATCATCCGCGTTCTGGCACGCGCAGTTCTTGTATATGTAGACGCCATGCTCGCGTCCGGATTCACTGGACATAGTGTTCAACATTCAGGCGGACTTCTACACTCGGGACCAACTGAGACACTCACGTTAGTGAATGCGTAAGCTGTCCTGTTGTCCTCGTAGTAGGGATATGGATCGCGTGTACGATTAGCTTTATAGCTGATATGGGGAATAGCACGGGCGGTGTCCATGGTTCTTATATATATGGTGGAGGGCAAAGGGGCGCCAAAGGGGCAGAGCGGCTGTGCAAGAGATAGATATAGTAAGTGATCCTGGACAATTAACAAGGACAGGGCAAAGCGGAGAGAAGGCCAAAGCGCAGGGAGCTTCCATCAAGTCGACAATAAATCCGATATCCGGTGCCGATGCGCCTTGTTCGAACTTCAACATATCAAACAGTGCACAATCGTTGTATTCGTTGCCTGACAATACAAGACTTTTATCACTGATACGTCTGTCAGTCATCGTGCGACTAAGCATCATTGAAAGTGCACACCTGCGTAAACGCCACAAATAACATACACACAAAACACTGGAAAGAAGTTGAACAGAGTAAGCAGTAGTGGTGTTTTCGAAGATAGGCTTTCCATACCAGCGTCTTATATAGTTGGGACGGAGCCCGTCTCGTTGACAAGCTCACCCGCATTCTTGCGTCCCTTCGCTGTTTCCCTCGTGAACGGCAGAAGCTTCTTCGCAATCATCGGGAATCCGGAATACGGTCCACCAACCAGACACACGGAGATGATTCGATCGTGCCGTGGGTCAGACTATGTGATGCACTGTTAGCTACGAAAATATGGGCGACATGACGAACATACCCGCAATATGGCAGGGTGCCACTCAAATTGAGGGGGATCGCAGTCATTAGATAAGACATACGCATACAGCACCGTCTAAGGTTCCGAGTCAGTGAGAGATACAAAGACGGACAGAGTAATGACGGACTGGTGGCAAACGCGGGCGCGGCTGGTCATGGATGCGCTGTAATTCTTCTTGGAAGCTCGCAGTCGGTCTGCAATCAGCAGCCAGATTGGGAGGATGCTGCAATTCTCCGAGCCACGGCGAAAAGAGGAACAGTTTACTCGCAATCCAGTAGTCCTCACCCGGACGTACAAAAAGTCGGGCAGCAAACTGGTAGCTCCGCATTCCAGTCTGACAGCACGTCGACGTTAATGAAATACAGTCATAGAGGTGACCAGGGCGCACCTGTGTTTTCACGGGAATGCATTCTTCAATGCTTGCAAGCCTCCATGGTGTGTATCTGGCGTTTATGTAACGGCGTACCAGAGCTGGCTCGCCAACAGCAAACTGTGGCGGGTCGTACGGCCCAAGATATATCGGAGGTAGAGTCGGAACGGGCGTACTTATCGGGGCGGCAGGTAGAAGGGCTCCAGATGGAGACGCAGAACGCGGGATCGATGACGAGAGCATCATGAGTTATGAGAATGGAGGGTTGCTAGAGAGTGGAGGGTGTAAGAGAGAACATTTTTAGAGACCACTTTTATAGGTGTGCTGCTTTATCTTCGGGCCACCCTGCGAGGTGCAGGGTTCGCATAGTTGTAAGTAGCTTGTGCAAGCTGATAGGAGCATTATGGATGGCATGTTTCAGCAAATACAGTTAAGAAAGGCGCACGAAATCACAGAAAGGCCAAAGCTGTAGATGTTTGGCTGCGGACGGCCTGGTGAAATCGAGGTCCGAGAGGTTCGTGTTCCCTTCAAAGGTCATTCCGTCGCGCAGGTGTGGTATTGCATGAATGGGGGCAAAGGCGCGCCCCAAGATGGCCATAGCGCTCAGTTGCCAGCTATTTGAACGGGGGTCATCGCGACAAGAGTACCCCAGCTGGTATCTGAAAAGCGTTGAAAGGCCTGTGGATGCAAGAAGAGACAAGATCGACGGTCAACGCGATGCATTCGCAGAGAGAACGCGCAGAGATGGTCGAAGACAAGAGACGCGATTGTGAAGGAATCGCCGCGGAGGAGTTTTCAAGCTCCGTCGAAAGCCCGCCGAGCTTCGAACTCCGCTCCGCCGCGAACCCGTGACTGAGTTCAACACGCGCGAAACACGACTTTTCTGCCCGCCATCGACCCCGCCAACGGTCTACGTCTTGCTTCCGCCCACAACATACACATTTTCTCTTTTTCTGACCGCAGATATCGACGGCGTTAGGCCCTTTAACGATGTCTGCCCAAGTCTACAACAACAGAGTTCCAGCCGTCTCCGGTCTACCACCCTCGCGACGCCATCCACTTTCCAACGCCGTAAACCACCCTGCGCGACCAACATCTCCCAAGCCTGTCGAAAAGCCGGCAGCTGAGCCTCCTCTACCTAGGCAGAATACTAAGACTGCACCGCCGTCGCCACCCAAGATCATCAGCGACAAGAACCGCTCGGTCCAGTTCCACCGTGTTGGTTTCCTTGGAGAGGTCAGTCAGCCGAGTGTGCGCCACATTGCGGCAAGCTGACGACGACGTTCAAAAGGGTGGATTCGCGCGCGTGTATGAAGTCAAGGATGTCCGTGGGGCACGTCTGGCATGCAAAGTAGTCACCAAGGACTCCCTCAAGACGAAAAAGGCCAAGACGAAGTTGTACGCCGAGATCAAGATTCACCGCGCGCTCGATCACCCAAACATTGTGCGCTTCACCGACTGTTTCGAGGATGAGGAGAACGTGTACATGACGCTGGAGCTGTGCCCAAGTGGCTCGCTCATGGACATGTTGCGCCGTCGTCGCCGCTTCACGGAGCCCGAGGCCCGCTTCTTCATGGTCCAGCTCATCGGCGCCTGCCATTACATGCACACCCACCAGGTCATTCATCGTGACCTCAAGCTTGGAAACCTCTTCCTCGACGCGAATATGAACGTCAAAGTTGGTGACTTTGGCCTTGCCGCTCTCATCGAGAACCCTGGCGAGCGTAAGAAGACAATCTGCGGCACCCCCAACTATATTGCGCCCGAGGTCCTCTTCGATACCGCCAACGGCCACAGTTTCGAGGTCGACACCTGGTCCGTTGGTGTCATCCTTTACACACTCGTCGTTGGTCGTCCGCCGTTCCAGACCAAGGATGTCAAGACCATCTATAAGCGTATCCGTGACAACGACTATGACTTCCCTACTGACCGCGAGGTCTCTCGCGATGCCCGCGAGCTTGTCCAGCTCATCCTCACCCCGAACCCGCAGGAGCGCCCGTCGCTCCATGAAATCGTCGACCACGCGTTCTTCGTCAAGGGCACTGTCCCAAACTTCATCCCCGCGTCGGCACATGATACAGCGCCTGACTACCGACACGTATCCCGCACCGTGTCTGCTGCGAACTTGGCCCGTCTCCGCCGTTGCTCGCTACTCGACGAGGACCAGATCACGAGCATTTCCGTGCCCAGCGCGGTTGCGAATAGCACGACTGTTGGCCCCACGAACAAGAGCCGGGGTCACAGCTCGAGTTTGGCGCAGCAGGAGAAGGAGTTCCAGAAGGCTGTACAGCCGGGCAGTCCGATATCCGCGCTGCTCAGCTCCGCCAGGCAGCCACTCATGATGGGTACCAACGGCCAGTCCATGCGGGGCGAAGAACCTCTGCTGCGCAAGCTGCAGGCCGTGGCGAAGGACTCGCCTGCGCGCGCGGGCCGCCGTGGTCTCCAAGGTATCGTGGAGGAGGACGACGCGCATGTGCCAAGGGGCGACCGGGAGCGTGGAGACGAAGAAGTGAGGCGAAAAGAGCTCGAGGCGCAAAAGGCGCGTATCGTTGCTCAGATGGCGCCGCAGAGCAACCCGGTGCATAGGAGGAATGACCAAGAGAACATCGCGCCTGTACGCAAAGTGAGCAGAGCCAAGGAGCTCATCAAGGAGCCGGAGCTAGGTGTGTATGCATCGTCCGCTCATGTGAAGACATGGCTAAGCTTCTTGTCCTAGATGTTGCACCTGCCGTCAAGTTGAGTGGCTTCGAGGCCGCGGCGAATACGTTAACCCTCGCGTTCGAGGCCAAAGCGAATGGGAGGCTGTTCCGTGACCCCCGAGACGACGCCGTCCTTCCAGAGGAGAGGCTATTTATTGTGTCCTGGGTCGACTACTGCAACAAGTATGGCATGGGCTACGCGATGACTGACGGCTCTGTCGGCGTGCACTTCAACGACAGCACGAGCCTGGTTCTCTCCGCTGACAAACAGTACGTCTATTCCGGTGTGCATGCAAAAATAGTTCACTCACATCTGGGCAGACATTTCGATTATATCTCTGCGCGCAAGCAAGGCGCTGTGTACGTGAGGAAGAGCCACACCGTCGGAGATTATCCGGATGATCTCAAGAGTAAGGTGTATCTCCTGAAGCATTTCGAGCGGTACATCATGGACCGCCTGTACGGCGATTACGACTACACGTACGAGGACGTCGACAAGACCAAGGGGATGGACTTTGTGCAAAAGTACCTGCGCATGAAGCACGTTATTGTTTTTAAGATGAGTCATGACGTATTACAGGTGCGTGATCCGTTGTCCAAGGTTATCGATCGGCGACAGGATGCTGATCACTGTGTGCTCGCAGTTTAATTTCTACGACCACTCAAAAGTTATACTCTCCTCCCAGGGGCTGCTGGTGACACACATCGACAAGAACTACAAGATGACGCGGTGGACGCTTACGGAAATCATCGCTCATTCGATGCGCCCGCCCGTAGCGGACCCGGACCAGGCGAAGCTGCACCAGCGCCTCATCGACAAGCTCAAGTACTGCAAGGAGGTGCTCCTGTCGATCCGCTCCGCCAGCGGTGGCGACGAGGCAGGAGCATTGGCTGACGCCCCCGCGCCCGGCCAGATACCTACGATGAGCACTAGGCCTTCGAAGGTGTCGCTGCGATGACGATCTCGCACTAGTGTTATTCGTGCTCGCGGGTGGCGATAGGCCGTTCCACGTCGACACATTCTCTCTCGTTGTGGCTGCCGGGTTGTTGGCGCTTTCTATTGTGTCCTATCCCGTCTATCATATTTTCCATTCCCTGTGTATCCTCATTGTCATGTTTCCCTCACGACCTTCCACGACTGGTATTGATAGACTATACTGCGCGCCACCGTCTCTCCCCTCAACGCGTTTTTATATCTGCATACCCTCTTACACGCACATCCAGCACTGTACACATCAATTACATTCGTGTTAAGTATATTGACGCTCAATTATGGGCAACGACCACAATCCTCAAGTGGTAAGTGCTCAAGCGCCAGTGGATTGAGCCGCCGCGTGCATTTCCGAGTCAAATCCCGGTACTTACCGGTTCCTCATCATGCAGATGCTGAACCTGAAGGCTTCACAGGCTTGCAACTTGAATACCCTTGTCTAGCGACGCATGCACGGTTCATTCCATAGATTAAAGAAGGCAGGTTTCGGCCCGTCAGCCTAGCTGCTGGCAGCTGGCCTCGAGGCGATACAGGCGACTTGTAGCAAAGTACTGGTTACACTCGTTCTTGTTTAGCACTCCAACAGTCCAACTACTCTCTAATGTCTGTTCGTGTTTTACTGTTTCTCGAATTCCTAGTCACTGATCTACCCATCGCAGGACCGGTGCTATGTCGTCAGATCCAAATCCGTTTTGCTGCAGAAAATGTGGTGCCGCTGTCATCGACATCCCTACGCCTAGTGCCGCATCTACGCTGTCCGGGAGTCAGGACAGTGTGGTCTTTCCTCCAGAAGCCGGCGACTACGAGCACTCCGTTCCAGCCATCAAGCAACTCGTCGCGCACATAGACGTCGAGGTAGCCCGGATGCGAGATGCTCTCGATCGTGCGGTCACTCGTCGCCAGCTCCTGGTCGGCTTCTTGCAGGATCACACTGGTCCACTAGCCGATATTCGTCGCGTCCCGCCGGAAATATTGTCGGAAATCTTCTTGCAGAGTATATCTCCTGCAGAGGAGCAAACCTCCTTCATGCGGCATAGTGGAAGAACACCTATGATCTTGGCACAGGTCTGCCGAAGGTGGCGCGCGGTCGCACTTTCTACGTCGAGACTTTGGTCGACGATTATCATCCAAACTCGCAGCGAATATATCCCCGCTGAGCCGCGCCGTCTCCTCGAAATGTGGCTGGAACGCTCGATGCCAAGCCCATTGTCACTAAAATTCGAATTGTACGATCAAGAGTGCAATATTGGGGAGTCGCGGGCCTGGATTGACATCCTTGCCGCGCATAGTCGACGCTGGGAAATTCTGCACTATGTGCGAGGCCTAGGGGACTTTGTGTTGGATAAACTCTATGAAACCCGCGGGCAACTACCGACTCTGCACACTTTTCAAATTGAATATACCCCATGGGGGCAGTACCTTGACGTCAAACGTATCGAACGGGTGTCTCAGGTTGTTGCCCGCGCACCCCGCCTCACGAATCTGCACATGGATCAGATTTATCTGACATCGTCTACAACGTTCCCGTGGAGTCAGATAACTGACCTATACGTGGACCGTTTTGACAGTAAATCCATGTCCTTCATTCTCCAGCACCTCCCCAATCTTGGCCGCTGCACCTTAGTAGGCCACTACGGTGGCGACATGAAAGATGCCCGCTCTACATGGCAGCCATATACAATGTCGACCCCCGCTCCCGCCCCCATCACACATTCCCGACTGGTGACATTGACTATCCGCGAGTCTGGTCCCCTCGAGACTTACCCTGCGCTCGTCTATTGCACATTACCAAATCTGGAATACCTTGACGTCGGCCTACCACAGTATCCCTTTGTAGGTGGCGGTTACGACGATGACGGGACCTACTTAAACTTGGTCGAGAAACTCAAGATGTGCCTCATATCCTTCCTGCAGCGATCACATTGCCCGATCCAAACCTTCAGCCTGATGCTATCTAAGACGGAGGATGTATCACGCCTGGTGGAATGTCTTCAACAGATTCCTTCGCTTGTCGAGCTCACCATTTCCGGTCGGCGCTTACAAATGGACCTAATATGTTCCTCCCTTACGCGAAACACACACATTTCTTCCACATCTTCGACTTCGCTAGCGACGACTCCTTGGGACACCGATCTTGCCCCCAACCTTCAATCACTTCAACTGAAGGTTGGCTGGTTAGACACTTTTCCCGCCGACGTGTCGGAGGAAATTGTGCAGATGCTCCGCTCGCGCGCTCGCGTCAAAGTTGTTAATGAACACGCTGTTCCCCTCGCTCGCCTTGTAGTGGTGGGATGGGCCCCTCCAGAAGATGTCCCGACGCTGCTACGCAGCGACGTTTTCCGCGAGTTGATGCAAATACGGAAGGATGGCATGTCCGTGGTACTGATGATAAATGGGATAGACCTACTTCATCCTGAATTTCCGAACTGTGTCGGCCAGTAGTCAGGATTCTACCCCCGTGTCTCTTCAGCCCCCACCCAACCGTGTCGTCAACACGATCTCTGCAAAGTCGAGTAATGTGCGTTCAATGAAAGAGTACGAAACCACACGAGCGATCGCGCGACGCCGCTCGTGGATCGCAGTCCGCCATGAGGAGCGTGGTATTTCGTTTGGTTAGGAGCATGATACATTGTCGAGAACACACCATACATCGGATATTATTCTTTGTACATCAGTTTCATTTAGACAAGTTCCGCCTTCAGTTTGCTTAACGCTGCATCAACGACCTCCGTCATGGCAATGACAGCTTCTTCCTCTTGTGATTTCCCTATAAGCTGGAGACCGACGGGAATGCCGGGGAATAGCTCTGGAGCATCTGTGGGGATGGTCAACTCATTGAGACACAGACGACAATGAAGACTTTCGGGCATACACAGTTTATAGATCGCCTCGTCTTCGTGATTATGGAAATCATGGGGTGGATGCGGCTGGTCCAGCTTTGGATCGACGAAGGTGACGGGGAATACAGAGGTCGTGTAGTCCATGGCATTGCATAAGGTCGTGTAGAATGCGTCACTAGATGAGAATTAGACAGTGTCAGCGAGTTCGGGTTTGGGCATGCGTGGGGACTTCTAACGTGTTCAATCCATGTGGTACAGCAGTGTACGGGACAGCAGGGGATATGATGGCGTCCACAGGGCGGCCGGTGCCCGTGCGGCTTACTGTAGCTTGCCAATGGTCCAGATGCGACTTGCGAAGCTCCCGTTTCTCCTTCTGCAGCTGCCAGAGCTGTAAATGTTTCGTCAGTGGATACACGCCGGATGAGTTGTTGACGGACACACCTCCCAGGCACTACGAGCGTACGGTTCACCGGTGAGGTGCTTGACAAGTGGCTTATCAAGTGCCGTTGGGTGTGCATTGACCTCTGGCAGCATCGTCTCTATCAGCGGCTCGCCTGACTTTCTACACTCCAGTCCGTAGTCGTGGCCACCGTCCGCAACAAATATGGTTTCCTACAAGCCAGGACTACTGAGCTGGGCGGAATAAACGACTAAAGAATATCCGTACGGCGTTCTTGTATATCTCCAGGTGCCTGTGGCATTCCCAATCGATCACTGGAGTTTCCGGTGAGTTAAATAAACGATAATTGGATATTGACACACGAGACCTTTGTGGCCTGCCCTTTCAAGTGCTTTCTTGGTCATTTCCATTGCACGTCGTAAGGGCGGATGAGGAACGATGACACCATTATCCCACCTACAGCCTCTATGAGTCAGCGAACGCACTCGAAGGTCGTAGGCTGTTACTTACATTATGGCAAAGCAAAGCTGTTTACCCCCTCCGTGGTTGATAAGCTCGTACTCTTTCTGGGACCACTCCTTGTTGATCACCAAGGGATCTTTGAGCCATGGTTTGGTGTCGAAAATTGCCTTGGTGAAGACTTTCAAGCCGGAAAGTGAATTCGTCATGGGGCCGAGGACGGAACTAATGGATTCTTGCCCTTCCAGAGCATTGGCGGCGCCTGAGTATGGGAAGCGCCCGTAAGAGGGGCGGAGGGTGTACAATCCGCAGAATGCACTAGGAATGCGAAGAGACCTGTGCGATAGTGGAACGAATGAGTGAGCTGCGCGCAGAGGATGATGAGCAAATCACTCGCCCGCCGATATCTGTACCAACGCCCAGCGGTGATCCTTTCATAGCCACTAGTGCACCCTCGCCACCAGATGACCCCCCTGGCGTAAGATATCGGTTATAAGGGTTGGTAGTCCTCCCGAATACGTTGTTATGCGTTTCACCCCACTGGTAGAAGTAGAATTTGGTGAGCGGTGGAAAAAATGTCGGTGCATGGAGTATAGCACACACCATCAAAGTCTGTGGGACGTTCGTGCGGACAAACGGCACCGCTCCTAGCTCGTATAAGGTCTCAACCAGAACACAGTCCGACTCGGCATAGTTGCCGATCCATGCCGCGTACCCTGCGGAGGCTTGTCAGATTTATGTAGTGCCTATTTCAAGGAAGCGCCTACCCATTATCGTTTCAAGGCCCTTCATAGTAAATTGATCCTTCAACGATACGGGGAGCCCATGTAGGGGTCCTACAACTGATCCGGTAGTCTTGAGATGATCATCCATTTCTCGAGCACGCTTCAGAGCGCGCTCAACAAATATCTCAGTGAGACAGTTCGTCTGTTATCAAAAGTGTCAGATTGGAAGACAATATATGACATTGGCACGAACGAGTTGGTGTGCTATGATAGCGCGTTTGTAGAAGGCGGTCGTGACCTCTACAGACGACCACTCGGCAGACGCTAGTTTTTCCAGAAGGATTCCAACATCTGTAGTCTCGGTGATCTCGATCTCTCGAGGGGACAATAGGCCGCTTGAAATGGGTACATCCATGACATTCCCGCTGAGAGGATCTTCCGGCGTTTGAACGATCCATTCCGAAGGGATAGATTCAAGTTGCTTCCTTCTTCGCGTAGCACATGCTGTTTCCCATAAGGATGCCGACATGCTAGACAGAGGTTGGTGTTACAAGATAGCAGTTGCATATGTGTGTCGAAGTTAACACGGCAATATAAGGCAAAGCTTAGCAAAATGCTGACCTTCACGCTGTACAGTTCGTCAGTATGCTAAGGTTTAGGCAGCCACTTCGCACGTACAGATATGTACTTAGAGCTAGAGGAGAGCAAGGGTTGACAAAGAAGCCGAGGCTGAAGCTCGAAGGAGTCCGAGTCGTTCCTGGACAATCTGTTCCCAAAGACCTTCTCGATTCGGAAGGTAACGGACCCTTAGTCTCTCCTATAGACAGACACCTGTCACCAACAGTCGTACCTCCATTCTGTAACGGACCCTGGACAAAATTTAGACACGCGAATTACTTTCAAAAAACCCTCATAGATAGCGAGACAATGACATGAAGGCAAAAAAGCATTACAACTCGGTTCGACTAAAAGAATGTGGTTACGATAGCTCGTAAACTTGTGAGTGCTCCTCCCGGCGCGCTCCCCCTTCATACGCCATGATCCACCGCTACAGCTAGAACCGGTGTTCAGATATAGGATGATTGTCTGTCCGTTGCGCCTCCAGGTCATTCTCTGCCCAATCTCCTATCGCTGAGCCTTGTCGAAACGGACGCATTGTGTCGAACGACGTCGGGCTTCTCGGGTAGGTCATCGCGGGCATGTTGGATGCGAGCATGGCGGGCGTGGGGGGCGTCAGCGGCCTAAAGGCCGCGGAGGTGGCGTCGGGAGGACCGAAGGCGAATGAGACTGTGATGTCTGGGAGTGCCATACGGAACTGATGGTTTCCAGAGGGTGTGCTGGGTGGCGTGGTGTAGACCGGGGGTGGGGATGTGAGGGTTTGCGAGAACCCGGAACCGGAGGGACGTTGAAGGAGCAGGGGGCGCGGGGCGAAGCTGGCTTTGCGGTCTGCTGCGAATTTGTCATGCGACTGATGGACAATCCAGGATGCGAGCGCGCGTTTTTCGGTGTCTTCCGCGACGCCAGGTCGGTCGTCGCGTACCGTCCTGTACGGGTTGCCCGCGTTGGACCCAGTTTCGGAGCTTTCGTTGTCCTCTTCGAGTTTCCGCTTCTTCGCCTCGACATACGCTCGGAACAGAGGGGAGAGATAGAAGTACATGAAGACGAGGAACAGGACGACAGCGATGGCGACAACGAGAACTGGGAGTGCAAATGTTTTGGTAAGTGTCGAGCGATATGACGACTGCGTTCACGAAACTCACTACTGAAGGTGTTGACAGGTGCTACTTCGACGGAGACCATCTGTCCATTGACGTCTGGGCCGACTGTGAGTGACATGCCCCCATGTCCGAACAGGGAGTCCTTCAGTCTATCGATAGCGGTAGCAGGCATCGCGGGGGTGAAGAGGATAGCGAGACAAAAGGAGTGTGGGGTGCGAACGAAAGCAACGAACGTCGGGGTATCCTGCGAAAAAGGCCAGTAGAACTCGTTCTGGTCAGCATTCCTATTCATAGAGGTGTAAGCATAGCGGCTGACTCCATTTCATTGAGCACCAGGAGGGGAATATTGACATCCGTAGTGGTCATAATTTGAATGGCGGCGAGCGCGGTGACCACACTGTCGGGGAGCTTGCCTCGTTGACCGCAGTGGTCTGCAAACAGATGTGCCGTCGCACAAGCCTTGATGGACAGGACAAGTTCACGAGTCTCTGTTCTCATGGCCAAAATGTGATCGTGATCGTTATACAGTGGTACCTGCAATACGACATTATATATTAACGATATACCACTGAACATGGCTGGTGGAAATCAAAATCGGATAAGGTTTATACCGGCGGTGCCCTGGATTATATACTCAGCCTCAGAGCATTGGGGGAGACTTCGTTTGTGCGGGCGCGCGTGAGCTCATTTGTCTCAGGGTCAACCTCCGGGTATCCCTCGTGAATCTTCTCTACCGATTCAGTTACTGGAGCTTTGGCAACCACGAAGAGAACAGTCGACAACTCAATGATGAAGCACACGCAATAAAAACCAAGCTACGTAACGGTCGTCAGTAAGTCGACAAAGTAGAATAGGGGTAATCTCGACGAACTGTTATGGCGTTGTCGGTGAGCTGTGCCGTGTCGTAGTAAGTCGCTCTCTGTCGCGACAGATATGTGAAACCAACGATGACGAGCTCGTGGAGGCGTTTGACTTTGATGGCTTGGAATATTATGAGGAGCCCGAAATATGCTGCAAAAAGCTACACGCCAGGCGACGTCAGACACCTTCAATCTATAAGACGGCGACGGACATACCATGATTAGGGGGCGTGTTCTTCCGTGTTTTTCGTGGTACAGTTTGCCGAGGATGATAGCGAGGCCGACGAGGTTCATGGGGATTAATCCGACCCCCTCTCTCTGTAGAGACAGACGGATGATCTCGACCAGATTCATGCAGAATGCGGCCAGCACAAGCGCCAAATAGACGAGCCGTAGGATTCGAGGAGCCTGGCATTCCTGCCTCTTCTTCGGGTATGCGAAGTGGGTAACAACGAGGACGATGAGGGCGGCGACCAGGAGAAACGAGGGCAAGGGCACGAGCGCCGAGTCAAGAGTGCACAACGAAGGCGAGCCCTGGAGAAGTCAATGTGAATGTCAGTGTCCACGATTTTCTCAATTCCCAGAAACAAACTGACTGTGAGCGGGGGACGGTTGCTGCAGAGAGGCATGGTCGCTGTTAGTGGCTTTCACTGGGGAGTGGAATGCGCACTGCAAGGTTAAGTATGTCGTCTGAGCGGGTGAAGCGCGGAACCAAACGGTATGCAGGGTGGAGGCTAATTTCCCAGTGCGGGACATCGTACGAGCCGCCGCTTCCATCCCCTATCGTCACGACCATGCCTTTGCAGGCCAACTCACTGAAACAACCATATGTAAGCAGGACTGGTGAATAAGTGGGTCGCGAATTTTCCTGGCACACATGGCAATTGGCGGCCACCACGGGACAGATTAGACATTATTGGAGATGATACATAGAGCGTACATGACAATACATTTACGACGGATTCGCAAAAGCATTTTTATCCTTCGTACGTTCCATAGCTAGCAGAACGGCTAGGTGAGCGATTCAGCGCAGACCTAAAGGCAAGGAGAGACACACGATTGTAATGAAGTAATTTTTCGATGAGGTCGACGTGCGTCAACACCATGCGCCGGCAGCAGTACCGCTTGAGCTGAAGCTCATCCAGAGCTTCTCTACAGCACGACAAGGTCGGTGAGATCGTTTTGTACGCACATGGGTAGATGTTGAGCGAGCACTCACCCTTCGCTCGTGTCTTTGGAAAGCAATGCCAGATACGCGTTCCACTTGTCACCGATGACCTTTCCACACGAGAAGCATCGAACAGGGATGATCTGTGGTCTCAAACCAATTATTTCCAAGGGCAAAGGCCAGAAAATAACGACGAGCTTGCCATGATGGACGTCGAGGAAAGAGGAAAAGCAGGCGTGGGAAGAAAGCGAAGACGAAAGTCCGGCCTCTTGAGCGCGAGCCTCGATGTTTACCGCATACTTCATACTGCGCGCCGCCACATACCTATGCTTGCACTGCAACGGACCTGGAGTCCAGACATTGTACACGGCTAGCTCACGGAAATGTCCTCGCGCGAAACGGAACCAGGCTCCAAAACAGGCTCCGAAGAGCTCGACTGGGAAGCGCTCCGACGTCGTAGCTTGGAGCCAGGAGGATTTCGCGACGACAGAGCTCGATTGTGGTCAGGATATGTCTGTTGGAGGCTTGTTCATGCGCGCCTAATTCTATATGTCTAGGCCAGAGCTCCTGCACGTCAAGTCGACGCAAGCAGTAGACGATGTATCACAACCAGAGCGGGCTGAGGTTGCGCAGGACAATGCGGATGCTTCGTCAATCCACCAGGACGAACGCCAAATAGGCCTCGATACTGAACGCAGTTTCGTGCTCTATCCAGTAGGTGAACCGTCGTCCACTGCCGCAACGGTATTCGATGTCTGAACCCTAATCCCAGAACACAACGAGAGCAAGGAGCAGAGACACGTCCTACAAGCACAACTCCACGAGCTGCTCGTCTCGATATTTCGAGCAAGGCGCAAACTGAGCTATTTCCAGGGATATCACGACATTATCACCGTGATCTTCCTTACGCTGCCCCCTGATATGCAGTTTCTGTGTGCAGAACAACTAAGCCTCCAGAGAGTCCGCGACTCTATGGGGGCTACCCTCGAACCTGTTCTTGGTCTTCTACGGTGCGTAGCAACTCCCCGAAATACACAACCCTATGCCTAATAAGACACGCCTCAGGATACTCAAGAATTTGCTTCGTCTAGCTGATCCAGGCTACGCGGCCCTTTTGGAGCGGTGCGTCCAATTCTCGATATTCATGTCGATGGCAGCACTGAAAAGTGCGATGCAGAAACTCCCCGCTGCCCTTCTACGCGCTATCGAATCTGCTGACCCTCTTCTCGCACGATATGCCCACTCTAGCGCTCATTCGGCACGTTTTTGACTATTTGCTATGCCGTCCGCCTATAATCGTCGTTTACTTGGCTGCCTCAGTACGTTCACTCGCGCGACTCTTGAATCACACACCCTGATATCCTTCAGGTAATTTTGTCGAGGAAGGATGAGGTCGAGAGACTGGAAAAAGAGGGCGAAGAGGGCATGGTGCACTCGTTACTGAGCGGGCTGCCTGACCTGTTTGATGACGAGGAAGAACCGAGTTCGGCCAAAGCGGAATTGTCTGGCGATGATCTGGATGCTCCTACGGTCAAACCTGAACCTGTCGATGGAAGCGTTTTGCCTGAACAGACTATAGAGGAACATAGGGAACCCCCGAAAACAGGTGAACACTCGGACGGCCCTAAACCCTCCGATGGAGAGTCGCTCCCTGCGGTGGTCGACGAATCGACACCGAATGATACTTTGGCCCCCGCGCCTTCGCTCACACCAGACGAGTCTCCCGTTGTGTCCTTACCACCGGTAGTACCTCTCGACTCCGAGAAACCATCCGGCCCGATTACAGAGGAATATCATGAGAATGTCACCGCCTCCGCTAACGACCCATCTACAGCACCGGCAGGACCTGAAGACTCTGAGAAACCGGTCGACCCAATAAAAGACGAATACGACGAGAAGGATTCCACACCCGCATCCTCCCCGCCCTCGTCTCCCGGCCTCCAGCGCACACGTATATCCCTAACCGCCCTGCTCAAGCACGCAGACGAGCTATACGCAGCCCACCCTCCAACCCACCCCGCGCTCGCCGTAGACACCATCATGGGCCCCAACAGCGTCATATTCACGTGGTCCGAGGACCCGTCCGCGATGCCGCCCGCGGACGCGGCGGAGGCCATGGTCACGCACCCCGAGCTCATCGTGCACCCCTTCATCGAGGAGCCCGAGGACGATGCGGACGAGAAGGGCCGCCCTCACCACCGTCGGAGGCGCAAACTACGGAAAGCGCGGCGGTTCCATGTGGAGCGCCGGACGATGTTGGCGGGCGCGGTGCTGGTGCTCGGGGTTGCGATGGCGGTGTACGGGATGCGTGCGCGGGCGCCTGGGGGCGGGGCGGATTCGCTCGGGCATGTGAGGCGGAAGGATTTGCGGAGGCTGGGTAGACTGGTTGGGGGAGCGCTGGTTGGGATCGGGGAGAGGGTGCTGGATGGCTTTATGGTGTGGTGACACTAGACTGTGATTGTGATAAAGTATAGGTGTGGACTTTGCTTACTTACAGGATGCGAATCGATTCGTGCGTTTAATATGAGTCTTGTCTAGTTGTCTAATGTCTTGCGACGCTACCAGGTTGAAAAAGTCCGCGGCGTTGATTGGGATCTCCGCACTCCTTTCGAGCACAGATCAAGCCGGGAGAGATTTGACGTTGCGAAAGCTCGTTGTTGCTCGCTCTCCATCTCGGAGAACTGTTCCACAACGACTAAATGAATCAAAAGTGCGTAAGCTGCTAGTGATTGACAATGCCATTAATCATTTATGCCAACTCATGTATATTCGGATGATTAGCTGTACGCAACTGACGTGCAGTAGTTAGTGCCACGTTATGTGGCGGTGGAGAGAGGAGGAGGTGCGTATGCTTCGAATCTCTGGTTCCGCCCAGTAAGTACACTCATCTTATTTACTGTTCACAATGTAGTCACTTACCGCACTCCGCGTTTGCTCTGGTAGCTACCTACCGTCGGACAACGCGACGTCGCTGCGTCACCGGTTTATTAACTGAACTTTAATTGCCATGGCCCCGTTTCGTCGCAGTCGCCGCACCTTGAAGGCCTGGCAAACAACTTTTGGCAATAGAACGAAGGAGGTTGGCTGCCGAGGCTGTGAATCAGCTCGGCGTCTCATCGTAGGAGTAGCAAGCATTATAAAGGAGAAAGTTGATTACAAAGTGTGGCAGGCCCTCGGCCTAGAGTGCTTCAAATCCGACGGTCTGGGATATCGATGCCAAAATTAAAATTTCTCCTCCTCCTCCTCGTACTACCTGAAGTTGGTATGCGACCTAGTCGCCGGGTAGATGCTTTTCTGCAGATCACATATACTTAGCGATTCATAATTGATAAGATTGATGAGCCAAATGTAAAGCGATTGCAGCGGCATTTTAGAGCATTTTAGTCGGACATTATTCCTTACACTTCACGGAATTCGAAGCCCTTTGCTCTGCAAAGCCCACCTCGTAATTCCGTCGTCGTCGTCGAGCACGAAAATTATCCGTCTGTCCGGATGAACGCAGGTGAGTGCTGTGTCTTTGTGCAGAAAGAGACCCCCTTATAATTGTTCCGACGGTACAGTCATAACGGTTACGATGGCGGATGCAGAAATCCGCGAATCGTTACCAACGTGCAGGGCTAATTGACGCGTAGCACCGGAACACCTGAAAATACCCTTATATTATGATGGCTGGCCCGCCCCGATAAAACATCTCCACCCCCTCCTCCTTTCGCTTTCCCCATCGTCGTCCGGGTTTCCTCTATTCCTTACTCCCTCTCCTAATAACCGACCGCCATGGCGGATCGCCAGCACGAGAACGAGCTCGACGACATTCGCGAGGAGCAGACCGCAAACACCACACCGAACAACGAGATCGCCGAGCACGAGCGCACCCCCCAGCTCCACCACACCCCGACACACCCCCCGGTCACTTTCCAACATGGCACGGCCGATAGCGGACGCCCCCTCGCTCGCGCACGCAGCAACAGCTCCTCGGCGTCCCATGTCGACATAGGGTTTTTCGACCCGGCGGGAGTCAACCAGCTCCGCCGCACCCTGAGCCACATGAGCCAGCAGGATGCCGCTGCGCAAAAGGCGCGCTCGGAGCACAAGGGCGAGAAGGTGTCCATTAATTCGGACGAGACGCTCACTGGCGGTGAGGGAGCCTTTGATCTCGAGAAATCATTGCGCTCCATGGTCAAAAAGTGCGTAGTACTTGCATTTCCGCCTGATTTTCTTACTGATAAGCGTTTGGTAGGCGGGACGAGGCGAACATCAAGTCCCGTGAACTTGGAGTGTATTTCAAGGACCTCAAAGTGACTGGTCTCGGCGCTTCTGCGTCGTACCTGCCCACGCTCGGGTCGATGCTGAACCCCCTGCGCATTTTCGAGTCCATCCAAACCATGCGCCACCCCCCTATCCGCGACATCCTCGACGGATTCGAGGGTGTCGTCCGTCCCGGAGAAATGCTGCGTAAGCCCCTTTCTGCGTATTATACCCCAAGAATTTCGCTTATCTCACCTGTGCAGTCGTTCTGGGCCGCCCCGGCTCCGGCTGCAGCACGCTCCTCAAGACGCTGGCCAACCAGCGCGGGGAGTACCACTCCGTGACGGGCGAGGTGCACTACGACTCGCTCTCCCCTGACGACATCGCGAAGCACTACCGCGGTGACGTGCAGTACTGCCCGGAGGACGACGTGCACTTCCCCACCCTCACCGTCTCGCAGACGCTTAAGTTCGCAGCCAAGACGCGTGCCCCGCAGGTGCGCGTGGAGGAGCGCACGCGCGACCAGTACGTGGACCTCATCACGACGTCGCTCTCGACGGTGTTTGGTCTGCGCCACGCGAAGGACACGCCCGTCGGCGACGCCGCGATCCGCGGTGTCAGCGGAGGTGAGAAGAAGCGAGTGAGTATCAGCGAGGCGCTCGCGACGCGCTCGTGCCTCGGCGCCTGGGACAAGTAAGTGCTTCCCCCCGCATGCTCGCGCGATGGATGCTTATCTGGTTACAGCTCCACTCGTGGTCTCGACGCGTCCACGGCGCTCGAGTTCGTGCAGGCCCTGCGCATTGCGACGGACATCGGCCGGCTGTCGACGATCGTGTCGATCTACCAGGCCGGAGAGTCGCTCTACGAGCTCTTCAACAAGGTCTGCGTGATCTACGAGGGCCGCATGGTGTACTACGGGCCCGCGGACCGTGCGCGCCAGTACTTTATCGACATGGGGTACGAGCCCGCGAATAGGCAGACCACCGCCGACTTCCTCGTCGCCGTCACCGACCCGAACGGCCGCATCCCGCGCGCCGGCGTCGACCCCGCCTCCCTCCCGCGCTCCGCGGCGGAGTTCGCGGAGTATTTCAGCAAGAGCGAGGTGGGGGGATTGAACAGGGAGGACATGGAGGATTATCGGGAGCAGTTTGTGGGGAAGAGCCATAGGGTGAGCGCGTACATCGAGAGTGTGCACGCGGAGCACGCGAAGAGCGCGAAGGCGACGAGCCCGTACACGATTTCGATCCCTATGCAGGCCCGCGCGGTGATGGTCCGCAGGGTGCAGATTCTCAAGGGCAATATGGCGGCGCAGGTTATCAACCTCGCGTGCGTGCCTTTTCGCTTTTCTGGTCTCTCGCTCCTACTCATCCCTCTCGCGCAGATCCTTCATTCTCCAGGGTATTATCATGGGCACGGTCTTCTTGAAGACGCCTGACTCTACGTCTGCGTTCTTCTCTCGCGGAGGTGTCCTCTTCTTGTACGCCCTCTTTCCTTTGCTCGTGGACTGTACAATATCTTGCTCACATATATGCTGTGCATTAGTGCTCTCCTGTTCTCGGCCCTGTCGTCTATGGCGGAAATCCCTGCTTTGTTTACCCAGCGTCCGATTGTTCAGCGGCACCAGAAAGCTGCCCTCTATCACCCCTTCATCGAGGCCGTTGCGCTGACACTGGTCGATATACCAATCACGTTCGCTACGCTCATCGTATTCAGCGTTATCCTCTACTTCCTCGTCGGCCTCCAGCAGAGCGCTTCGCAATTTTTGTCAGTACCGCCTCTTGCATGCATGCGTTTTTTCGTTCGCTCATTAGCACTGTTGTTTCTTTACAGCATCTTTTTCTTGTTCCTGTTCGCAATGGCGATGGTCATGAAGACGTGGTTCAGGATGATTGCGAGCATGTTCGCGTCGGCGGCAACCGCCCAATCAGTCGCCGGTATCTCGCTCCTGGCCTTGGTGCTCTACACCGGATACACTATCCCCCTCGTCAGCATGATCGGCGCTCTTCGCTGGATCAACTACATCAATGTGCGTACTCGTCTCCTTTTTTCGCGGGTTGGCCATTAATAATAATCGTGTGTGTAGCCGCTGCGATACGGCTTCGAGGCTCTCCTGGTCAACGAGTTCCATACTCTTAACGGAGTGTGTGCGGTGCTTGTGCCTTCGGGTCCGGGCTATGAGAATGTGTCGATTGCGAACCAGGTCTGCTCAACCGTCGGTGCAGTGGCTGGCTCGGCAACCGTCAACGGGAACACGTTCGCCGAGCTGTCGTACGGCTTCACGTACTCTCACATGTGGCGTGTATGTGCTCCCTCTCCTCTCATTATGCTCCCCCACTGACAAGCACTATAGAACTTCGGCATCGTCGTGGCATTCGGCATAGCGTTTTTCTTCGGCCTCCTCTTCTTCTCGGAATTCAACACCGGCCTGGCAAACGAGACCGCCGTGGTGCTGTTCAAGCGCGGCTCCAAGTCGACGGCCGTGAAGGACGCCGCGAATGCCACTGGCGATGAGGAGAAGCCCTCGTCTCCGACTGCAGCTACTTCCCTGAACGAGAAGTCGCCCAAGGAAGTCCAGCAGGACAGCGAGAAGGCGATGGCCACGGCGGGCCCGGTGATGAAGGATATCTTCTCCTGGCACCACGTCCAATACGTCGTCCCCATCCAGGGAGGCGAGCACAGACGGTTGCTGGACAATGTGTGTATCATTCTTTTCTTGCTTATATCGCCGAGACTGACTTGCCCGTAGGTATCTGGTTATGTCGCGCCTGGCAAACTGACGGCGCTGATGGGTGAATCGGGAGCGGGCAAGGTAATGACCAGCCACACTATTTTCCGGGACTCGAACTAAGATGTCGATCGCAGACCACACTGCTTAACGTCCTCGCGCAACGCACTACCTCGGGCGTCGTCACCGGGGACCGCTTTGTCAATGGCCAGGGACTTCCGAAGGATTTCCAGGCTCAGACGTACGTACGCTTCAACAAATGGCAGCGCTCGTGGATGCTGATCGGTTCGACGCATACAGTGGATACTGTCAGCAAATGGACACGCATCTGCCTACGGCCACTGTTCGCGAAGCCCTGCTTTTCTCTGCCAAGCTGCGCCAACCGGCCGACGTTCCTGTCGCTGAGAAGGAGGCATAGTGCGTTGCCATAGCTTTCCTGCAGTACTCCTTTTCTGACAAACCTCCTACAGCGTCGAGACTTGCTTGAAAATGTGCGGTCTTGAGGCGTACGCCGACGCGTCCGTTGGTTCGCTAGGCATCGAGCATCGCAAGAGGACCACCATCGCGGTCGAGCTCGCTGCTAAGCCCAAGCTCCTGTTGTTCTTGGATGAACCTACTAGCGGTACGCATGTCTCGTATACTCGATGTGGCGATGAATCGACTGACGTCGGGCAACACAGGTCTTGACTCTCAAAGCGCCTGGGCGATCATGTCTTTCCTGCGCGACCTCGCTGACAACGGCCTTAGCATTCTCTGCACGTGCGTGTGCAACTAGCGTTATGTTTCCGTCGAGCTCACATATTTTCACAGTATCCATCAACCTTCGGCTGAGCTTTTCCAGGTTTTCGACAGACTGCTACTGCTCCGCAAAGGTGGCCAGACTGTATACTTCGGCGACCTGGGTCGGAATGCACAGACGCTGATTGAGTACTTCGAGAAGAATGGCTCGCGCCATTGCAAGCCTAGCGAGAACCCGTAAGCCCTCCAGCACTTGTAATCATTTTTACGACCTCACTGACGATCTTTTCAGTGCCGAGTTCATGCTCGAGGTCATCGGTGCCGGAGCTACTGCATCGAGCGAAGAAGACTGGCACGCGATCTGGGAGAACTCCAAGGAGTCCAAAGTCGTTCAGGACGAGGTCGATAAGATCCACGCTGACGGAAAGAACCGGCCTCCCGTCGAGACGACCGTTCACTCCGAGTACGCGACGAAATGGGGATACCAGGTCGGGCAGCTCATACAGCGTGGCAACTTGGACCTCTGGCGCGACCCGACGTACCTTTTCGCCAAGCTCATTCTCAACATCGCGGCTGGCCTGTTTATCGGTTTCACGTTTTTCAAGGCGAAGGACACTCTGCAGGGCACGCAGAACAAGCTGTTCTCCATCTACATGGGCACAATCTTGTCCGCGCCGTTGTCGAACCAGCTGCAAGTTCCCTTCTTGAACACCCGGAGCATCTACGAGATTCGTGCGTAACAGATTAACCCAAAAACCACGATCGTGCTTGCTAATGTCTTGTCATCAACAGGTGAACGTCCCTCAAGAATGTACTCTTGGACCGCACTCGTCACCTCCCAGATTCTGACAGAAATACCGTGGAACATTCTCGGCTCCTCTCTGTTCTTCGTCTGCTGGTACTGGACTGTTGGCTTCCCCTCCGAGCGCGGAGGCTTCACTTACCTCCTCATCGGTGTACTCTTCCCCCTCTACTACACAACCATCGCACAAGCCGTCGCCGCGATGGTACCCAGCGCCGAGATCGCGGCCATCGTCTTCAGTTTCCTCTTTAGTTTCGTCATCACGTTCAACGGCGTTCTGCAACCATTCAGAGCCCTCGGATGGTGGCAGTGGATGTACCGGTTGTCGGTAAGTACGACCCCATACCGTCTTCGACACGTACTAAATTGTTCATATTCGTCAGCCGTACACGTATCTTATCGGTGGACTTCTCGGCCAAGCTCTTGGAAAGCAGAACGTCAACTGCTCGAGTGTCGAGCTCGTCAAGTTGGATCCCCCCAGTGGTGAAACATGTGGCCAATACCTGAAGACGTACATATCAGAAGCTGGCGGCTACCTCGTTAACTCAGACGCGACGAGCGGTTGCGAGTTCTGCTCTTCTCGGACCACCGACGAGTTCCTCGGCCCTAGCTTCAACATCCACTACAGCACGCACTGGAGAGACCTGGGTATATTCTGCGCATTCATTCTTTTCAATGTGAGCATTGTTCCGTCACTGTCATGTTTCGGTTGCTGACAATGCTGCCACAGTTCTTTTCCATATATTTCTTCACATGGTTTTTCCGCATTCGCACTGGAAGCCTCATCGGCTCCATCCAGAACCGTCTCGCGGCTCGTAAGGCTCGTAAAGCCAAAGCCGAATCCTCCTAGATATCACAGACTTTCTTCTTTCATATAGATCTAACATAGGACTCAGGAGGCGAGAGGCACACAGAGTACACAATTAATTTTCATGAAAGACCTGCATGTATAGACGTCTACGTTCCTCGATAGCAATCGTAATGTTTGATTGACGTCGAACCTCGGCTAGCTAGGACTTTGAACGTTTGAACTTTGCAAGGCCGTCTTGAAAGATTGGTTGTTTCTGCGGTCATGCTTTTGTACGTGAGCGTAGCAGCTCAAGAATCAATCATATACTACAGCTGTCGAGCACCAACTAGAGCTTGACTAGAGCCAGTGCTATGTAGTGAACACGTACAGGACTCGCGGCACGCGCCCCTCGACTGCTCTGAGATGCAACAGTGATACCTAGTCCAGCGGTCTGTGGATAAAGGAATATGTTCATTATCCACTCGAGCGCTTTCGGGGCTGGTAGACCTGCCTTCCCATCTCGGTCCCGTCGTAACGATAATATTTCCCCGAGGATGCCGGTGTAGACGTCGTGATCACCTTGAGGATACCTGGAACACTCTCTTGCAGTGTAATTTCCGCGTCCTCGCCGCCCATATCTACGCCGTCGCACCGTAAGCCCCCGTCTCAAATTCTACAGAGCTATACTGAACATGCCTGTCTTGACCCAACCAGGGTCTATGAGCAAGATCGTTAGATCTGGTCGCTCCCTCGCCTGTTTGTACGCCTGCGATGCAGAAGCAGCGTCCGTGTTAACCACTGCGACATTCATTATCACAAAGCGATACTCACCATCATATTGAGAGCCGCCTTTGTAAGTGAATAACTTGCGTATTTGGGTCCGATGTCAAAGCTGATGCAACCCAGGCCGCTCGACATATTCACGATAGTCTTCTTCTTGCTCTTTTCTACTAGCGGGAGGAAGTTCTGTGACACGAGCACAGGACCAATGACGTTGGTATGGAAATAGCGGTTCAAGCGTTCGACAGCGAATGAGAACGCGTAGTCGTCCCCTTCGGACTGTTCCCGAATACCGTCAAGCTGTATTTATTGCGCGGGCATAGTAGTAGCGACATACAATTGCGGCGTTGTTGACCAAGTAGTCAATTCCGTTCGGCCCCACGAGGCTCTTCGCCTTCTCGGCTGCGTCTTTGATAGAACTTTCGTCGTCGACATCGAGTTGCACAATATGTAGCGTTCCCTTGGAGGTAGCCTTAAGGGCATGCAGTTTCTCTGCAGTGTCCGGGGAGCGACAAGCCGCGAGAACTGTGTTGGCCTCGGACTCGAGAAGTTGCCGCGTCATTTCATGGCCTATGCCTCGGGACGTCCTTTCGCCAAGCCATATGTCAGCAGTCTAACAGAGAGGTGAAGAGCACCGAATTATTTACCCAGTTATAAGCCAAGTGAAGGATTCTGACATCACGAGCGTGCGCAGAGGCGGGGAGAGGAGCGGGTAGACTGCTTGTCACGAAGTCTCGCACAGTGCTGACTTTATAGCATTCGCGGCCGTGAGGGCTATATTAATACACTGCCATAAGTAAGCAGAGTGGGACGTAGACTGCTTGAACAAACATCGGGGAATTGAATAGCAGCGTTCGGCGTGAGCGGCAAAAAGCGAACTAGTCCTCGTTAAGAAGCTCTGATAGCCTGGCGGGGAAAGAAGTGGGTTGAGTATCGATACCGGGTGGGAAGCTAGTCTCAGACGATTTTCAACGCACAGATACATCTCACGTACAAGGACAAGCATACTCGCCCCGACGCGAGCGTCATGTCTCCCTGGACACCTCCGAGTCCCAGAGAAAGCGTTGAATAATTACGCGTGTTCTCCAGCGTGACCGGTTTCGCCTTCCTCATTTCGTCTCGTAAGTATACTGTTCTGTGGTACAGTATGAGCACTCACACACCTTATATCACGCGACCCAGGCGCCTGGGTTGAGAGTCGACCATCATTCACATCCGTGGTGGCTTTGTCTGAGAGCAACATTTTCCAATTGCCAACACGCCGGCCGTTGATAGTAGGAGGCTAGTAAAAGCAGCAGTCACCATGGATAGTACCACCAATATATAAGTGAAACACAGTATTCGTGGCGCTTCACTCACCTCGTCGCGTTACCGCACACTGGCGGGCAGACTGTCGTCGGCATGCGTTTGAAAGAAAACGCGTTGGACCATCGCCACCTGCGCTTCATGCCAAAATGTCATTGCACTCAGAGAGCGCGACGAATGGCTTTCCTAGCTCCAAGACAGGTCAAAGCGTGAGTCCCGGATTCCTCGTCTGAAAGTAAGTGAAGAGACCTCAAGGCCTCACCACCCTCCGTACTGTTTGTCAACGTCGCATTTTGTACGCGTTAATGCAATCGGTCCATATGTACGGCAATGTTGACGCGAACATACCAAACGTACTTGGAACTGTAGCAATAACCACGATGAGGTTGTAGGTCAAACAAGAGTTCGGACGCGACCGACGTCGACAACGACCAGTTCCTACCTACTAACCCTAAACGTTGCTTAGTTATACACTTCGAACAGCAAACATTTTACCTTCGTACTAAACGCTGAGGGAAACATATGCATATAATGGTCATTAACCGTCGCGCCATGATGGAATTATGCTGTATATATATCGGACATGATCATGCACGGAAATAAGGGGAATCGAAAAAAAAATACGGAGCGAAAAGGAACGTCGACCGCCAAACCAAAAACCAAAACCCGCGCCGTCCGCAATGAAAGAGCCGTGGTATCCGAGGTGAGGTGTAGGTGTAGGTTTTGCATGAGGGGGTAGGGTGGAACGAACGACACCAGGTAGGGCAAGTCTAACTTTACATTACATTAGGCGGGTAGGCTACTACTTCTCTATGCGGCGGCGGTGCGGCTGGGGTTGCGCGCGAGCACGTTCCCGGTGCGTTGCGCCTGGATGCTGCTGAACCGCTGCAGCTCCTCGGGCTTCATCGAGATCTTTCCGCCGAAGCCGACCTTCCGTGCGGCGCGCTTGATGAAGGACACACGGTTGGAGTATAGCGACTCGTGGATGGAGGCGGCGCGGGATTGAGTGCGGGTGACGGGGACGCCAGTCGTCTCGGCGGCGGCAGCGGTGGCGCGTTCGCGGCGTTGACGGAGGGACTTGATGACGGTGGCCTTCATGGCGAACTTGATCCAGTCCAAGGGCATGAACCAAACGATGTTCTGCGCAATATATAAATTAGCATGTGAACACAAGCAAGGGGGAAGGAAATCCGACATACCCAGACCCAGACGATACCAATCCAGCCACCAGAGATACCGTGAATCTTGGTGAAGCCCCAGTCACCGTACGCAGCGATGATGGACGAGATGAGCTGGGCAACGCAGAAGGCACCGAAGAGGGCGACGGAAGGACGTTCCATGAAGAAGAATCCGTGCGAACGGGTGACGAAGATCAGGGCCTGCGAGATGATGGCTACCTGGAGGTAGACAATCATGTGCAACATGGGGTCGTTGTGGTCCTTGGTCAAGACGCCATTGTTGTTCACGGTGTTCTGGAGCGACACGCCGAACTTGTTCTCGAAGAAGTCGGTGTTGAGAATGGCAGCAACGAGAGCGACGCTAAAAGATATGTCAGTACGAGGCGAACGAAAGAAAGTGAACGACGTACGTAGACGCGGTGAGGTAGATACCGTATGCGACGGCGTAAGAGTAGATCTCGGCCAAGTCCCAGCTGTCCGGAGTCATCGAGGGGAGGACACGGTCGACGGAGAGGGTCATGATGGTACCATCGTTAAGGAGGGCAATGATCAGGACCATGAACGGCGGGAAATCGAACTTGTAGGCGAACGCGAGGATGGCAAAGCAGACAACGATACGGATGGTGACGGCGCAGGCGTAGATGGCGTAGTTCCGCATGCGCTGGAAGATGACACGGGAACCGCGGATGGCGTGGACGATAGTGGAGAGACCGGGTTCGGTGAGCACGATGTCAGCGGCACCACGAGCGGCGTCAGTGGCACCCTCGACGGCAATACCGACGTTGGCACGGGAAAGGGCAGGCGCGTCGTTAGCACCGTCACCAGTCATGGCGCACAAGTGGCCGAGACCCTGGAGACGCTTGACAATCTCGTACTTGTGCTCGGGGAACACTCCTGCGAAACCGTCGGCGTCCATGATCATTTCGTCGAGTGATGCGTGTTTGCCACCAGGGGCGGGTCCGTCCTTCAGCACCTTGGAGGGGTACATGTGGTCACCCAGTCCGAGACGACGACCAGTCTCCTTAGCGATAGCGAGCTGATCACCGGTAACCATCTTAACCTTGACACCGAGGGCGAGCGCATCGTCGATGGTCTGCTTAGTGTCCTCACGGGGAGGGTCGAAGATGGCGAGGAGACCGACGAGCTCGAAGCCGTTGCCTTCACCCTCGTGGTCATCGTGGTCGAGTTCCTCGTAAGCGACAGCGAGCGCACGGAGACCACGAGTAGCGAACTCCTCAACATCTGCTTCGAGCCTGTTCTCCAACTCCTCGGTCTTGTTGCGCGTGCAGAGTTCGATGATGATACCGGTCATGCCCTTGGTGACGCGCTTAAGCTTGCCGGTGGCCTCCTCGCGGTAGGTGATCTCGGTACGCTTGTCGACGGGGTTGAAGGGCTTGAAGTCCAAAAGCTTAATACCAGCGCGGGCACGCGAAGTGTCACCGATAGCCTGGACGACGGACATGTCGATGGCGTCCTGGTTCTCGGTACGCGACGCGTACGCAGCGAGCAGGATGACGTCCTCGGCCGAAAAGGGACCGTAAGTGCGGATGGTGTTGCGATCGATGGTGAGCTTGTTGGTGGTGAGGGTACCGGTCTTGTCGGAGCACAGGATGGTGACACCCGCCAACTCCTCGATGGCAGTGATACGAGTGACGATGGCCTTGTGCTTCGCGAGCTGCTGCGCGCCGACCGCAAGAGTGACGGACAAGACAGTGGGCATGGCAATGGGGATACCACCGATCAAGAGGACAAGTATGTTGTCGAGACCGCGGCGGTAGTTGTAACGGAACCCGGCGTAAAGCACCAAAATCTCTGCGAGGACGAAGATACCGATAGAGACCAAGCAGAAAGACCCAATCTGGGCGAGAATTTTCTGCAAGTGACCGGTGGTGTCGTCATCCTGGCCAACGAGCGACGCAGCGCGACCGAAGAAAGTGTTGGCACCCGTAGAGATGACAACACCCTCAGCTTCACCCTGTTTGCAAGTAGAACCACTAAAACAAGATTAGAGGCAAGAGCGGCCAATACAGGGAAACTGTACGCACGAGAAGCACTGATCACCAACTTTCTTCGACTGGGGGAGGGACTCGCCGGTAAGGGCGGCCTGGTCGATAGAGATGTTGATGGACTCGGTGAGACGGCAGTCGGCGGGGACGATGTCACCAATCTTGAACGAGATCATGTCACCGGGGACGAGGATGGAGGACTCAATCTCCGACCAGGAGCCATCGCGCTTGACCTTTGCTTTGGGCGCGAGGGAATCCATGAGCGCCTTGACGGCGTCACCAGCATTCTTTTCTTCGTAGAAACCAATAGACGAGTTGATGAACAACAGGAGGACGATACCGACGAAATCTTCCCAGTCGGGTGGGCGGTGTTCACCGTTCGAGAGAACGATAGCCACGAGTGCCGCACCCTCCATGACCCACGAAAGAGGATTCCACATGAAACTCAGGAACTAAAATGCGGCGTTAGAGCGCTGAGATTGACGCGTAGAGGTGACAACTTACCTGAAGGAAAGCATTCTGCTCCTCAGATTCGAGTTTGTTAGGGCCGAAAAGCTCGAGACGACGTGCAGCCTCTTCGCCGGAAAGACCGGCGTCAGTGCACTGGAGAAGCTTGAAGACATCGTCGATCACGATGGTCTCGAGATCGACCTTTTCCTTGTCGTAGAGGTCCTCAGCTTTGAGCTCGATCTGGTAATGCCAGAATCAGTAAAGGCGCGAGCACATGTATGATCTGCTGCGATTCGTACAGTAGACATGTCAACATTCGCGTCTTGAGAGGTAAGGTCAGTAACCAGTCCATTTCAACGCAAAAAACCAAAGCTACTCACGAGTTGCAGCTTCCTGCTCATGACCGAAATCCTTGTACTCTCTCTTCTTTTTCTCTTCTGGCTCTGTGTGGGGAGTAGAGGCTTCCTGCGATGGCGTCTCGCTGGCGGGAGCGGGCCCTGGCTCTTTTTCGATTGTTGGGTCAGACATGGCGGAGTAGGAAGGGGACTAAAGCCCGGCGACGGGGGGAAAATGCTATAAGCTGCTCGAGCTCAACACGACGGACGGCGACGCGAGTTGATGGTGGAGGGGAAAGAGAATGCGTTTCCCGCCAAAATGCAGGTTGGCTTTTATTGATCAATCGGCCAAATAATCACAAATATCGTCAGCCAACACTTTGGTCCGATTTCAAGTCCGAATTCTTATCAACGCCGGTTCGAATCCCGCTGCGACTTGTTCCGTTGCATTCCGTTCTTGCTTGTTTCCTTCGTGCTCTTCACTTGCACGTCTCCGTTTCGAGTTCGTTGGGGCCTGTGTAGCGCACACACCTGCTCCTGCTGTCAACAGTATTTTTCTGCTTGTTTTTTGGGCCCCAAATACCCCATCAATACCTCGGCAAGTCCATCCGAATCGAAGCGGGAACCGACACAACCGTCGTCGCACGGAGGTCGGGTAGTACTTTTTGCCACAACGCCTCCTGCTCCTCCCTTCGCGTTGTCCTCCTTGGCCCTTGCAAATTCTCTACGAAGTTTACTGCAGCTTCACCGTTTTTCAAGTTCATTTCTTGGCGTGGCTATTCTGAGTGGAGTGTGTTCGCTTGGCTTGAGCTCCCTTTGTACTAGCTCATTGACACTTCCCCACATTTGCCTTCGGTTGTATGAACAACATCGTATTTGCACTGCCAATTGCCATGAAGCCCCGGGTGCCCCAAGTCATGAGAGCTGCCTCGGTATCCGCTTCTAGTATGTCCATAGCCGCAAGCAGCTCCTCCAAATCAGTTCGTGATGAGTGGCTTTCCATGCGATCCCCAAGTACACCAACATCATGATATCTCGCGATATCTCGCATACACATACGGCCCCCATCCTTCTCGCATCGCAGCGCACCTGCATCGCGCTGCGTCGCATCAGCTTCTCGACAAGGTCGTTACTCAACGACGCGTCAACGTGAGTTTTTTGTCACTTGCTCACCACCAGCAAAAAGGGCGGTATACTCTCTTTCACAGGAAGGCCTCCTTCCTGCTCAATCTGTCTTCTGAATCACCGGTGTCAATCTGCACACTCGTGCATCTGCGGACAGCGCTTCGGGGATCGTTCGGTCGACGACAAAGCGCGACTTTCGCCATGCACGCACGCCGCAAGACCTATTAATATTTCTGACAGTAACATGTTTCGTTTGCTGTCCGACATGTCTGCCGGCGAACGGCAGTCGAGTTTTCCCGCTGCGCCTCCCAAACAACCTCCAATCAACGTCGTCGCCGCTTCTGCCATGCGTGCCGAAGCGGGTCGGACGATGAGGTCAACGCCCTGACGAGCGGCCCCGTGTGGCTCGGCGCCCTTGCCGCCGACTTCGATTTGGCGCAGCGGTTAAGCGCGACTCCTGCGTTGAAACGGGTGCCAGTTTCTGAACTTGCCTCCGTCCATCTCCCGCGTCTGCTGCCCGATGAAACGACCTGTGTCATCGCAGATGCCAATGTTCTAGACAGAATCGACGTGTGCGCTCGAGCGCGGGCAATGCTCGTCTGCTAGCTTATGACGCGAGCAGCGACGACAAGCCTCGCGGGAATCATGCATACTGTACAAAATGTACGTGCAGCGGGTGTTATACTCCAGCATAGAAAAACTGATTGCCACAACGTATCGTCCTATTAGATACGCGGCGTTCAAACTTCAAGGCACAGGGCCCCCACAAAAGTTACGGCGCCTCCGCGTACATCCGATTCGCTGCTACGGAAATAGCGCGATAGCCTCATGGCTGCGGTGTAAACCGTTTAGCACGATTTCGCACCCATATATGCACGAAGACGTGCCAAAGGAATGCAGGGACCGATCCTGCTGCCTTAAACTTCAACCTCCCTGTGTGCGCAGAACCTTCTCTCTCTCCCGTCGTCGCACCGGGGCCGCATCCCCAGTCACGAGACCCGTTGACCACAATGTAGGCGCTCAACGGAGCCCCGATTCTATAGGACGGACACCCGGACTGTAGGGGTTCTGATGATGTCGGTGGCGTCGGGCGAAGTGCTCACAGGTCTGCCTCCCCCTCAAGGATTTCCGCCATTGGCCGTCAACTTCCGGGTTATTCACCGGCCTCGAGGTTAATTTCCCCACATGCGAGGCTGTACTGGTATGACTTCATGCTGGCCTGAAGCACTGAAGCACCGAGCCGTCCATTCCCCACTATTCACAGGTCCTGCGTTCCATTGATCGGTTCCAAACATAGCGCTCCAGTTATTGGTAAGCATTTAGTAACCTTCTTATGTCTCACGTTAGACTAACGTTCGAACGTAGGTCCAGAATACCACATGCTAGTGCTAGTGAGCATATTCTACTTGCGGGTGCTGTCCAGCCACCGACGTAGACCGAGAAATGGAGGGGGATCGACAAGCCTACGACAAGCAATGCATACTTGACTCTTGTCGTCATCTCCCGAGCTGCGTAGCCCTTTGCGTCAACGGTCTGTAAAATATCAATGCATCGTTCTACTATCGGACAGTGGTGTTAGAAGGTCTCTTCATCGTCGATATGCATCGATAGACGTCGACGCAGGGATTGTGACTATAGAGCCCACCCATCCACCGTCGTTCATTGGAGGGAAACGCGTGAACGTCGGTGGATTAGCGCGGAACATCACGGAAGATGTGCGTCCATGCGCAAGCCTTGAAGCAGTGGATCGAAGGAGGACTCATTAATATGAGACATCGAGCTGTGGAGGAGCGAATCGATAAGTACTCGTATCGCAGCGGTAAGTGTGAGAGCTGGTGCGCAGGCGCTTCTTAGCAACAAATTGAAACAGGCTTGGTTCCCCCGCAAATACTTACCGGGACGCGGTCAACAAGTTGAACGCCAAGAACGATTCTCATTGAATCAAGTCTCAATATGCATTTCGTACTGGTTGCACCAGGGAGAGCCGATAGATAGTACACCAGCTACACACACGTAGACAGACCTTGAAACCAAATGTGATATGCATAAATCGCACCGTAAAATGCACTCATAAATCATGCCGCGGAAAAAAGCGTCACCTTCAGCTGCGCCGCGCATTTTTGACCGTTGTATCCCCGAAAACGATGTCCAGTTTGTCTACCATGCCCTCCACTTTTTGTAAATACCATCCGATAGTCTCCACGAGTTCCTCTTCATCAACTGGTGGCGGAAAGGCGTCCAGGAAGCCATCGGCCGCGCTCATAGTTGTGCTGCATGAAATAGCGTCGGTGAGTGCATGGATATAGGTAGGTAAGGATCACTCACGGGTCCTGATGTTCACCGTCTTCTTTCAGCGCCGCTTCGCGCTCTGCTTGCCATTCAGATGCGCTCTCCCAAAATTCTTCGCAGTCGAGTTCCGCCTCATGAAGCTCTTCCCGTTCTTTTTCCGAGAGATCCGCGTGAAAGCGCGGTGCGAAAGCATTTTCTATGCTATCGCTTATGTCGAAATAGCTTTCCATCGCAGCAAAGAAATTGGCGGTTTGCGGCGGCTGCGCAGTGCCTAGGCCGTATAAATGCTACACACACCATGCGTTATCAGGCTTTAGAGCTCATACGCAGGCGAACATGCTACTCACGAGGATACAGCACTTGCAGACGATACGAATATATATAGTGCGGTGATGCTGCGCCCTTTTCGCGTCTTCAATCCTGTTGAGGGCGGCTACTTCCTCGGGGGTAAGCAGTTGCACGTGCTCGTCCCCGCCCTGGCCCGCGTAGAACCCCTGCCACACGAGCGCGCGCGACGCTTCTGCAGCTGCGCGCTGGCGTATGAAGTCTGTGTGCGCCAGAAGCTCGAGAAGGTCAGGAATCTGTTCTCGGAGGAGCGGTGGGTGTATGATGCTGCGAATGGCATAGGCAACAGCGGACAGCGGGGCTGATTGATCGGCTGATGAAGATAGCACACCGTGCTCCTTCAAGCGGTCTATGTGATTGTTTTTCAGCAAAAGTACTCGGGGTGGATATGTAAGGCGGAATGAACCAACGATAAAGGTCGTCTGGCATGTTGGGGTCATCTTGGCTTGACTCCCTGAGCAGTTGCTTCAGTGATTCCATTTCATTATTCTGTCAGGACTGGGAATTTACTGCCTATTGCGACAAGTGTCAGTGAGCGTTGAAACAGGAGCACACGGACAGAATGGGCAGAGCGAGGGCGAAAGGGTGCTTGAAATATGTTGAGAGCAGAACAAGAGAACGTTAACTAGAATGAACAAGAGCGGAGATCGGAACCTTCAACGCGTCGCGCACCGCGTCGTGAACCGCATGACCGCGTTCGAAATCGACACATAGATAAATTCGAGTCTGTAAATTACAGCTCATCCCTCTGAACCGAATCAACCGAATCATCCCCTTCGCCGGTCTCTGCACCTGCTTCATGCGGTACCGCAACATTTCCAACGTTCGCAAGCACATTTGCATCTGCCGCAGCCGCTTGGGAGCGTATAAGCCCCTCGTCCGCCAATTTGCGTGCAAACCTGGCGATCTCAGAATCATACTCCTCCCACTCCGGGATCTGCCTCGCCCGAGCCAGTTTCGGTTCTTTCTGTAGGTCGGTCAGAAAAGAGACATAACAGTCGGAAAAATATTGGCGCGACGTACTGTGAGAGGATTCTGGCAAAGGTCGATTGTCTTGGCCCGGTGCAGACGGTCCTTGCTACCTGCCGATGTACCCGCCGAATGTCAGTAGATGCCAAGATGTTATTTAGTCGGTACGAACACCAAGTTTCACACTGGAGGCACCGTTAGCCAGAGTAAAAAACAAACACTAGAATTTGCCGACTCACCCATAGCCAGTCTTCGGGTAAGGAAAACTACGAATTGTGTCAGTCAATGAGAATTGAAGGCCGCTCGCATACGGATACTCACGATCGGCACTTCGCGCTGCAGATTATTGGGTAAATCTGGAGAGGGATATCGCATTGAGCTTGTGGGCATCTCGACTCAATGATGCAGCTAGAGCAGACCTTGGTCTAGGTTGGCTAGCGAGTTCGGGTCCGCTGATAATTGTTGATATTGCTGGCGGAGGATATCCTGCGTCGGGAACATGTAAGTACCACTATGAAGGTTCATAGGCAAGTAAGTTTACCCCAGCAGCGATCTGAACAGGAAGTACAATAATCAGTGAGACGACAAACATGTAGAGTGAAGGGCGTACTTGACGGAACCGGACTAGGTCGATCACGTATAGGGCGCTGCGCACAGGGTTAACCACGGACAAGAGTTTATGAAGTGCTGGTAGACATGCCTTATATGATATGGCCTGCCCCTCAGGAAATCTTTCCAATATCCCGTCTTCCAGAACCGGAAGCCCTCCATCTCCTCGTTGTCATCACCCATTGGCGTGTATCCGTACGGGGCACCATGCAGATCAAGGTCCACGAGCTCCTTCAGGTCCGCACGAACAATCTGGTCTGCATCAACGAAAATGACCTTTTTGAGGTCCATTGGGAAGAGCACGTCCAGGAAAAGGATCTTGTACGCCCATATTATGCGCTGCTTTTCTTTTTGCGGACGAATAAATGAGGGCCACTTGTATGTTACTAGCTCGTATTTGAAGTTGTACGCCGACGCTAGGTGAGGGATGAATTCCTGAGTGATAATGGTTTGGATGAGCATGTCTGGATCGATTACAAAAAGGACATACGAGGAAGGACGGCGAAAGGAAGTTCTCGATGAACCAGAATTTCACGGTGCTATTTGTGTTTCGCATGACGCTCAAGATCATGATTGACACAAAACGCTGTAGAACATGTCAGAAACGAATATCTGCCTCAACGAACACAAAATCCACCTCGTATAGAAGACCCGAAGCAACGGTGAAAATGTTGATATCCGCTTGATCACTGTCGCTCACGACGATGTCCTTCGGTTCCTCTTGCTTGAACTTGAAGAACGACAGCACTCTAGAAAAACGACAGTGAGCAGGCAACAGGCTTGAGCAGCAAATGACGACCGTACTTCGAGACGACGTCCTTGATCAAACTTTGGGGTTCCGAGTCAGCATCATCGAGATCGGCGAGGACATCCGCATCCTCCATCCCACTTTGTCTGGCCAGCCGTGGGTACAGGGTCAAGCCCTCGAAACTAGTAACTGTGACCTCGTCCCCAGCCTCCTCGACACTGGGGCTGTGCCACCCTTCATTACCGACACTTTCCATCTTATAGATCTCCCTACCGCGGCCCTCGCGAATACCCAACTGAAACACCCCCGGTCTCGCCTTGAACTGAAGATAACCCAGGGTCGCGACGACCTGTGTATCGTCGATGGGCTTCCCTTTGCCATCCGTCAACTCAAGCTGGACGCCGCGTGGCGGGGAGCCAGTATAAGTATCCCGGGCATGTCCTTCGACGACAAGGTAGTCGAGGTCGAAGATCGCCTCGACGCCGCCCCTGCGGTGTTCGGGAGCGAGACTTCCTAGTTGGATGTTGTCTAGATCGTAGAGGGCTTCACGAGGTCTGACAAGCCATGACTGCAGCACCTCGACGCCTAGCGTGTAAATGGGCTCCACAGGAAGCCCATTGAACACGGTTTGGGCAGGAATCTCTTTTCTTTATTTGGATGCATGTATATTAGCCATGCAATTCGATGCTAGTATATTGAGGAGACGTACCCATCATCGTCAAATGATAGTCGAGAAGCCAAATTGTATCGATAGAAACGTTTGAGGGGTATCTGACGGGATGTTAAACAATACTGGGTTGTGGAAAGGAATGATATGTACCTCTTTGTATCGAGCTGGGTTGAGATGAAGCTCGACGAAGACATCAGGAAGACTCGCGAGCCACTGGGTTTCGTTTAGCTGGGCGAAGTTGGTATAAATTAAATAGATAAACGAACCTCTATCATAGTGGACCACTTTTGTGCAGCTTCACTAACTGGGTCCAGAATGACACTGATGTGGCATATAGCAGTCTTCTCATCTCCAAATTCAAGCGCACTGGACAGCAAGGGTGAGGTTCAAGGTATCAGTATCGATGACCAGGCGTCAACGTGGAAAGTACATACGTATGATTGCCTTCGAGGAGTTTGTAGCTTCGAGTCCTCAACCTCATCGGAGTGTCGAAAAGACCATTCTCGCTCGGGTCGGGCAACTGGGCAGACCATACTATAGACGATGCTATCGATACAAGGTTCGCAAAAGTATCGCTGAAGGTACATGCTTTTGAGTGGGTATCGCGACGATGAGCCGCGATATAACGCACCGGTCAAAGATGGCATCGGGAGAGAGGACGGTTTGTAAAGCACCCAGTACAGGTTGGGCCCGTCGCTGAAGCTCATACGTCTCCAGAGTCTGCAAATCTTCTGCCAGAAACTCGCCAGCCGGGAAAGGGCCAACAATCTAAGTACGAGTCAATAACGTGCATAACTAAGGAGAGAAAGAGAGAGTACCCGGCCGTTGACAATCAGCGCCTGCTCCCCAGGCGCTAGACCTAACTCCCGCGCAACCAGGCGGCACGATTTCTCGTAGCTGGCATATTCAGCAGCATCAATGTCGTTGAGACCAACACCGCCTGTGAGCTTGTCGAGTGACCCTTCGTCCTTCGCTAAGACAACCTGAGGATTGTTGTGCGTGTCAACAATACTCTCAAGGCCCAATGCGCGCAGGAGATGGGATGGAGACGTCTGGGGTAAAAGTGATGCCGAGATGAGGTGCGACAAGAACCACGACATGTGTGGCCTATCAGTGACTGTTGCGGACGAGTTCACCGGGTTGTGAATGAACGATATGCGGGTCTTAGACTCAGGTTCCTGCGGCAATCATAGCCTTAGCAATGCCCTACATACGGAAGTATAGCGGCTTACCATAGACTGCAGAGCCTCTTTCATTAGGGCCACTCCCTCATCGCTGTCCAAATCAGCTACGACATAGATGCTCAACGGGATCTGTGTAGAATCCGGCGGGTTGACAAAGCGGGAGGGGGATGCGTCGAATTTTGCTTGCGAGAAAAGGTCGAAGAGATTGTAGACACGTAAGGTTCCAGTCGAAGGATAGATATAGCGATTCCGACGAGTGGCCGTAGTCGACAAATCATAGAAATAAGTGTCGATATCAGGCTCCGTATCCTCGGTGATACTGCCTTCGTACAACTATCATTTATCCGTAAGATAGAGCTACTGCAGGCTGCAACTTTGAAACGTACACGTTCTTGCAAGAATTGTAACTGCTGGGCTAATTCGCCTTGCATATACCGAAGGAAGGTCTGTCGATACCATCAGCTGGCCTTTTGGATGCTTGACCATGAAGGAAAGAACTCACGTCGTCAATATCGAAGTGTTTTCCGTTCACGAACGCATGTCCCTGTGGAGATGAAGCGAGGTCTGTACCCAGCCGCACTCCGTATGCTCGTGCTTTGTCAATCCTCTCATCCTGTTCGTCCCCCGTACCGACAATGGCGCCGAAGTCGACCACGATCTCTTCCTCGTCGTCTTCTTTTTTGAGGGGATTTTCCGAAACAAGTGTCTGAAACTCTTTCTTTACAAGAGCCCATTCCACCTGCGGTGGCAAAAGTTGAGGAGGGACTTGGAGTTGTGCGATCTGCAGCAAGTTAAACGCGATTCCAGCCGGTACATCCAAGTTTGCATACCTGCTTGAAGAATTGCATCGTTTTGGCTCGCCCGTAGTGATCGATCAACCAATAAAATAGCCTCGCCATCTGCCTCCCTGTAAAAAACGGCTGCTCAAAACGCATCCGCTGAGCTTATTACATCGTGCGTACCTGCAGTGGTCTCAACATTGGGCACAATACCCCATCTGAACGGGAAGCTTCGGTTGATGATATTACTAACGGTCCCGGCGACGAAGTGAAGTGAGGAGGTTTGGGAGAGGTCGACCGAAACAACAACATTGAAAATGTTCAGTCTGATCTGGTGGAATTGGCCTGGGTACATCTGTCGTTGAAGCTGGGGAGGGCAAAAAACGTGAGTAGGCAGTACCAGATGCGATCTCTACACCAAGGGTCACCGTACCGCGAAAATACTGGTCTGCCACCGTCCATGTTTATATCTACTCATGAGATGTAAGCTGTGCGTCCAGACATTGTAACAGACCACGCACCTAGTATCCTTCGTAAGGTCATTCCACCAGACTAGTACGTCGCCTCCTTCCGGTCTATCGCTTGCGTCAAACATGCCATCCACTACAGCGCCCTGTGACTGCGCAGCCGCGACCGCCGGATGCGAGATAAACTCGACTGCTTGCGCACCCGTGAGCCCAAGCGTCGTAAGCCCAGTGATCAAACCTCGCTCCTTCCTCAATGTCCTCAGCAACCTGCCAGAGTCTCAGAATAGACAACAACATCGACATAACGAACGACGTACCCGAATGGCGAGATATCGGCCTCCTTTACGACGGCACCGTTTAGCCACATGATGTTCACGCCAGCCGGGGCGCGCAGCTGATTAGCATGCACTTCCTCCTCAAGCGAGCTGTTGACGACAACACGTCGCGCTATGCGGGGCGCGTATGCAGGAAAGTTCTCCGCAAGGTGAGATAGCGTGGTCAGTGGATCCGGAGACGTCGAAATGAGTTGCGTAGCCTGTAGACCAATCTCTGAACGCGCGGTCGGTGTAGAGCATGCGCGAATAATGAGGCCACGAACCTAGTAGCTCATCCTCTGTCAATGGAGCTGTGTTCTCCTCGCCAGCAGTTTCTGGGAGTGCATCTAGTAGTGCCAGGATGGTGTCTGTGCTCGCTTGAAAGGCAGCGCCTGTATCTACTGAATCATTCTCCGTCGAGCCTACCGAAATCGAGCTCCATTAACCTGCCCAGGGTCGCAAAATGCGCACTTACTAGCGTGTCGGTCGTCCAGGGCAAGATAGTCCATCTTTTTCAAGTCCAGTGATACACCATACCCTGACAAGTAGTTTCGCGCTCCCTCGTCGCGATCGCGGGGAGGCATGTGTCGGAATATGTACTCGAAATCAGATCCCGGGGAGCGCGCAAGATTGAGCATAAAGCTATGCAGCTCCCAGAAACGCGCAGAGTCGGGCGACGCGTAGAATATCGCGGTACGAGAGGGCGGGGACAGCGTCTCGGAAGGCGCGGGATAAATGTGGTCGAAAGGCAGTACTTTCGGTCGCGAGAGTACCCTAAGAGTGCCCAGTTAGATTCAGTCAAGTGAAGATGAGAAGATACTGACAACTCCTCGGCCTCTTGCTCAGACTTTGTGATTGCGTCCTCCAGTCCCTGGATGTCACACACAGCTTCGCCGTACCAATCGACCCAAGACCCTCCTCCGCATTTCTCTTCACCGTTCTCCTCCCCATACCTATCAACATAGTACTGGTAGAATGCCTCGATCTTCGGCGTCGCCGCGTGCAGTGCGAGGTTAAGCTCGACCGAAGATAAAGCGCCAGGCGCGCCTAGGTATCCGGTGGACAAGGCCGTACGAAGCGCATGTTCGTACAGAACTTTCGGCGTGTGCGGTTGTGGTGGGATGTTCTCGGGGTTGGTTACGGACTCCAAGAGCGGAAAGAAAGCATCTGGGCGTTCAAACGCGACCGATTCACTGGGAGTCAAAGTTCGGTCGGTACGCTGCAAGTATTAATCCGAGGAATACGCACACAACTTCTAGCAATAACGGTGGTGCTGGCCAAGATGACCGTACAGAAACCTTTACTGGAGGCCCTGTTGCGATAACTTGACGTAGTGCCAAAGATATCGCCACCAGACCAGCTGCAGCGAGCATTTCCGACCGGACACGTCACCTTCCTGGTCCTCGAGGGGACTGAAGCAGCACGTTTCGAGCGATAGATAGCTCCGCAACTATATCAATGGCCTACCAAAGGCACAGGATAGACGCCGCAAGCAGATGGTAGAGCCGAGAGAGTATTGTAGTTTGTACCGAGTCTGTCACAGACGCCAGCCCCGGTGCGCGTCGCGTCAGAACAGGACCCCTGAAATGAACAGCTTCTGTAATTTTCGTCCGCATTAGGATCCGACTCCTAGCTAAACTTTGTACGCGAATTCTGCTTCCGCGGCACTGCATCCAGACATGGAAAATACTTGGAGAGGAGGCTGGAGTAAAGTAAGTAAAGGGGCATTGCATCTCCTTGTTCACTGCTCTGACGTTGTCCGTTTCGCTCAGCTATATATGCTGTAGTAGCCCCCATACTACATCTCCAAGGACTCGGGATTGCACGACTAGGAGCCTACAGGCTACCGTTACTACGCCGCATCGCCGCACTCCGTTACACTTTCAAACTTGTCATACAAGGTGCCCTCGAAAAAATTGGCAAAGGGGATTTCACCAACAAACTTCGCGCGTTGGACCATCACCGAATAGAATGTTTGGTCTCCCCGCAGAAGTACACGAAATCCAAGTGGACCTCCGTGCCGCACGCAGAGAGCAGCAGAAGCGTGCTGTGCATAACAAAGAAACCTCCCGGTGGGTTGAGGCATCACGTTATGCACCCCTTGTCGCCGCTCTCCTGGCCCCCCTGAGCACCATCTACGACATACCGGCATTATCACAGCGGTGGTATGTCCTAAGTGATGGCACACAGGTTCCCGACCCCAAGGCCTCCTTGATTTTGAGTGCGGTGGGGCTAGCATTCAATGTTGGTGCCAATACTGTCAGTACCACTCTATCTCTTCGGTTTTCATTGAACCAGGTACTCATTTGCTTCCAGTTGCTTGCACTGCGCTTTTCGTCTTCCAATCGGAGATGGCGAATAGCTACGGTGCTAAGTCTCGCTTTATGGATCGCCAAAGTAAGGTGATATAACACCTCTCTATAAGCCAATTTTGATGAGAAATATCAGACTATATTGGCCGTCGTAAACCTTTCAATATTTGGCACTCGTCAAGGCAGTCGCGCGTACGTCCGTTCTGTCCCTGTGTATGTCCGTCTCAAATACTGAGCCCTTTATAGCGATTTGCACTATACGGAAGGTTTCTGGTGTGCAGTGATATCTGTCTGCACCGCCGGGATCATCTGCATCCTTCTTATCTTCCACGCGGTTCTGAATCTAGACGAGAAAAAGCGCGACAACAGGGAGGTGCGCGCGCAAGGCCAGCATTTCATGCTTAGCGTCATGTGGTTGTTCAGCATTGTCGCTCTCGAAGCCTTGGTCATGTCACACATCGTACGTTCAATCTTTCTCGAGGGTTATCTGAGACGATCTGACTGCGGGATAATCTCACAGGAACATTGGGCATACTTCGACGGTATATATTTCTCGGTGGTGACCATGTAGGTGTTTAGATATTTCTCGCGGTATGGTCATTGACCGTAAATTTATGCTATAGGTTCACGATTGGCATAGGCGATTTCGCCCCGACCCAGAAATCCTCTCAGATTCTGCTCTTTCCCTTCGCCATCATCACTATCGCGGCACTCGCAAATCAAATCAGCATCATTGTCGGCTTCATCGCAGCACGGGCTTCTCAGCGGAAGGAATCGTGGCATGCGCTATACGACTCCCTACAGACTTCCAAGCAGCGGTTGCGTAAAACCACGGACTTGGAGAAAGAGATGCGCTTTCTGCAGACGCTGGCACGGAGAGAGGGGATTATAAGCAAGATGTACGACCTCTCCTGGAGTTTGGCGGGTTTTGTTGTGTTTTGGGCTTGCGGAGCTGCTATCTTCTGCGCCGTAGAGGTATTCAACTTTCGCTTGGGAGCATGTATCATTGGCTAACGTGCCTCATTCATCAGGGATGGGCATATGGAACATCAGTCTGTAAGTGCATGGAAGTATTTCTGTCGTGGCTGACAGATTTGAGCACAAGCTTGGCAGACTTCACATGTACGTTCCTGCCTTGCATTTTTTTATTTCGCCACCTATCTAATACTCCTGGCTGTCAGACATCGTTCTTCTCACCATTGGATACGGAGACAAGTACATCTACATCTCATTCTCAGTGATTTTATAATTTATGTTAATCTTTTTTTTGACCCTAGTGCCCCGTCGACTCCCGCGGGTCGATGCCTTTTCGTGCTATATGCACTCATGGCGTACGTACTAATGGCCAATTCGCTGTATACGACGATTTCGTACTTATCGAGTTATGAAGTGTCCCGGTCGTAGCAAGCTTTGCGGTGCAGACCGTAACATCTATAGTACGTCTCACCATCTGTCTTTGTTCCGCCAGCAGGTTGCTGAGACAGACTGGATATAGTTCAGCGCCATCGCAGAACGCCACCTGGAGAATCGCAAGGGCAATGAGGGACTAGAACCCAGCTTGAAGCCGGCTGAAAAAGCGATCGAGCAAGGCGAGGAGCGTGAATCGGAGGAGTATTTCTTCGTTTCGCATGCCACCTTCGTCGAGCGGGCGGTACGTCCAATATATCGCTTTTGATATATCTTCGTACATCTGATTTGTCGGACTACAGCACAAGAAGTGGAAGGAGACGCACTCCATCGATCATGACTCCTCGGCAGAGGAAGGCGACCGGGTCGCGGAGAAAGACGAGGAACTCGACAGGTACCTAACCGATCGCGTCTTGAAGCTTGCTGTCGAGCTCGAGGACATATCACGTACCCTGCTGATTGACCACCTCAAACCGGGGAGCAAAGAGCGCATGTTATTGCGCGCAGATCGAAACCTTCAGCAGCGCGATACGATGCTGCGTAGGTCTTCCGTTTTGCATCTTCTGGATGTGAGCTGACTGTAACGGACGTGCACAGATGACGCGGAGGACGCGGACGGAAAGGAAGACCATATAGGCGACGTGCTTGCCGCAGGGACCGACAGTACATTAGAGCAGATACGCCAATATCGCTCGACATTCGCGTCGCTGCTTGCCACGGGATCGAGATTAAAAAGGCTGCAAGGTATGTTGTCTTCGTGATAACGTTCAGCAGGCATGCTAATCTGAGTTCCAGGGGAAGAGAGGTACATATTCGAGCGGCGGCGAAAGCCAGAAAGAGGCAGCAGCCATATGCAGCCTATTGCGGAGGAGCAGAAGCATGCCAATGCATAACATACACGACGAGCAATCGCATGCCATGTACATCTTCGTCCAACATGCCAGCGCAACAATACACGCATGCACCTTGGGCGCCGTGAGCTTGTAAATGAGCCACCATGTTGAAAGGTCCTCTGCCATGGACAGGGCAATCTATCATGTCTATGCCTCAGCTATGCACATGATAGCGCAGGAAATCCTATGAGATGATACATGCATAGAGACAGGACGGAGACTCACAGAGTATGGTCGCACTTGGCGATGGCGAAACGAGATCACATACGTGAATGTCTCCATCTGTAGCATGTATGCAAAGACGCGCGGAGAAGGGACAAAACATCGTAGACACGGGTATTGCGCGACAGCTCGGTGCAGGCAGCCGTATCTGTGAGCACAGCACCTCGGAGCCCTTGACCTGGGGTTTTGGCAAGACGTGCGCCTCCATGGTGTCATACTCGTGGCTGTGGATCATTTGCAGGTAGATGTCGCCACTGTGTTCGGATACGAACGACGAAGGGCTGCCGAAGACGCCAGAACGATCATCAGGCGGGAGTGCAAAGGCGTCCATAAACACCGGAACACATTGAGGCAGTCCATCGGTGGGCGGATTCTGGATGTTGGTGAGGGTGTATCGAAGCACCTTCCGCGGCTCTCCGGAAGGGGGAACGTAGATGAAAAAAAAGTCACGGCGGCCATGATCGGCTGATAGCACGGATGACCAGTGGTCCAAGTAAGGATTTACGACGCCAGCACTGGAACCATAGTCGATTCGCATGACGGATCCAAAGTGGGGGTCGAACAAGTCAGTGCCAGTTGGGTCTCCATTGCTGTCCGTTCGCGCCTGAAGTGGTGGGATTCTATAGATGTTGGCGCCGGTGAGGTCGAGCACGATCAAATGCGGTACAGCCAGCAGTATCTGAGATTTGCGTTCAATGATACTTTTCTGAAGAGAAATGTGATACCCACTTCATCGGCGTCTTGCTCGCACGCTATCGTGGCTGCCATATCCCGCCGAAAATCCCAAACGACTAAACAGAGCAGCAGGCGGAATACAAGAAGATCCGAAGTCAATAGGTATGGCTCCATCTCATGAGGTTCCAACGCTGCGTGGCAAGCGTATGTACCAATATGAGTGAATGCTCTATTGCCGGGTGCAAGAGGATATATCTCAAATATGTTCATAGTAGGAAACTCTTGGTTACTGCAACGAAGTCAGACGACTGCCCAAGATCAGGCGGCGTAAACTCACGACATCGAAAGCACTCTTATCACAAGACCCTGTCCATCTGCTGTAGGGTGTGTGGTCGGATAGTAGTCCCCAGCAGATGGATGGATTTTCACCGATGCGATAGGCGAGGGATCGATAACTGTGTCGGCATGAAATCCTAAATCCCACAACTGCAAGAGGTCGTCACTAGATTCCGTGAGGAGAAAACGACCACCCGGAATGATCAGCGACTGTCTGAAAGTCACACGATCGCGCGTATCACTTGGTGCTTTGAGCACTCGAGTGGCCAAAGGCTGAAGGTATCCTTGTTTACCCGTGCGCCGAATCTGGCACAGAAATCGATACGACGCCGTAGCCGCGTGCTCCAGCTGCGGCAATGTCATTCGTTCCACCGGGAATGTCGGTTGAAAAACCCCTTGCTGTGATACGGCTCGGCGCAATATGTTGATCCAGATGATTCGTCTCTTGCTGGCCTCCATAAGTACCCTACAGCACTGCAGATACGCCAAGATGGCTGCACTGAGTATGCATCCTACAGTTCCAGATGATAGCTCATTCATGCTTACTTTACGGAGGGCCAATATGTCCAGAGCATCCAACAACGACAGGATCTCTATCTGGTTGTCTACGGATAGACCGACGAATGATGTCGATGGTTTCCACGGTTTACGCCCTGCCATCGGCGGTCGAAGTAGATTATGAACGTTGCTACTCGCCAGGGACGCAGTGGACTCGGAGTCAAGCAGAGAGTTATCGACACCGTATGCTACTGTGAGCATGAGCGGTAGCGAGATAGAGCGAGATCGAAAAACTGCCAACAACGACCGGTTTCGCGCACGCAGGTTGGACGCAATCCAAAGACGCTGAGTAACTAAAACCTATGCAGCCGGTATCCACTAGTCCGTGGTCAAGGTTGCGTGAAGGCAGGAGGAGTAGCAGTGTAGCTCAAGTACTACTCCAACTTGTCAAAAGTCAGAAACTACAAATTGGTTACGAACTTAGATTGCTTTATGTGGAAGCCCATGTGGTTACCACGTGGGCACAACAATTTGGGACAGTATACTGCTAAGTAGTAGTAGTGAATAGTAAAGCTACTGAACGCGAGGAACGGACGGAGAAACTGAATACAATAAGAGATACAATGAGCGGAGCAGCGACTATCAATCCTTCCTCGGCACCCTCTCAGCCCATTGAAGAGCCTCAGCACTCCCGACCGACGCGTGGCCCTTCTCCGCGGCGCCACCATTCCCCGCGAGAGACCGCGGGCTCGGTCTGACACCTGTCCTACTGCTGGACCGCGAGCGCGCCAGATCGCGCTCCGACTTTGACGAATGTGAAGACGAGCTCGACGCCCGCCGATGCCTCTGCATCTGGAGCGGGTCCACGCCGGGGATATTAACGGCGCGCGCGAACAGCGAGAGAACTGGGAGGCAGCATGTCAGACCGCAGATGATGCGGAAAAAATGCTCGGATACACACTGTCCACGATGGAAACAATTCCGCAAAGAGTTCCCGAGGGGGCGGATGCGATAGAGCATGCCAATCCCGATGGCTCTTGGGTGACAAAGAGTCGATGTGCATTTGCTAAGCGAGTGGTTAGTGAATGGATGCGGGCATGTTCGGGTGGCATACTTGCGAGGAGTTTCTCGATGGCATAGGCTGCCGTGTTGGAGGGAAGAACCGAATACACTGTTCAACGCGGTTAGGCTCCTCTCTATATCGGCTGTAGGACATAACGGACCAGGATACTTGTCGACGCCGTCGGTGGAGCCATCAGGTCCCTTGCAAGCATTTCGTAAGACCAACAAAAGGGAACAGGATGCTGCTAGGGAGTCACCTTGATCTGTGAGATGAACTGGTGCAACGGCGCCGAGAGTATCTGGTTACTCTGCGAGGGCACGACAATCTAAGAGGCCAATGAGTAACAAGAAAGTAGGGGCAGAGCGAGCAATACCTTTCCTATGTCGGTGACACTGACAGCGCTCAGCAGCGTGCCTCTTTCACCTTCAATCACCGCTACACTGCTAACACCTTGTTCACTCATCAACTTCATGGCGTCCAAAACAGACGCATCAGATGGTGCAGCGACGATGGAAGTTTGGATATGGAGGGAAGGAAGGGAAAGTGACTGGAGAGAATTGGAAAGATATTGTTGGAGGGACGGCATACTCTGCGCCTGAATGAAGAATGTCGATAAAAGGCGGCGATCTGATACGATTCCAATGAATTCGTCCGATGAACTGGGAGCTCTGACAAGAACTGTATGGTGGCGCGTCAATTTGGAGCGCTATTCAAAAGCAAAGGTGCATACCTCGATGAGACCCTCGAGAAAACAGACCAAGCAGAGACATAGCCGTAGCGTCATAAGGTACTTCTTCGAGAGGATTCTTCTCAGACAGATCTGTTGTGCCATCGTGAGCGACGTGGGATAGCAATTGAATAATGCGACTCACTGCTGACGAGATGAACAGATACCCGCCCAGCACGGGCGGCATTTACGATCTGTTCTACGCGGGGATTCTCGCGCAAGTCATCGAGATGCAAAGTGTGTCTTGTTGCGGCTAGAGTAAGAAACGCGTTCACATCTGCAAACTACGCGCGCAGGAGGTAGGTGGGTGTAAAAGACGGGCGTAGAACGAACACATTCTTACATCAAAAAGGCCGAGGTACTGAGACTCTACGGAGTCGGGTGCTCTGGATTTGATCGCGAGACATGGTATATCCTCTGAAAGAAGAAGCTGTTCTGTTGTCAGTCGTTGTGTTCGTGTCTGTTCAAGGCTAATGTGGCGCCCTCACATCGCATGCTTCCTCCACGCTTGCATTCGCATCCACCGAAACGATGCGGGAGTCAATGAGATCTTGCACGTCGTCGTCAGCGTATCCTCGTGTGCGCATTGCGACAAAAAGCTCACCCCGCGCGTAGATTCCTTGCCAAGACTTGACCCATTCGTCCGATTCAGTGCTTGTAGGGGTGCTGCGAACTATCGGCGAAGGGCTTCTTGCGCTCGAGAACGACATCCGTTTGCTATGGGCCATCCTGTAGAGAAATGCAGTTCGACCGCTCTGAGGAGGCGGTATAAGATATGGTCATGACAGTGGAGCCTAAAGTGCTAAAGTGAACGAGAATTCCTGTCTGGGATTTCATGATCACTGACGTCTGCTTCCGAGTGCCTTTGCCTTCCGCCTCCACCATCCCCGCTTCTATTCTAGATCGTGTCCTTTCTACACCGGCCTCACTGGAAACTATACGCTCATTTGTTGTCGGAATATTGCTATCGGCTGATACCCCTCGTGTTTGCAACTGGGCCTTTGGAATCAAGCATTGAACACGCAGGAACACGCGTGATCCGACTCTGCCACACCAAACGCGGTCGACCGTCGAGCACTCGAGGATACTACAACTACATAGATAATACGAGTGTACTCGTGCTGCCCACCTTTTCATTGCGGCTTTAAACGCGCTCAGCACTCATCACGAATCTTCGACATGACTTACGCACCCACAAATCCGGTGGATGTGCCACCGTATCAATTGCAACCACTCATCGCCAGCGTGAAGGAGGGTATGTTGCGCAGTAGCCCGTAGGTTTCAAGTAAGTACTAATCTTGCATGTAGGACCATTTTATGAACCTTCTGGGCGACCCTCATCTCGGGCATCTACCCCAACAGCTGTTCCGCGAGTGGTGTGCTGTGCACAGGCCTTAGGTGCGTTTTGTTTCAATCACTGCATATTATGGATGCACTTGTACGCGCCTTGGTAGCACTGCAGTCAATTGGCAGCCCGAAGGCCTCCTTCACTGAGCCTGGAGTGTGGGCAGGAGGACTATGCGCACGTTTCCATCTTTCTTCGAGAGCCTATGAGCTATCATTTTCGCGTCATATTGTTTCGCCGATGTCCAACAAGACTTGATTACAGCAATGTGTCGTTCTAGGATCTGAAATATATATCGGGTGCTCGAATGGAGAGCTTCTACGATTCGCTTTGCAAGCCGACGACCCCAACACTGTCAGTTCCTGACACCCTTCGTCGTCTTCCGCACTAAATGCACATATTTGTAGATCGAGACGTATAGCCTTTTATCGCGCCAAAGTCTTCCTGTCGAGAAACCAATCGACGAGATAGTTCTCGCCCCGTCTATATCTCGCGCCCTTATTCTCTGTGGTCAGTCATTTCACGCGCTTTGTTTGCGTAGCGAGATGCTCTATTTCTCACCGCTACTGTCCTCACAGACCATCAGATACACTTTTACACCCTACCTTCGCTCGACCCCGTACATTCTATCAAACCGATACGGAACGTGATAACTTTCGCAGTCAACGATCAACACCTTCGACGTTCCGCACCATCGCTTACGGGGCCACCGCAAAAAATTGAACCGATCGAATTTTGTGTGATCAAACGGGGCAACATCGCGCTGTACAGCTTAGCTGACCGTTTATTCTACCAGAAAGTGCGTTTTCTTTTATTCGAAAAATTGTCAAACCGTGCTCACAGCTTCACTTCTATCCAGGAAGTACCGCTTCCTCAAGTAGTGTCTCTGGCGCGTCGAACGGGACGTTATCTGTGCGTTGCTGATGCGGAGTTCTACAATGTCGTTGACTTGGAGGCGGCATCACTGGTCCCCCTCCTTCCCCTCTCCCAAGCCCCGGACACCAAAGTCAAGCCATCCATCACAGTTGTCAGTGAAAACGAGTTCTTGATTCTGTCGTGGACCGGTGCAAGCACCCTGGGCGTCTTCATCACCGGCGACGGCGACCCTGTTCGGGGTACTTTGGAATGGCCGAGCCATCCGCTGGCCGTGTGTGCGTTGACACCACACTCTGCAAACAACAATCGGACCGGTGCTGACTTCTGCTCTTGATACGCTAGGTCTGGACTACCCCTACATAACGACCCTGCTGCCGAACAATACCATTGAGATACACAGTATCGAGACGCAAGCAATTGCCCAAGTGATATCTGCTCCATCCGTGGCGTCCGCATCGTCACCTTCCTTCCACGGCCAGCTGCCTTCACGATTGGCGCTATCTGCGTCTCCGAACGGCTACTTCGTGCCGTCACAGCAGCGTTCGGAGAAGATGCGCTTAACGCCCGTTCGCCTTCTGCGAACGAAGGATGAAGTGCTGGACCCGGTGTTAGCAGCAGCGAAGAAATTCGAAGGCCTCACGTTGAAAGAGGATGGCATACGCGTATGAACGTCGTTCACCTATCTATCTTTCGAAACCGTTGTCCGTTAATTCTTGCACATGAACGGAAGCGGCTTGATCACTGCCAATGGACTTTCTCGACCCCGAGCGACCAAGCCTTGCACTTGCCGAGTGATATCGGCTCTCCGTCGCTTTCTTGTTTGGATGGATGGCCGTATGTATCAGAAGATGCTGGAAGACGATGCTTGCCTGCTAAATCGTTAAGAACACCAAAATTCGCAAGATGCAGTTGCCACAAGATGACGTCGAGGGTCATGTTATTTTAGCGCGCGAAAGCAATCGTTTCAAGAACTTCGAAACGTTGACAATGAACCATTTGGCAAACTAACAGGGACGCCGGATATTATTTAACATGTTTAGAGCTCACTGACCCGCGGACCGACGCTTAGATGCAGATCAGATGCCGGCAATTTAATATCTATAGCAGACGAACAAGGGTTTGATAACACCCTCTACAGGTTCTAGGTACGTGCGTGGTATATGATACAACAAAGCCCAAAGCTTCCCGCTCGACGATGATACGTACAGCGTGCCGAGCGCTGTGGTATGGGCTCCCGTGCTGCAGCGTGTCTGATGCGACTCGCTGGGCCACGACGCTAGAGGTATGAGTGCCTCGGAAGGACACCTCAAGGCCAGTTCTCAAAGCCGAGGTCGATGACTGCAAGGGGGAAAAGGTCAGGCTAATTGGAAGACAAAATGGCATGGACTACGCACCCCAAGGAGGAGTAAAGAGGCGCTTCTGCTTCCCGGCGGCAGCGACACCGTCGGTCTTAGCTAGATCCTCTTCGTCGAGCTTGTTCATGGCGTTGACAGCGCCAGTCATGTTCGACACGATACGCGAGGGTGTGACCGACTTGGGCAGGACGACAATGCCTTTCCGTACTATATGATCGATGAGATTCATAATCGTGACAGCCAAAATTGAAATAACATACGCAGCCATCCGAGGAGCACGTCGGCGCTCGATACGCTGTGTTTCTCGGCGATGGAGATAGCAACTTCGTCGTTCAGAATTGGGGCACCAACCGAGCCGAGAGGCGAGTACGCCTGCGGAACGATATCCTGCGACTTCAGGTACGCGATGAGGTTGTGTTGGGGGTTGTACAGGTGGAGCTCGAGCTATCGGAAGTAAAACGCCGTATATCAGAAAAAAGAATTGAAGAAATGTGATGCGAGAATTGCATACCTGATTAACGACAGGCTTTATCGTAGCGGTAGGAAGAATCTCCTCCAATTTCATGCGCGAGCAGTTGGAGACGCCGATAGACTTGACTTTCCCTATGAGATCGCGTCAGCCAGATTATCTTATCTGAGCACAAAATGTCGCAACTCACCCTTTTTGACCATGTCTTCCATCTGCTTCCAGGTGTCCGCGAGACTCCACGAAAAGTCGATATCGCGAACTCCACTAGGAAGAGTTGGGTAGATGGGGCTATTGCCCCTCGGGTTCATCGGCACGGGCCAATGTACCAGATACACTGCCGGATTAGGAAATGACATCAGAGGCGCGAAAGAGAAAAAAAATTGTTTGTGCGACTCACGATCAAGGTAGTCAGTGCCGAGGTTCGCGAGCGTCTGGTCAAGGCATTCTTCAACGCGCGAGTGGAAAGTCCCCCAAACTTTGCTGGTGATCTTTTTGGGAGGTTAGATCGCCGACGCGAAAACGACCGACAAAGAGTGCTCACCCAAAGCTCGGAGCGTGGCACACCGGATGCGACAACACCCTCGCCGACCTCTTTCTCGTTACCGTAGTTCCTAGAGACGTCCCTCAGCGTCATGTCGAAGAGGTTCTGACAAGGAAAGAGCATACCAGGCGCAGTCAACATGGCGGTAGCCGCCCTCCTTGAGAGCGTGCTCGACAGCTGTTGCAACCTCTCCAGGCTTCGACTTGTAAGTGCCTAAACGCGACGCAGAAAATTGCCATCAGCATCCGCTGACTGGAAACTCGTGAAAGAGACAAACCGAGGCCAATCATGGGCATCTCGCGTCCATCGTTGAGTTTGACGAGAGGGGAAATTGGTGCAGTCATTGTGTAGGTAGACGTGTGGCGTGAGTTGGTAGTGGTGGTTGGAAGTATGCGCAGGAGGTGAGACGCGGTCGATACTGAAAATTGTCGACCGCTCGACGCCCTTTATATACATGCACTGGGTTCAAAGATAAGCATGATTTACAAAACAGAAAAAATTCTTTTGTGGAGCTCACCCCCGAATTGTTGGGACATCGTTGATTTGGTGGCCATCGGATAAACGTAGGAGTGCACGCGTCGTCTCCAAAGAAATCGCCGAACGCGTAACGGCCCGACCAGCGCCCTAGGATGTGGCGAAGAGCACGGAAAGAACAATTGCCAGGTATAGGCGACAGCAGAGAGAACGTAGAGAAAACGCCCAAGACCATGGATTTGTGCGACGTCAATCATCGCCGAAGCGCTAGGGGCTTAGCCAAAATGAACCAGCGTTGGACGTAAGTTCGCGTGCCATGGATGATATCACCAGTAATTTTCGGGTTCGCCACTGACACGACATCCGAGAAGCGACCTTGCGGCGGCTTCCTGAGCTCCAACACCCCCGAAACCCGCCATGCGGTACGTCGAATAAGGGCACAAAGCAGGCTGCATCGTGCGTCCTGCTCATCAGTGTGTCGACGTCAATCCAGTGCGCATCCGTGTGCCGGCATCCAGTGGACGAGAGCAGTAAAGGTGATCAAAATTCCGTCAGAACGCCCATGGATAGGCGTTTCTCCGTACGCTGTTGCACCTCTTCGCCTGCGAAAATCCTGGTGTAGAAGATGATTCTGTGGAGCAGTAGGCGACAAAGCAAGGAGCTCGTCATAGAACAGCAGCCAGCCCTGGCGTTACGAAAACGTTCACTTGAGGCCGTTTTTCCAGTGCATTTGATATAACCAGTAAATCACCTCCGCGCGAGCGCGATGCAAGATAGTTGAGGTGGGGCCTAACGTTGATGGTATGATAGCGAACTCGAGGGTTGTTGGCCGACTCCTGGATGTTGCAGTAACTTGACGTACTGTAGTATACTGCGCAAGAAAGCCCAGTACCTCCAGCAGGGCGTGACGCTTCAGCATCGAGCAAAGCAGAGGACGTATTGCGTAAGTAGGCTCCTAGTGACGAACGCACTGTACCGCTGATAGGCAGAACGGCGACGGCATACACCAGGCGTACATCGTAAGCATTCACGGATTCCTGTACGTTCGTTTCCAGCGGTGGAGCCAACTAGGACAAGACGCAAGTGTCGTTTTACTCGACTTTCAAGGGTGAACTAGTATACCAATCGAACGTAAGCTTCGCATAAAGGCAGTTCAAGGGAAAAACGTACCGGGACCAGTATACTGAAATGCACGAAATACGCGCGCACAAGTGCAATTTGCGGCGCCTGGGCACGATTTCAACGATTCCATCGATGCGTCCGTCAGTGGGCTGCAAGAGGGCGGAAAGCAAGAGGAGTGGAACGCCAAGGGTAAACTGCTGGGGTTATACTATATAGTGGACCTGTTTATTTACATTTTGATTCTGTGCCTCCACTCCCGTCCTGCTGACGTCGGAGGATCTCTGTGACGCAAAGTCCAGATCATTGGCCTATGGGTGGATAAACATATGGAAAAAATTGAGAAAATTAAGCCAAAGAATGCAAATTTTCATAGGCACACAGTGGTCCTGATAGATGATGTTTCCCATACGGAAAGTAAGTCTAGCAGGGCGAATGAAACAAGAAAAATGGACGGGCGAAAGCGGTCAGACAGTTTCTTTAGTGTGGGGAAGCGGAGATCGAAAGTCAAATGCGGGGTAGCGGAGTTCAAACCGGAGGTCACAAGCCGAGTTCCACACGTGCCAAGATTTTCGCGGAGATTGTAAAAATGATCGCGGACTTGGAACGCAATACGGCCGAAACGGTAAACCATGCACGGCCACGTGCATTGTGCAAGACAAGTTTTGGTACAGTCGAACTACAGTTTCTATCTCTCGTTTATACCCTACAAGTCTCTATCAAGGGCCTCCATATTCACTGGTTTTCTCTGCTGGACATGGCTACGCGCTCTCGCTCAACAAGACTGCCGACAAAGGCGAAACAAGCAGAGACATCGCCCGACGAACTCGCTGCACAAATCGCGTCCAATTTGACCATCTCAAGCGCGAAGGCGAAGGGAAAGCAAAAGGCCGCGCCCATAAAGAATGTCGAGGAACGCCGTACCGAGACTATGCGCGCCGTGAATGCAGCGTCGCAGAGCTTGTCCGCCGCTGTGCGCAAGGTGTCCGCGCCACCCTCTGGCGTGACATCCTCAAGCGTAAAGGTGTCCGCCGAGACAGCACTGCGATGTTTGAGAGACCTGCGAGAGCTATGTCCGAACAACTTGGATGTGGAGCGGGCAGCGGGAAGTATTGTGGCGAAGCTACTCGCCCTAGAGATGGTGCGTGCCGCGAAAGCTACCTGCATCGGACATGTTCTGACTTGATTCTAGCACGACCACGCAGTAAACGCGCTCTCGGACATGCATCCTTGCTTGTGTGCTCTTCTCGGCACCCCGTCTAGCTCGAAGCGAGCTACGAAAGGAACGCCGATACACCTACTGTCACTGCCATTACCTTCAACTCATGACCCCGTGCTGCTTACACTCGCATCGACCTATCTATCGCACTCCCTGACAGCTTTGTGCGTCTCTGCTGGGCCCGAAGCCATTCGTGGCGCGCTCTCCAACGAGACAGCGCCCACCCTACTCACTTGGCTCCGCGACGGACACCTGTCTAGTCTGCCCGCGAAGCACATCGAATCGCTGTGCACACGCGCGTACACGGTGTTATCGAAATCATTCGCGTCCCAGCCTTCTTCCTCCTCAGTCTTTTATGTCCGCACATACGCTCTGCACTTTCTCGTGCACACACCGCCCGGCACGGTGGAGCCAACGACGTTCTGGGACCAGGCCGTGAAGTTTACTGTCGCGTTTGTAAAGAACATTCCACGCGGGGAGGAACGGGAAGCCACGCGGGACGTGCTGCAAGCATTTGCAGGACTCGCTACGGCTGCGGAAGGCAGACCGGACGCTGCAACGTTTCTGAGCGGGCGCGGGTTCGTGGGCTTCTGTGAGTACTGGCTTGGCTTTGCAAAACGGGTGAGTCCACAGTGAAGCCTTCGTACGCATCGTACTAAGGATGTTTAGGATGGTGATGTGCATGCGCTTGACCGGATTGCAATCCTCATGAAGTCAACCTCCGTTCCTTCACCTTCCTCATCCAAGACGACGGAGCAAGAAAGACCGGACGCGACACTACAGGTATCTCGGGATGCATTTTTATTGCAAAGTGCAAGGATATGTGCCTCTTTCGCACAAGCGAATGCCATTCTAGAGGACTCTCCAGAATCCAATGGTACGAAAGGTACTTCAATCCGAAAGTCCGCGTAACTTACCCATACTATAGACAGCGTGCTCAAGCGACTCGCTGAGGCAACGTCCTGTTGTGCTTCAGTTCCCGGAGTAGCACCAGAGGGCGAGGATGCCCAACGCGCATTTAGCAAGGTGTATCGGGCATTAGAACGACTGCGCCGATCCGCCGTTAAGGTCGTCGATAGTTCTCCGTCCGTAGACATTGACCTCGCCGTCAGGAAACTCCTCGTGGCCGTTGTCGATGCGCTCGCACGGCGCATCAACCCCGACGCGGACGTACTCACTCCTGCCCTCGACACGCTCTTCGTCCTCGCGCGCATCACGTTAGATCCGCGCAAGCCCGACACTTATAGCACAACATACGACTTCCTCGGGCGTGCCTCTGCCCTTGTTTCAGTTGATGGACCGATCGTGGACCGCGCTAACTACGTGCGATGTACGTCCGGTGCGTTCCATAATATAGCCGGCACGCTCTATCAGGGCGGGCAATATGCGGCAGCGGTGCGGTTTCTCCGCCAGGGATGTGAGCTGGGGGTGCAGGCACTGGAGCTACGCAAGAATGGGGAAGAGGCAGTGGGCGCGGATGATCGGCGAGAGGAGGGATGGAAATCACTCGAAGAGCAGCTGTTTCGGCGTTGGGAGCTCCTTGGAGTGTGCTGCTCCAAGATGGGCGACCGGAAGGTAACCAACTTCTCAACCGTGAAGGTTTGATTGCTCATTTTCTGATTTTACAGACCACACACGAGGCTTTCGTGGAGTGCGTCAGAGCATTTCCGTGTTCAGGTGTCGTCTTCTCGCAATCCGGCTCTGTTCTGTTCGCCTCTTCGCCTACGCTGAAGCAGCTTGGAGGTGTCATCGACAGACTGACCTATCTATGTGCATGCGAACTGTTGCGCGATCCTGCGGATGTCTCCCTGCGCCATTCGCTAACTGGATGCAGCGCAGAATTCATTGGTGCCGTTCTAGAAAGACAAGCGGACAGTCTCGAAGGGGTTATGTGGAAGGAAGGTGTCCGGGAGGTTGTGCGGCACTTGCTGGAGGATGCTCTGGCCACTTACAGTCCTGACGAGATGCCCATTCGGAGAGCACGAGTTATTATTAGGACTCTCGAGCTTGCTTATTTCGCCGGACCTACAGGTTCGGACGACGCTCTGCGTGGCGAAAATGAGATTGACGATTTACTCGCCCGTCAGGTGTGTGTTTACCTGCACAGCGTTGCTGTCAACAGTCACCAAACTCATGTTTCCCTTGCTCAGGACTACGGCCTAGATGCTAAGCTCACGTCGTATTGCCCTCAATACCGGGCGTCTGTGCACTTCTGGTTGGCACTACATGCCCATAAGCGTGCGGACCCCCGACAGACGACTCTGATGAGCCACCATGCTGAGGAAGGGGCCAAGATTCTCAAATCCCTCGTCACGTCGGGGGGTGGGAAGCCTAGTCCCAAACCAAAGTCCCCAAAGCAAGTTACAGCCGCGTCGAAGAAGGCGTCGGGAAGAACTACTGTCGCGCGACGTGCTGTCACTTCCAGTAACAAACCGCGTCCGCCGAAGACCCCGGCTCGGGATCCTGTGACACCTAAACCGCGCAAAGGTGAGGTTTGGGTTGTCGTTATTCACGATGCAGGAAACTGATTGCTGCATAAGCATTGCACGCGGTATCGATCAACGTAGAGCATGCGACACCTCCTCGAAAATCACTCGATACCAAGAAAGTCACTGTCGCGGTTTTCGAGAATTTCGAGAAATCATTATCATTACTACGTGCGTTTGACATTTAGCTGCCTCGCCATGTTGTTGACCAACTTTGGATTTGCAGAGATGCTCGCCCAACTTTTGGGCATAATGGGTCTTATGCTTCCGAAGATTCACCTCCTCGATGTCACCAGACTGTTGTGCCAACAACAATCACTGGATGACGGTGAGTCAAGGTTGAAATATCGCTACCGTTGGTGTGTACTCAGAAGGGCCTAGGTTATGTCGCTGCTTCCGTAGACCTTGCACACGAGTATGTGAGAATAGGGAAGGCAGGGCGGGCAAGTGCTGTGTACGGGCAAGCCCTCCACGCGGTCCGAAACGGTGACGTGTCGGATGAACTGCGCGCACGCTTCCTTCTCCGTTATTCCGAATCGTTGGCGTTGGTTGAGAATGTTTTATGGAGCTCAAGCACGTACTGTGAAGCACTGGGGCTCGCAGAGCGCTTCCCCAACGACGAGAAGGGCCTCTCCACGGTGCAGCGTATCCGAACGCGAGTAGGCCGCCTTGAGCGCGCCGCAATAGCGGCCCGAACGTATGCTGTCATCCAGTATTCTCGGGTCCGTGTTTCTCTTCTATCTTTACTATCCTACGTTTCTAACGGGTTTACAGGAGGACTTGACTGCATCTTTAGCAGGCATGCTACAGTCACTCCGGCTGTGGAATCGGGCTGTGGAAACATTGTCGCGGCTCAATCCCGCTCCTGCGCCGTCGAAGCCCGCGCCAAAGGAAGATAACCCTTTTGAGTTGACCAGCTTGAAGGATGCTCTTCCTAGTGGAGAGGCAGAACCTCAGCGAACCGAGCCGGAGACGCCCAAGACCGTGTTTCCTCGAAAGCCTTCTATGGACGGTCTAGAATGGCGTATTTCGGATGGTCTACTGACCACCCTCTTTGCTTTGAGCGACGCATACTTTACCAGGGGCTCTGCGCGGGAGGCTGAATACTTCGCGCAACAGGCGTTCGATTTCGCACAGTCGTTGAATGCGCCGGCGATGGCATCTCGTGCGTTAGCCCGAAAGGGCGAGGTTCAGCTCCATCAAGGTAAACTGGTTGACGCGCATGAGAGCTTTGTCCAAGCCGCCGACCTACTGCATGATATGCCGGGAATCGACACTGCCGATATTCGACGGTTACGCGGGGATTATAACCAGATCAGTGCTAAACCGAATGACGCTGTTGAATTGTACAACGAGGCGTTGGTTATGTTAGAAGAGTTTGACAGCCTTTTCGGAGTGCTGGACGCGCCAGTCATTGGGTGAGTGGTTCCACGGTATACCATACGAGCTCCGGGCTCATGATTCTATGTAGACCTAGGAAGTCGACGGGTCTGTCTCCAAAGCCTCTACAAACCTCCACGAAGAAAGAGGCGTTGGCTCCTACGCTACTTTCTGCTATCTTGCGTCAACACAGTGCGTCAACCTCATTCCAGTGCTAATAAAATGTACACTCAATATCTATTCAGTCTGGTTACTACGGGACGATCCTGGTGACAAATATAAGGCTCTACTAGAACGATTCTTGGCATTGCCGTCGTCGTCGGAGACAATGGTGAGCTTGCTCTCGTTCGCAATTAAATGCTGGCTAATAAATTCCGGAGGCCGAGGAAAATGCGCTGATGGCAAAACTAAATCTGCATGACGTTTACTGTCGTTTTAGAGCGGATATGTTTTATAGCTCCCTGGCAGAGTCCAGTAAGTCGTCGTTATGTCTCAAGGCTTGATCCTGTCCATCTAATGATTTGCGTGTTTAGCAATTGCTCTTCCGATGGGCATGTCTGGCGATAAACTCTCTTCACTCTCTTCGGCGACACAAGACATTCTCTCTACTCTTGACACCGCCGAAAAATTATTCTGGACTGATCTCGCCATCATTGCACGGCGAGGGAAAGTCGTGCACGTACGCGATGCGGCAGTTTCGTTGGCGCTTATCCGTGCACTGCAGACGTCCCTCGGCAAAGCCGGCAAGCAGGGCCCTCCCACGGTAGCTGGTTTACTAGGTCAGCTCTATGCTCTGTGGTAAATATGTACGACGACTAATGTGTACTCACAGACGCATCTGCGGCCATAACATTGCGTCGAGAGATGCTCGAGACAATCCATCACAAGTTCCTTGCACTGCAAATGCCGGACGACCTACAATGGCCATTGATCACTCCTAACGGGTCTCCGATTGCGCGCACAGCACCTCGCTCTGTGGCACGGTTCGCTGCCGCTGGTCTCGATTCTGACGAAGAAGACGATGTGGACGGTAATGACGCGGTGGACGACAAGAACCTGAAGCAGTATTGGGATTCCGTGCGCCACAGGTATACCTCCCAAAACCTGGACGCTGCGAGCTTCTCGACGCCTCGTGCGGATGGACTGCCGGCAAATTGGACAGTCGTCAACATCAGCGTGACGGACGACAAAAGCACCATGTTCGTGACGCGGCAGAAAGCTGGGCGTGAACCGCTAATATTCTGCGTGCCGCTCAAGGGGCGTCGGGAAAGCGACGAGGACGAGCATCTCACGTTCGACGATGCGCTTACGGAATTACAAGACATCATACGCCTAAGTGATCAAGGGACACGGCAGGCCGTTAACGTCAAGAACGACGACCCTCAGGCGAGGGCGGCGTGGTGGGCAGAACGGGGTGCGTTGGACAAGCGTATGCAAGAGCTTCTCGAGAACATCGAATTTTGCTGGTTGGGTGCATTCAAGGTAACTAGGACAACAATGCTTAGTATTGCGTACGCTGATGTTTGCTTGCACGCAGACTATCTTGAGTGCCCCACGGCATACACCACCGGAGGTAATCACGGACTTACGGACGCGACTCGATAAAGTGTTCAAACGCAGCTTGCATTCGCAAGAGAAGAAACGTAACAAGCGCGTCAAGCTCGATGACGCGCTCATCGAATGCTTCTCAACTCTGTCGCCCAAATGCCGGGATGAGGAACTGGAGGACTTGATATACTTCATTCTCGACCTGTATCAGTTCCACGGAGCGCCTATCGCGATCGCGGAGGTTGATGTCGACCAAGTGGCCGTGGAGCTGCGGATGGCGCTCGAGGAACATGTGCAGCGGACGAAGGGGCGTGTCGTGCCGGAGGAGGATAGCCATATGTTCCTGGTGCTCGACAAGAACGTGCAGGGCATCCCGTGGGAGTCGATCCCGATCCTACGGGGTCGCAGTGTGAGCCGCATTCCGAGCATGGAGTTCTTGGTCGACCGGCTAGAGTTTGCGAAGCTGCGGGGAGGAGTTGACCGTTCGATCGTGGATCCGAGGAAAACGTACTATGTGCTTAACCCCAGTGGCGATCTCAAGGGGACCGAAGGACGATTGCGGGGCTGGCTGACCGACATGCACCGAGTCGGCTGGCAGGGCATCGTTGGACACGTCCCTAGCGAGCAGCAGTTTCTCGATGCGTTGTCGCGGAACGATCTAGTCATGTCAGTGTCTTTTCCCTTTTCAAGTACATGTCGCTGGGCCTCCCTTTCTTTGTGCTGAAGCTGCTATGCTCACAGATACTTTGGCCACGGCGGTGCGGAACAGTATGTTCGATCACATAAGATCCGTCATCTTCCGCGGTGCGCGTCCACAATGCTATGGGGTTGCTCCTCAGGCGCTTTGAAAGACATGGGAGACTTTGATCGTGTCGGAACGCCCTACAATTATATGCTGGCCGGGTGGTACGTCTCGCCATCATCTTCATCAATGCTCTATAGCCTGATTGTCTGTCTATTGATAGCCCTACACTGGTCGCAAACATATGGGATGTGACGGACCGGGATATCGACAAGTTCTCGCAGAGTGTGTTTGACAAGATGCATTTGACTGCGGGCGCCGTCGGTCGGTGGGACGATCAAAAGCCGTGCTCCGGCACGTCCATCGTATCTGCGGTGGCTGAGGCCCGAGAGGTATGCAAGCTTAAATATCTTACGGGTGCTGCGCCCGTCGTGTATGGTATTCCCTTCTACATGTAGGCCATCTAGGTTGATTTGTATCTATCCCATCCATCTATGTATCGTATTATTAAATTATTTAGGACAGCTAGGAGGACAGCCCTGAGGACGATCCTTGGCATGTGCTCACCACTAACTTTTGGCGCACAAAGGGTACAGCCATCAACCGTCTCTTTCCCTCTTACTTTCCCTGCGTTTTTCTCGCCTTTCCGTACATTCTGGTCCTCTGAACCGACCAGCTACCGCTGCGCGACGCTGCCGCCTGACAATTTGTTTTGTTCGCTAGTCTGAGTGCCACCGTCGGTTGACCCGTCTTCTCACTGTCGCCGATTAAACATGGCCAGCACGACCGTCTTGGCACCTGCAGTGAATTTGCCTGTCTTTTCTCCAGCTTCATTGTCGTCTCCGTCACCAGCGTCAGATTCCAGACGACAGAGCGCTGTGTCGTCTGCAGCTACGTCGACAATATCGTTTCAGACCGCTCGCTCGTCAAACCCGCCGACCGCTGCCTCCCAGAACTCGTTGCGGCTTTCTTCTTCATCGCGTTCATCTTCCACACATACTCTCAGCGGCGTCGCCAGCCCACCAAACCGCATTTCGGAAGATATCAATCCATTTCACCACCTAACGAGACCCAATAGCAACGGTATCTCTGCACCGGAAGTGCACATCGTCAAGGTCACCAACGACACCGTTCACCTCGCCCACGGCCCCGTTCCAGACTCTTTGTTTCGCAGGGTTGGGAAATCGATAGCGAACGCAATGCCCGGAAGCAGCGAATTGGAAGAGACCACAGGCGGGTTGAACGCACATGTCGGTCCACCTCCGCCGTCGCCGCCAGCGAGCGTCGAGCAGATCGACAATGAGGACCATCAGGAGGCGTCGCTCGCCGTACCGCCCAAAATGATATCCTCGAGGTCAGAGCCGGGTCCACGACCACTCACCTTTGAAGACCCTATAAAGGAACGACAGCCCTCTCGCCAGTTCCCCCGCTCCCCTGTGCCAGGTCGCAGCGGCTCCATGTCACACGAGCTCCTTCACCGCTCGTCTGCAGATACCAAGACATCCCTTACCACGGGCTCGTCGTCGCGCGGGCCACGTTTGTCGAACCAGTCTGACGACATCGAGCCGTCGGTGGATACGTCGTTCACCGAAGCTTCTGGCTCGCAGATCTCGAAGAGCTTGAATGCGAACACGCACCACCTGTCCTCCGACGGTTACCTCCAGCCACCTCCCACATCTATGCACCGCCCCACGCGGCGTAACACCACAGGATCCGCACCTCGCCCCTCACGTTCCCAAATACATCCACAAGGCCATGAGATGGGGTACGATGACGGGCCTTTCGAGGGTGAACTCGCTTCGGATATACAGCTCCATGCAGAGCAGATAAGGCGGGAGCGCCTGTCCAAGCGGAAGGCGCAACAGGAAGCGGAGGCGGCCATGACAAAGACTACATCTATGTCGCGGGGGTCAACAGGTGGGAAGGATGACGAGGCAAAGGTGTTGGTGGGCAACCTCATAGGCGAAGATCACGTCAATTATGTCCTCATGTATAACATGCTGACGGGTATCCGGATTGGTGTGAGTGGTGTTAGCCTTGTTGTTTTATGCTTTCTCACCTGCAGTTCACAGGTATCTCGGTGTCAAGCCAAGATAAAACGACCATTGACACCTGAAGATTTCACAGCACGGCATAAGTTCTCGTTCGATATGTGAGTTGAACCACCGCACCCGCAGTATTCCGGCTAATAGTTTTTATAGTGTTGGAAATGAACTAACGCCTTCAGCGAAATACGACTTCAAGTTCAAGGACTACGCACCATGGGTTTTCCGCGAGCTACGGGAAGACTACTTTGACTTGGACCCCGCTGACTACCTCCTTTCGCTCACGTCCAAATACATCCTCTCCGAGCTGGGATCTCCTGGCAAATCCGGCTCATTCTTCTACTTTTCGCGCGACTACCGGTTCATAATCAAGACCATACACCACTCGGAACACAAGTTCTTGCTGTCGATACTCAAGAACTACTACGATCACGTGAAGAGCAACCCCCACACCCTGCTTTCGCGTTTCTACGGCCTCCACCGTGTCAAGCTCCCGCACGGGCGCAAGATCCACTTCGTCATCATGAACAACCTGTTCCCGCCCCACCGCGATGTGCACGAAACGTACGACCTGAAGGGAAGCACGGTTGGGCGCATGTATCCGGAGGAGAAGGCGGCGGTGAATCCACGGGCGGTGTTGAAAGATTTGAACTGGATATCCCGTGGCAATATGTTGGAGCTTGGGCCAGAGAAGCGGGCGCTCCTGCAAGAGCAGCTTCGGCGGGACTCTGAATTCTTGAAGGCGGTCAATGTGATGGACTACAGTCTGCTCGTCGGGATTCACAACATGAAGCGCGGGAACCGGGATAATGTTCGGAGCAACACGCTCAAAGTGTTTTCGGTAAGAAATTCAGATGTCTTGTTTAAATTACCCTCGTTTTTCTCATCTCTCTCTCCTCCAGCCTCATGTACCACGAATGCGCCGGAAGCCGACGCAGGTTAAAGGAAGTACTTCTCCTGAAGCCATTGCGATGAGGCGCGCGATGCGTGAGTCGGACCCGAAGCGGTTAGGCGCCGAAGGGGCCATCGAACTCCCTGAGGAGGATACTGGCGACCGACAACAACTCATTTTCTATCAAGACGAGGGTGGCTTGCGCGCGACAGACGAAGAGAACATGCCCATGGACACCGTCTATTATCTTGGCGTCATCGATATCCTTACACCGTATTCGTTCGCAAAAAAATGCGAACACTTATGGAAGGGGATGCAGGCCGACAGGGTGCGTAATTGCGGCTTTCAATCCCCAAGACGCTGATGCTGACGGTTCTTGGGTCAACAGCATAAAATCAGCCCCGTTGAACCCACTGAATATGCTGATCGCTTTTTCTCCTTCATGAAAGCCATTATGCGCGGTGGCGGTGGCGGGGAGCGCTTCAAAGCCGAGTAACGACCCTCATGAGCAATGCCTGTCGTCCCCTGTCCACGCATCCCCTCCACTTCTTGCTACATATTTTATCTTTCTCTATGTCTCCGGATTAGCCTCTGCACGGACTCTGCATGGTCTAGATCATGATGCATCCACATCTGTATTCAGCCCTCATCCTTCTCCTCCTCATCGAACCACACCCTCATCTAATATCACCTGTGTTCTTGTCTGCCCACACCCACCCACACACTCCTTTACAAACAGCTTTTTGCTTTTTCTGCTCGCATATACGAGCACACTCCACTCTCCTTTGCTTCATTTTAACGGACGTCTGCTTTTATCTTTTGCGCGAGCGCGATATATTATCCCTGTGGCATAGAGTATTACATGTGCTGATACAACCGGAGTACAAAACGAAAGCAAGAAACGAGCGCGTAATATCAGTCAGATCCCTCCTCCTCAGCGGGTGCCTTTTTTCTGGCAGCTATGGAGGGACAAGGTAAGTTGAGGAGAAATATATGATGTATGTAATGAGACTTACATCGTCGAGTTGCGCGTTTCTTAGCGGCAGCCTTCTTACCCTCCACCCTCTTCTCCAGAGCCTGATCTTCTTCGCCCTGGCGTTTGTGCTCCTCGAGGATCTGCAGAGATGTCAGAATCGTACACAACGAGACAATACCTTTACTCACCGCTTCGAATTCGTTCAACTCCGAGTCAGGTTTGTTGGCCGACTTGTTGGAGCGTGCCTAGGGGGAAATAGTCAGGTCCCCATGCCTCGCAAGGAAATATTGAGAGATGATCCACCTTGGCAAGAATTTCACTGAAGCGCGCGAAGACGACTTCCTCGTGAAGTTTGTCGCGATAGAATTGAAGACCCTCGATGAGTTTCTTTACGGATCTCTCCGACTTGAACGGCAACAGGGAGAGGCAGAATGCGATGTCTCGCCATTGCCGCGGGTCTTCGGAGAGCCGGAATCGTTGACAGAGTTTCTCGACTATGTTTTCTGCTTGCTTCTCCTATAGGGAGGAGGGCCATCAATACGACGTAGCGAGCCAGAGTTTGACAAACTTACCTTCTCGACAAACGAGAAAATATAGCGCATGGTGCTCTGGAATACTTCTTCTTCAACCGCATGTTCGCCTGTCGATAGATGACTTATTACTGCAGCCGAAGTCAGTGAAGTTTGCAAAGAATGTCAAGGACGGAACACGCACCATCGGGTAGATTGTTGTAAATGGCATTCTCCTTCGTCGACAACTCCGTGAAGAAGAGTTTGGCCAAGTCTGCTATTCTTGGCTCTGGGTCCTCTAGGCACTTTGCCATCTCCCCAAGCTGGCCCTTCACCTTGATCATACCGTTCAGGATGAGATGTGTCAAGACCATGAGGGTGTTCTTCTTGACGACCATGTCAGCGTCGGAAAGACCCTTGTACAGCTCGTTGCTGTTCTCGTCGATAATATTGCTGAAGGAGACAGCAACATCTCCCAAGGCGATTACGATGTTGCTCCGAATGTTTGCATCTTTGGACGTCTCGAGGATCTTGAAGAGTAGTCGATGGTGTTGATCGCAGAATTGCGAACTCACGCAGAGGAATTTACTAAACGACAGCGTGGCCGCGGCCCGCAACGTACGGTTCTATAGTCAAGAAGAAACATCAGAGACTGACAGCGGTGAGCATGATACAAGATGCTTCACCTTGAATTTGTGCGGGCTGCCGCAGACATGCACAATTATAGGACCGTATAGTGCCAGAAGAGACTCGGGGCCATACAGAAGTTCTGTCTCGCGAACTCCGGCGATGCGATCTCCGATCTCATCCTCGGCGTTTCCAGCGACCTGATCCAACTCTTCGCCATCCTTAGCAGCTTGAGCAGGGTTGTTCTCGCCGATGGCGGCCTTGTCAGCTAATCGCAAGGTCAGATCAACGGTATATCATGAGTATATTTGTCAGTCATACCAGCAGTCTTCTCGTCCTTTTGCCTCTTCCACTCCCGTTCCACGAGTTCGAGGAAAACGATATGCTTAATAGCAACATGACCTACGACGAATAGAAGTTGGCTTAGTTCGAAGGCGTCACCAACGTCTGCGTCGTCCTGAGCATGGCCATCTTGCATAGTGACGTCCTCTGATCCGGCCTGCGACTGTGTGACGTCCGCTGGGTGATCCTCGTCCATCGCATCGGCGTCTTTTTCGTCGGGTTTGGGATGGTCTACTTTTGCCCTTTTGCGAAAAGCTCTTCGGGTCAAGTTCTTGATGATTTCGTTACATAGTACGTCGGGATGTTCACCCAGAGCGTATATCGTGTTTATGGCCTGTTCGGCCATTCCGAACCAGTCCTTAGACCGGGTGGGGACCTGCACGGCGTCTTGCAACTTATGGAAGATGGGGTTCTCCATTTCGATCCGAAGCGTTTTATCCAAAAGCGAACCTAGCCGTTCACTTTAGCGTCCAACAACTTGTCTGCATCTCCGAGTAGCTAGTCACCTTTGATTTTCTTAGCAGAACCGTTGAGGCGTTGCAGTGCGACGCAGGAGTGTCTTGCGAGAGTGAGATCCGCCTGGGAAATGGAGCTTCAGTAATGAAATACCCATCCGACCACAAAACGAACCTTTCCAAGAGGACCCAGTCCAACTTTCAATAACGTGTCTACCCTGTCCGTGACTACACTTCTCTTGGCCAGTGCGAACATGCCCAGAATGATGATCGCACCGCGACGTTGAGATTTTGGTAGCGGTCTTTCGGAGCCTAGCGAACATGTCAGCACAGCGTTGCACCACAAGCAAAAGGACTTACTGTACACTTGCCACAGCTTCGACACGACGTCCGGATGGATCTGGTTATCGTCCATCATAGACCGCATCATCTCTTCCAAGCTAGTCAGTTCAGCGAGGGTCGCTTCGTAGGTCAACCTCAACAACAACATTGGGTATGAGTCACAGCAAGGAAACAAAATTGTAGTGTGCGTACTCAATCATGTTTTTGGCGATTCTGTTGACCTGCTGCTTGGGCTCCATGTCGGGCAAAGGGTCAAAGTACAAACTTCGGTAGCACTCGAGAAGCCTTGAGCGTACACCTTTCAACTCATTGCCATCTTCAGTAGTAGAGCTGTTATCCTTGGACCAGATAAGATGTAACATCTTCTTGATCCCGCGCTGATACACATAGTCGCCGTCAGCATGAGAGTGCAGGGTGGAGCAGTCGTTGCAATTACCTCTGCGCTGTCGAACTTGTACTCGTACGCGATACGGAAAAACTCCATCGATTCCAATACTTCTGCTTTGTTTTTCGACCCAAGGAGTTGTTCCAGGATATCCATCGCACCTTCGATCTGACGTATGAAGTTGAGGGCTGCTGCGTAGTACTTCTTGCGCAGGCGGAGAGCAAGAAGTTCGCTGGAAGACAGAGCAGCTAACGCCTCTTGCTCAGAGGTCAGTGCTGCCATGTTGAGCTCCGACTTTCGAGGCTTGAGCTTAGGTCGTTTGCTTTTCTTCGACTTTTTCCTAGGAGCAGCTTCGCCATCTTCCATCTCCTCATCTTCGTCGCCGGCTTCCTCATTTTCGCCAGTGCCATTTTCTTCACCCTCGTCGTCGACGTCCATGCCATCCTCAGTTTTGACCCGATTCTTCGACCTACTTTGTTGTTTAGCAGGTGGAAGTATGTGCGTAATTAAACAGACATACCTTTTTTTCTTAGCCTTCTTCGGCGAGCCTCCGTCCGATTCTTCACCACTATCCGCACCTTCAGTACGGTCGTCCTCGTCCTCGTCCCCGTCCCCATCCTCTTTCTCCGTATCCCCACCTTCCTCATCCTCAGGTTCATTTTCGCCCTCCCCTTCGATCGCCTTGCCGACCTGCCCCTCGACCTTTTCCAGCTCCATCTTGACGTCCAGATAGCGCTGCTCCCATTCCGACAGACCAAGTGGCCCACCATGCATCATCCCCCACGGATGCGTGCACACAAGCTTGTTCAGCAGCGCAACAGCACCCTTTCGCACACCACTAGCCTTATCCTCGAGGCACTCCACCGTGGCGCGGGTTATCTTCAAACGGTACTTCGGGAATTTCGGTTTTAGGTCCATCAGTCGCGCGAGAACCTGTAGTGTGCGGGTGCGGACGTAGGACGAAAGGTCGAGTGTGCGCGAGAGAAGGAGGTCGAACAGTCCGTTCAGTTGCTTCTGCGTCTGCTCTTCATTGTCCGAACTGAGGTCGGGTGACAGTGCGAGCTCTTGGATCAGACAACCAAGGATCTCGACGATAGCCATGCGCATGGGATAAGACTGTGTACGTTGGGTGAGCATATGTGCAGAATACAGGAATGGATGCGCACCTCCGAGTCAAGATGCCCGAGCAGCAAGCTAATCTGCTTGAGCACGCTGCGCGGGGCGAGCTCTGCATACCTAATCAAGAATTTGGAGAATGCTCGTGGTCCCTTCGTGTCCTGTGCGCTGAAACTCTTCCCAGCAATCTCGCGAAGAATCTCGTCCCCAAGCTGCGAATGATCGAATTCCTTGGCAAGCACGGTGAGGCATTCTGCCAAGGGCTCAGAAAGATGCTCGTAGTACTGCAGCGACTGCATGATGGTGATCTGAGCCGCTAGCGCGTGCGAGTGGTGTTTGACGGCAAGACAGATGACTTTGTATGTTGGTAGCTTGATAGCTTGCGACTTCATGTAGACTTCGGATTCGGCGACATGGTATGCGGGACGTGTCAGACACCTGTAATCCATTGAGTACGAGACATGAGACGTGGAACATATGAATCTACGCACATTATGAACGCGTCTCGTTCTGGCGTCGTCGTCCAGATACGCTGAGTTCTGATACGCAGTACTTTCGCGATTAACGCGAGAGTGGCGGGGATCTGGTCTATCCACGACCAAGTCTCCGTCGACTTCTTGCTTGCAGCTGTTCTCGCATTCACCGCCTTTCCGCCTCTCCCCCTACGTGCACGTGAGGGTGGCGGAGCAGGCGCGTCCTCCCCAGCAGTGCTCTTGACCTTCTCCGCCGCCGTTACAAACCAGGTCAACAGGAAGGCGTACATGTCAAGTGGTGTTTTGTGCTGCGCGACCGTCTGCTGATCCTCGTGCTCATCGCGAAGTGCAGCCTCAGTCTGTGCGAGAAGTCCAGAGGATATGGAGTCGAGGAGCTTAGACATGAGAGGTCCGGGCATGGCGTCGGCGTGCTTCAAGAGCGAGCGGTAGATATCGAAGACTTCACCATTGGTGATCGCGTCAGACGACTCAGCAATAATTTCAACAGCGCCTAGTGAAACAGAATAAGTGAGTCTTCGAGCGCGAAAGACGGTTGAAACTGTACCTTCGAGGAGAGGCGCAGGATCTTCTGAGTGGATGTCGTGTTCGTTGGGTATGTTGTACGTGCGAAGATCTTGGAGAGCTTGCAGCTCATCCTGTAAGTCAAACTCGTCCCCCATCGTGCTCTAAGCGAGGCTAACAGTCGTGAGCGCCAGAGAAACAGTCGTCGTCGTCGTCGTGGTTCGAGTTCAAGGCGCGTTTTGGTTTATGGACCTCGACGCGCGGGACGCGTCGCAAGATCCGAATGGCGATCCGATAAATAGTTTTGACATTTCGCCGCCGTGCTCGACGATCATCTCTTGAAATTGATATCGCACACGACGAAGGCTAGGACAGTCTGAAAACGAGTAGCAAGTGCTATAAAGGCCAGCTACGCAAGACGGCTCGATGAAGGCAAACTACAAGGTGAGCTTGTGTTCTTTAAGGAGCGAAAGTTTTGCTCATGTCCTCTACAGTTTTCCAATGTCTGCGGAACTGTATACCGCCAGGGAAACATCCTCTTTACGCCAGACGGAAACTCACTGCTGAGTCCTGTTGGAAATCGCGTGTCTGTATTTGATCTCGTAAAGTGAGCCTGCGTTTTGCGTTTGCGGCCCACCCACCCTGAGTATATCTTTTCCAGCAACAAATCATTCACTTTCCCCTTCGAAAACCGGAAAAATATCACTGCGATAGCGCTCAGCCCAGACGCAAATGTCCTTGTGACGGTAGATGAAGGTGGGTACCTTACCTGCGATTTTCTTTCGGGCTAACTATAACCAAATTCTCACAGATGGACGTGCTCTCCTCGTCAATTTTCGTAGAGGCGTCGTGCTTCACCACTTCAACTTCCACAAACCTGTGAAGGACATCAAATTCTCCCCGGACGGAAAGTGCGTACCCCTCTATCTCTTATGTGACCTTGCGACAAACATACTCGGCTTAGATACATCGCTGTCACGCACCATGCCCATGTCCAGGTTTGGCGGACTCCGAACCATCTCGTTCGCGAATTCGCTCCCTTCAATCTCCACAGGACATATACAGGCCATCACGACGAAGTACTTAGCATTCAATGGTCACAGGATTCAAAGTACGTTTTGTTGTTTACGATGGCATATCTGAAGATGCTCATCTTCCCCCGAATAGATGCTTCATTACAACATCACGAGATATGACCGCCCGCCTTTTTACTCTAGATCCTGTCGAAGGGTTCCGGCCCAAGACATTTGCTGGCCACCGGGACGCAGTTGTCGGGGCATACTTCTCATCAGACAATCAAACAGTATGTATGTTCCATGGCAGTCGTTTGTCACTTCGCTGATCTTTAACCAGATATATACGGTCAGCCGTGACGGGGCCGTCTTCACATGGAAAGCCAAAGCCGAGGAAGAATCCGATTCCGACTCTGAACCGATAGCGTCGAGCTCCAAAGACTCTGGCATTGCTGGAACGCGCTGGGGCGTCCACAAACGGCACTACTTCAATCAACCCGGCACAAAAGTCGTATGCACCACGTTTCACGCAGCGTCAAATCTTCTCGTAGTCGGCTTCTCTACGGGCGTATTCGGTCTATGGGAGATGCCCGGATTCACGAATATTCACACCCTGAGTATCTCGCAGGAGAAGATATCGTCAGTCGCGATCAGCCCCTCGGGCGAGTGGCTGGCGTTTGGAGCAAAAAAGCTCGGACAGCTACTCGTATGGGAATGGCAGTCGGAGTCCTACATCCTGAAACAGCAGGGTCATTACTTCGACATGAATACACTCGCGTATGCGCCCGATGGCCAGGTCGTTGCTACAGGGGGAGACGACGGCAAAGTAAAGGTGTGGTCTACGCATTCCGGATTTTGCTTCGTCACCTTCACGGAGCACTCCGCACCCATCTCTTCCGTCGCCTTCGCGAAACACGGCCACGTCCTCTTCTCCGCATCACTTGATGGGACCGTCCGAGCGTACGACCTCGTGCGCTACCGCAATTTCCGCACATTCACCTCTCCCTCGCCGGTGCAGTTCTCCAGCCTGGCCGTGGATCCGTCAGGGGAAGTGGTAGCGGCAGGATCTATCGACTCGTTCGAGATATTCTTGTGGTCCGTACAGACGGGCAAGTTGCTCGATGTACTCGCCGGACACGAGGGCCCCATCAGCTCGTTAGCCTTTTCGCCGTCCGGGGCCAACCAACTCGCTAGCGGCTCATGGGACCACACGGTCCGCATATGGAATGTGTTCGGGCGCTCCCACGCGGTCGAACCTCTGGCACTCAGCTCGGACGTGCTCTCAGTCGCTTTCAGGCCCGATGGCAAGGAGCTCGCTGCCTCGACGCTCGACGGACAGATAATGTTCTTCGACGTCGCAGAGGGGAAGCAGACAAACGTCATCGATGGTCGAAAAGACGTCTCTGGCGGTCGTAAGGCCGACGATCGTGTCACAGCCGCTAACAGCGCATCCGGAAAGGCCTACAACAGCCTAGCATACACCGCTGACGGCCGTTGTCTTCTAGCGGGCGGGCAGAGCAAGTATGTCGTGCTTTACGACGTGCGGGAGGGTGAGGGCGTTATGGTGAAGAAGTTCCAGATATCTGAGAATTTGTCGCTGGACGGGACAGAGGAGTTTCTCGATAGTAGAAAAGTCAACGAGGCGGGCATCAATACCGACTTGATCGACACCCGCGGGGACGAAAGCGACCTCGAGGACAGGATGGATACTAGTCTGCCTGGCGCGAGTCGCGGCGCTGGAGACATGTCCAAACGAAAATACCGACAAGAGGCACGGACGAAATGTGTCAGGTTCTCGCCAACAGGACGTTCTTGGGCGGCCGCATCGACGGAGGGGCTGCTGATATATTCTCTTGACGAAACGGTCTCTTTCGACCCCTTCGACCTCTCCCTCGACCTCACCCCACAGTCCGTCATATCCGTACTAGCCGAGCGTGAATTCCTCAAGGCCCTAGTGATGGCCTTCCGACTCAACGAGAAGCCACTCGTCCAGCGCGTGTATGAGCGCATTCCGCGTGGCGACGTGCGCCTCATCGCGAGGCAGCTGCCTGTGCTATACGTCCCACAACTGTTGCGGTTCGTGGCAGACCATCTCGAGCGCAGTCCGCATCTGGAGTTCGATCTGCTGTGGGTGAACGCGCTGCTCATGGCGCATGGCCGACACCTGCGGGATCGTTCTGGAGAGTATGCGAGCGTTTTTAGGGCGCTCCAAAAAGGGCTCGCTGATTTTGAGCAGTTGATATCGCGACTGTGAGTTATCCTTTTTCAAAATACATGGCGTTGTATTGATATTTTTCTCCCCGTAGATGCGACGAAAATACTTCGACGTTAACCTATCTCATCGATCAGTCGCAAGTAAAGCACTCGGATGTAGAGATGGTATCCGCTTAGTCGGCGGGTGACTGTATAGTGCGACGCCTTCGTTGTCTAATTTATCGCTGGCTTTTATAACTCTTAAGACTATGTCTGTTCCTTGAGCTTCAAGTATAAGGACCTTCGGAATCAAACCACCCATTTCACAGACCGCGGTTACAGCACAAGCCTAGTTTCTTATGTCCTCAGAGTCCAACCTCCCGCCACCTAAAACAGCAGTGAGCACCATATAACCATCGACAGTAACGTTGAACATAGTAGCTAACTCGTCTATCCTACTTACGCATGAAAGTTATTAGCGTTTGAATCTCAGCGAAACTGGGGCGGAGAATTTGATTCTCCTGACCGACGGACTCACCGTCGGACGTCCGACTGAAATCCGACGTCGTGTTTCTGCATCGACCCCATCTGTGCTCTCGTGTTCTGCCTTGATCCACTGCTACTTAGTAGCCTGCGGATCCACTGGAATGGCTGCACCAGCCGCCACGAGCGCGTTTTTCTATGGCACATTGATGCACCCCAAGATACTCAGACGCGTTATCGGAAACGATGGTGCGCATCTGCAAATCTGCCCCGCAGTCCTACTCGTGAGCCTCCCAACTATTCGTCGGCTCGCATGGATCATCTTAACAAGTGCTACAGGAATATACGCGTCACCAGATACAGGCGAGTTCTGCGATGTGTATGACCCCACCGTGTCGCAGGGATTAACGAGGGCGCGGCTGTAGCACGCAGACTATCCCGGGATCGTCCCGTATACGAAGAGCCGAGCACTCTTTAATCGGGAACTGGATGCAGAGGAACGCTCAGTCCGCGGTACGCTTGTTACCGGGCTGACCGCGTCTGATATAGCGCTGTTAGATGTATTTGAAGGAAATGTGCGTCTCTACTATCCGCCGGAGTTGCTTCAGACAGCTGAGCACCAACCTTTCGCGTCGTCCAGGAATATACCCGCGACAAAGTCGACGTCCACCCATTATCCTCGCCGGAATCTCTCTCCTCTGCGGAGGACGACGCGTCCGTCGTGCCCTCCACCCCGCCGCCACTGCCCGATCCCGCGGCGCTCGCAGCACCGGTCCAGGCAGACGCGTATGTGTGGATACGGGTCAACGAGCTGCAGCCGTCACTATGGAGCTACGCCGACTTCATCCGGGTGAACTCGTGGAAATGGGTCGGAAGTGGGTCGACTGGCAACAGCGATTATGCAGAGGTGGACCGGAGACGAGAGATGGCGGGTAACATCACCAGGGGCGAGGCTGTCGTTCAGGGTGCTGTTTGACCGTTGGAGAAGGAAATATAGATGTGTACTTTGTGAGTACCTCTCATAGAGCGTATTTATGCAGCTCTGACTACATCTATCAGTATAGAGAGAATATATGTATACGCGCTGAGTTGTATGGCTTAGAGGAATGGCTCGGAATATTGATTGGGCCGCACTAGCCTCAGTTCTATGCGCCACGCTATAGCCTCAAAGCTATGTGAACGGTGGCGTATGCCTGTTGGGCTTCTGTTGCTAGATATTACAGTACATTTGGCTGATACAAGGTGCGCGATCTCTGTTGTTACATTTCTTCCAGCCATTCGCATTCCCCTAATCCAAGCGATGCCCTGAAATTCCCCCCTCCATCGTCGCCACACTACTTGTCGAGCCGAACACGTCGATATCAGAGCTTGAACTCACGGCAGAACCTTCTTCTCCTCCCCATCCTCGCGCACCGATGGCACCACGACAGGCACAGCGTACCCCCGCTTCGTTGACGGCCCATCAGAAACGTTGAACTTATGTTCCCCTAGGCGATATGAGACGTCGGTACCAGCCACAGACAGAGGGAAGATGAGGTCGAAAGGAAGTGGGCGTGCACTAACAGCTCGGTCGTGAGCCGGGGACGCGCCTGTCCCTGTCCTCCAGCCGCTCCTGGCGCGCCTTGAGCATGAGCCAGAAGGAGGTGAAGCCTGCGCTGATGATGACGGTCCCGAGGAGGATGTTCTGCCATGTGCATACGTTAGATGGTATGTCTCGCCGACAACATTGAGGAGTAGGAAGAGCGTACGCGGACACCGCCCCTGACCGTGGGCTCGCTGGGAATCTTCATTGGTTGGCTCATGCTATGTTATTTCGACTGCGTAAGTGGTGAGTGGCCTGAGAGGTCGTGAGATTTGGCCGTGAGGTACGTACTTGCTCGATGGTCGTGCAAAACTGGGGGCATCCACCGTATGCGTGTACTCACGGCGGCGATGGCATGGCTATAAGTAATACTAATTCGACTGTGGTCCGGTATTTGGTCCCGCACATGATATATGTCAAAGGCGCAAAGCCGTAACTGTGTCGGGAATGTAGGCCGAGAACATAGGCCACGAGCCAATGGATTCGAGGATATTGCAAGATGCCAAAATGCGGGGTAAATGAATGCGGGGAAACAGTGGCAAATACAAATTGTTGGATTTTATGAACTTCGAAACGATGCTACAAGAGAAGGAACTTGGATGCTATGAGTACACGTTCAAAACATTCGCTGGGCGACCGGAAAGAACCAAAGACACGACACCGCAGAGTCAACTTGCACTCCATCTACTCCGACTTCCGCAACACATCAGGCCTCTTCGTGTACACCTTCTCGCTGCCATTGTAATGTCCCCGCTGCGGCGTAGGATGCATCCTGCGACCCTCGTCGCTCGCACCGGGCGACGCGAGATAATCTTTGATGGTCGCGTGCATGCTGCGTTCGTGTTGGTCGCGCACGACGTCTGGGAGAGGCACGATGCGCGACGCGACGTCGGAAGCGCGCATGATGAGCGAGTCATCGCCCTCTTCCATGGCGGAAGGTGCTTGCTTCTTGACCGTGTAATTCCCTGCGCGGCGCCCATGCTACGTTAGAGTGGTGTAGGAATAAAAGTAGAATGAGACGCACAACTGGGCACTTTGCCGGGGTGGATTTCGTCCTGAGCCTCTTTTTTGTGCTGGCGCCTGTGTAGGTTCATGAAGAACGCGCCGAAGACACCCGCCGTAAGGACCATGCCAATGATCATTGTCTACCATGCAAAACCAAGCGAGTTCAACATTATTCGCTAAAAAAGCCTATTTGTTACGCACTCTGGCGCCTTTGGGAGGCGGAACATGGGCGCCTGAAGGACTGGTGTGCGACATATTGATGTGTGTTGTGTTCGAGTTGGTGGCGGGAAGCAAGAGGAGTTCGTCGTCGACCGCAAGGACCGTTCAGTATATATCCGAGTCTTTCTGTTGACTCTCGATCGACCGCCAGTGCGGATAGCGCGCGGATCGACGCACTTCGAAACTCAAAAGTAAAGCAGCAAAGGGTAGCATTCAATTACTTGTTCCTCGCACAGGTAGAGGGGCATAGCGTCAGAGAGACATATCTGTAACATGGATGGGTATATGGCGTGAATGTGAAAGACAGGGCAGAGCGGGGAGACATACGGATACAATGGTGGAAGACGTCCTATGACAGAGACAGGATACGACGGATGGTTCAAAGAAAACAGTCAAGCGTACGCAGAACGCATTATCCAGCTGGAGTTGCCCTTTCAACGGCCTCCTGTCCTGTCCCTGCCGTGGCCGAGATATTTGGCACGACTTGCTTCGTGTCCTGCCTTATTGCTGAAAGATACGAAATTCATTGTGAATTGCGAGTATAGAGATGGAGTAGATACACACGATCATGAAGCTCTTTCCGCTTGTTAACATTCCGTTGCCTGGCGAAATATACGCCCGTAAGAGCTACTGCGACGAGACCCCCCATACCCGCTAGCTGTGTGACTTCATCTTAGCGCTACGACTTGTTATACACTTAGATGGTAGACTCACCATACGCTTCGGCGAGTTCATCGATGAGCAATGAAAGCACGCTGTTCGATCTGCTTTTCGATGGGCACCGGTCACTGTTTCTCCAATACCTTTGAAGACAGTTGACAGTCTCGGAGGACTTAAATTTGGCCGTGACGGTGCGGGCAGCTTGTAAACGGATCGGAAGCCGGAACACGACAGTGGCACCGATCAAAAGGCCCCTGTCTTTCAGTCGCGTCCTCTCTTTGCTTTCCACCACTACCGTCCTCCTTGTCGATGCACAATTGCCCCGCCAAACGCACCGTTTACAGAAAATTATTCCCCTCATAGCATGTTTCAAAACATATCTGCTCGCCGCCCAGTCATAAACACGATTCAAGATGCTCGCAGCAGGCCAGCCTCATGCCACCCACCGCCGACGCCAAGAACCCAAACGCCCCGGTCTATCCTACAGACGCGTAATATCAATCAAAAGCCGGTCGACGGAAGACGTGCAATGAAACGCGCGATAATTGACGCTGCAGACGCGTCGGTCGCTCTCGCTGAGCTGAACAAGTTGAAGGCATTAGAGGAGAAGCTTGCTACTACTCTCGAGGCCGCCCGACGCCCTCTCACATTCTCCTCTCCACATGCATCCCCACCATCTCGCCCAGCGTCTGCGCTAGCTTCCGGATCTCAGAACCCACCTTCACCTTATTTCAATTGCAATGTTCTGCTACACGAAACTGTGCCCTCAGGGTCTCTCTTGCTAGCATCGGGGGACTCTGAATCGACTCCCGCCGTTGACTACTCCGTATCCTTCGCAACGTCATTCTCGGAACTCAATGGATCTCGTGTTGAACCCAATGAAATGGCTCATGGACCGCTCCTCCAGGAAGGTGTACCTGCTCGCGATAGCCGTAGTCCCTCTCGCAATGTCTCCACTTCTCGTGCTTCACACCATGTGGCCTCTGAAACACTCTCTGCCCAATACGACCACCAGCCTACACGATACCGCGAACCCCACCATGTCACTGCCCCTACGCAACATTCTGGATATCCCATTTATACCCCGGCATCGTCATCGTCATCGTCTACTGCTCGCGACCCTCGCTCACCGCTCGCCGGCCCAAGGCCCAAGCCAAAGCATGCCAAGAAACGCCGTAACGACCCTCGTAAGCAGGTTCAATTCACTCTTATTGACAGTCGGCTCATAAGGCTTACTGTTCACAGTGCATCCACGCGTTTCGAAGTCGCCAAATGCAAGCGACGCGTCGCGGGTCAAGGTACTTACCCCAAGTCCCACTCTTTCTGCACATTCGCTGATTCATTTTCTCGCAGACGGAAGACGCGCCTTCCCTGCTCTCGACCACGCCCCCTCAATTCGACGACTACCTGGTATGCACCACTGCTTGTCAGTCAGATCATAGACCTGAGTCTAACACATCCATGATTGATAGATGCGTACTCCGTTCGTCATGTCCGTCCCACTGCCTGTCGACTCGGAGGAGCTTTCTGAACTAGAAGATGATGTGTTTGGCGGACTGCGTGGACTGCCTTTAATGTGACTGCTGCATGGATATGGGTTTGTATTGTTATCACTTTGTACGAGGAGGACTGCAGGCGACTGGAAGGGGACCCGGGGACGGCTGTAATGGACTATGTGACTTTGTAATATCTTTGCACGAGAACGGTGCTATAACGCGTTGAATGTGCGATAAATGTGCCTCACCATCTCCTGAATGTTCACGACGGTGCCCTCTGGAGAATATCCGTACAAATCGAATGCGTATAACCATGCTACATAACAAGAAAAGCTCGAAGAGTCGAAAGTGGGATAAAAACATGTATGTATCCGTGATGTATCCAGGCGGCGAGACAGACGTCCAATATGTGTATAAGCGAGGTATGTGTAGTATATCTATGCAAAGTAGCCGCGGCGCACCCCATCTAACGAATCATAAAGCTGCTCGCCACCGCGAACGTGCCGACACCCGCACAGACGACGAATCCGAGGTAGTATCCGGACGGGCCGTCTTCTACACTCGCCGACCATAGCTATACAACACCCAACACTGTCAGCACGCAGTCGAGAAAGGAGAGGGAAAGCGAGGACGCACGTAGCCGCCCAGGATTGGCCCGAAACACCGTGCAAGGCTGACGATGCTCTGCGCGACGCCGTTTGCATAACCGACCGCGTTCGGAGGGGTCACTTCGGATAATATGAGTATACGCAGGCGGACGACGGAGATCGGAGGCGCTTACTGTAGTTCAACAGGATCGCGATCGAGGTGTAGGCGAAAGTAGATCCGCAGTACCGTAGGGCCCTAAAATCGGGACGTAAATAACCATGCACTGAAGTCTGACACGCAGTGTGCTAATCGAGCTATACGTACGTGCTGACGGCGAGGGCTGTATCAAAGTAGGCCCGTGAATCAGCGAACAGGTATCGGGAATATAAGTAAAAGACCGTACCGGCCATGAGGAAGAAATTTCCGTCGTCTGCTGCACTTGCGAAGACGCGGTAGGGGACAACAGTGAGGTATGCGGGGATAAAGAGCAGAGACCCTACGCGGAACATCGACAGATGTGAGAAACGTCCTCTCGGCGGCCTTTAGGTGGGTGACGCATTAGTATTAGTTCAAACCGACACATGCAACAGGCACAAACCCGATATTCCTGCAAGTATTCATTTTAGTACGCGGAAATTCGCAGAAAAGCCTAACACTGACGGATAGAGATAAAACTGATAGGCGATTTGAGCTAGACACATCAGGGCAACTGTAAAGTATTGAGTCAACAAGGTGATCACTACACTGAAGGCGGAGACGCAACTAAGCTGCGCGAAATGGCCAGCATTCAGGTTCAGACCACCGTCTCCATAATCGCTATGAAGACAAATTAGAAAGAACATATAAGGTTGATGAGGAGACTTACGACACGAGGTAAGACAAGAACACTTGATCGTGCGTCGTGGTATGGAGTGCGAGGAGGCCGTACTGCACGATAATCAGAACAGGAAGCTGTGAAGTGAGCGACGGCGGTTTTTCCGTGTCATCCGCGACAACAGACGCGCGATGATGCTCATGAATGGGCGCGAGGAGGTCGTTGCTGGCATCGGGAGTGAGCTCAGACCGTGTCAGCAGCTGCTGGGCATCGATGACAGCAGGCGGGGTCTTCACACCAGGGTGAGCGAAGATACTCAATCGCCTTGCGCCGTCGGGATCAGAAACAAGGCGATGTCCAGGTGCATGCTGCTGCGATGCTGATGCACGACGGCCAGAACTGAAAGAAGGACGCGCGCCGAAGTTTGACGAAAGCGAAGGACGTGCGGCGCGATTCGACGTGACCGAGAGCCGGGGAACCTTGGGACGGGATCGGCGGGGCGACGGAGAACCACCGTCACTGTCCGAACCCATCTCTGTATCGGTGTCATCCTCCTCATCGTCGGTCTCCAGGAAGGGATCCTCATCTTCGTAGTCAACGTTCATGGCTGCTGCTACCCAGAGATCTGCAATGTTCGTTACAGCATTTTCGTTCGCCATCAGCAGGCGCTGGGCGAAGTTGAGATCGCTATTGGAGCCGTCTACCAGCGAAGACGGTCCGCCCTCTGTCATGTGGCTCGCCCTCCGGCGGCGTATCGAGCTCCCAATGGTCGCCGCACTCGCACGGCGTGCTCCGCCGCTGGTCAACCTATTCCTCTGACTTCCCCTCCCTCCGTTGTATCCATATGCCGAGCCGTCCGCACGACTTGTCCGCGAGAACGCGCGGGGCCTTGATACGGGCGAGGACATCGGTACCGGTGAAGTACTCGACTGCGCATGCGCATCGTGTACGCGTTGTGCGAAGTACCCCGACACTTTCTTCCGCAGCGATCCTACCAAACCCCGCTCTGACGGCGAATTTTCAAAGGCATTCGGAGTCTCGGGTTCCTCCTCTGGGATGGGCGGGTGCGCGTTAGGACTGTCTCCCGGCTTTTCGGGCGCGAGTCGGATGGCGCCTTCACGAGGGCCACCGTCACGGCCCAGGAAAAGTGACAAGACTGATCCTGTAGATTGAGAGATGAGTTTATGGTAACTTTCAAAGCGATCGAAAACATACCGGTGAACGTGATTGATGCCGCGAGAGCACAAGGAAACAAGTAAGGGTACTTCACAAGCAAATCGAAACGAGAAAATATTCCTGGCCATTTGACAGCCGGCGACTCGACTGTTATGTGCGTAAGCGGTCGACCAGTCATCCGAGTGGAAATACCCACAAGTGCCACCAATGATTGCACCTGCAACACCACCAAATCCCCAGCAGAATCTACGCATATCTGTCAGGAATGGAATACAACAAGTAAGGGCTGCATTACCCGAGGATCGCGTACGCCCGCCCTTCGTTGGTCGTATCTGTAACGCTGATAACGCACCCCCTCGCCACACCCACGGCTCCGGCAAAAATGCCCTGCAGTAGGCGGATAGCAATAGCTTGCTCGAGCGATGTGGAGGTCCCAAAGGCTAAGCAGGTGATAGCGCTGCCAAACAGAGAGATCGATAGTACGAAACGTTGTCCATGCTTATCAGCCACTGTCGCCTAATTCACAAGAGTCAATTGAATAAGGGTCGCTGTCAAAACCAACATAGGCACTCGCCCAGAGGAGTGAAGTAAGGAATTGCGTGAGGAAGAATGTCGACACTGTGGAACGTCAATACTAAAAGTACGACTTGAACGGGGGAGTACACACCGAGTGTTCCGGTCCAGAAGGCAATCTCAGCTTTGTCAGTGATTTCCCCAAAGCCTGGCGCGTTCCTAATGTTAGACTTATACGAGATCGCATTGCCAATATGCACACCTTTTACCATAAACAGCAGGAAAGGTGTTGAAACGTTCGCGGATAAGAATTCTCCAAGCATTGTCTAATATTCAATCAGAACACGTATTCAATGTGAAGAGATGTACGCACAATCGACAGCACGACCATCGACAGAGCTGGGAGGGGCGTTGTGTACGCCTCGCCGGGAGTCTGAAGGGCGCTAGGGATTGGGGGACGCTCATCTGCAGGACCTTCACCACCTTCCTCATCGGGTACAGCTCTCCAACTGGAGCGGTGCTGGCTCCTGTTGAAAGAGAGACGACCAAAGAGCCGTCGCGCCGTTGGTTGGTCATTTGGCGTATCGTTGTCGTCCAAGGCAGATTCGTTCACGCCAAAGGAACGTCTTGGCGTAGACATCTTGGATTTCGAAGGGCCGCTCATGGCGTTGGGTATGATAAGCAGGCCGCTGTTCGTAGCGGGGCTTCCCTCTGGAACAAAGTTATGCGCACAATCCAGGCAGGGTCCTGGTGAAGCTCAACGCGATCAGGAAGTTAGTCCTGTCCATCTGATAGAAAATAGTTATACACACCGGTCAAGACCTTGACCAGCTGGCGTTATACTCTGTAGCTAGTACTGGTGCAATTTAAGTAAAGCCAAGTGGACGTACAGAGCAAAGCCAACCCAGCGCACCGACGCGCAGTGCCGACGCTGCCGAGCCATCGCCAAAGCGGGAGACTAAATATTGAGCTCCGCGACCATATTGACCGGAGTGACCGTGACTTTTGCTCGTACTAACTTCTTCCTACTGCCCACGGTTCTGTACATCTGCTTATCCTCGATAGAAACTGCTCAAGGAAACCTGGTGAAGGCCTTGGAAACCCGACTCGCTCGCGCCGGCGGCTGGTACGACACGCCATGTACTGAGTTCGAAGCTCCATATATTGCCCAGTCGGCGGACCGCTGTCGAGTGTTCAACAGTGCAACGCTCAATATCAATGTCGACGTCGGACGAAGGATCCAGGATGGATCCTCCAGCCGCCGGATTTGATTACCGAAGGCAAGGTCATCGACACGCACCGTTTGTAGTCATTGATATTGGCTTCACATCTGCCCCTGGAGTGCGTTTCTTTCGGTCGTACGGGTGCCCCGACTCGGCCGAATAATCGCCACTACATCTGACACGGATCGAGGTGAGTCTCGCGGGTCGTTCTCTGCTAACACGTGAATCCTCTTCCAGTACGCTTCAAACGCAATATTCCAGCTCACGTACAATCTGCGTCGCCACATTCGATATCTCACCGTGAACGCGCTCCCTCTACATAGTGCTCGCATGCTTAGAGCGGGGTGCATCCTCTCAAGAGCCCTCCACATGCACCACGGATGACTCGAACGTGTCGGAGGCCAAGCGATGTTGTTGTGCGTCAGAGACCTCGTTCCCGACACCTTCTAAAACGAATGTTCATTAATATCGAAGGCCTTTACAAACCCGTACCACCGAGGAGGGGTAGAGACATCAAGAAAGCGTAGAAGACATTTTCCCCGCGTCCAACGGGATACTGCGGGATACTACTCGATATGTAACCGCAACTGAACAAACCTCGATTTTCCATGTTTCCCTCGTGCAGACGGAATGCGCGTAGGGGCGCATAATTTGACGCTGTGGGCGATGCCGAGCGCTGAGCTGAGCGCCGTTATTTCAAATTCGCCGGCCGGCCAATATCGGCTAATGCACGGTAAACGTCAAAGCCAGCCACGATCTGGTTTGCGATCGCGGACATGAAGGGCGCGGGTCAGTCAACGCCAGTCATATTCTATATTTCACATCCACGAGGCGGCAGCGCAGCCATTGTCATTAGCGCGTGGGTGCGAACTGCTCTGTACAATGAGGGCCGTGACTCAGCTACTGATTGCAGTCTGCATTTTCACAGAATAGTACCGGCGATGCTGTGTGTGTATTGTTTGCAGGAATCCAGAATCCAAAACTGCCATAGGATGACAGCGCTGCATCGTGCTCGCGGACGGCGCTTCGATCGCGCTTCTTCCTGTCCTGTGAGACGTAGCAGTTCAAGCTCATCCGAGATTCGTTCCATGGCTACCATCCAACCCAATCTGCCGATGTCACGACATTGTCGGGTAAAGGTAAGTCAAATCCCAAGGCCCGGGGTGCCGACCAATCCCAACACCTTTCGGCAGCTATTACCATGACATTGGGATTCGCCCTTCACGTTTCAATTTCGACGGCTAGTCGAGATTTGAACGGAGTCGTTGCTCCGCGTCTGAGACATGCCGACAGGTATAAAACGGCGTGTCCGCCGTCTCTTTTTCTTCGTCCTCCCTTCCATATTTCCCGCCTCTCATCAACACCTCAAAGACATCCCAACGCCTCCATCGACATGCCCGGCCTCATCTCCACCACCGCCCCGACCAAGATCATCATCCCCGACCTCGTCTCGCATTGCACGTTCAAGATCAAGGTCAACCCTCATAACGAGGAGGCCTCTGTTACATCGAAGGAATGGCTCTTCCGCGGTGACAACCTCAGTGAGAAAAAGCGTAAGGCGTTCCATGGTCTCAAGGCTGGCTTCCTCACCTCCATGTGCTGTGCGTACCTTTATACTCTGTGGGTGGCGCTGCCATGTTAACTCTGTGTCCTGCGTATTAGATCCCGACGCGGACTACAATCAACTCCGCGTCTGCTGCGACTTCATGAAGTCAGTTTACCTTTACGCTATCTACTTTAACCCTATACTCACTCGTACTATCATAGCTATCTCTTCCACTTGGACAATTTGTCGGATGACATGGATACGCGCAGCACTAAGACCACTGCCGACGCTGTCATGAACGCGCTTTACCACCCCACTCAATCGTACTCCTCTGCCCGGGTCGCCAAGATGACCAGACAGTACGTGTTCCTTCCTGTCCTCCTCAGTGTTGTATCTAATCGGTGCATAGTTATTGGAAGCGCCTCATCCAGACCGCTGCCCCTGGCGCCCAGCAGCGTTTCATCGAGACCTTTGATTTCTTCTTCCAGGCCGTCGCACAGCAGGCTCTCGACCGCGACACGGGCGCGATCCCTGATCTGGCATCATACATCGCGCAGCGCAGGGATACCAGTGGGTGCAAGCCGTGCTGGGCACTCATTGAGTATGCGAACAACCTTGACATCCCGGATGATGTCATGGACCACCCGCTCATTCGCAGTCTCGGAGAGGCTGCGAATGACCTTGTCACCTGGTCTAATGTTCGTCCACTCTACCTATATCTAATGACACGCATGTATGCTAATTTGCGTTCTTCCTCCTGCTTCAGGATATCTTCTCGTACAACGTTGAACAGTCGAAGGGTGACACACACAATATGATCGTGGTAGTCATGAACGAGCAGGGCATCGACCTCCAGGCTGCTGTCGATTTCGTTGGTGTTCTTTGCAAGGATTCCATCGACCGCTTCAACCGCGACAGGAGCAACCTTCCTTCGTGGGGCGCTGAGATTGACAAGGATGTCTCCACCTATGTCGATGGCCTCGCATACTGGATTGTTGGTAGCTTGCACTGGAGGTAAGCATTTATGGTGCTCCCCTTGGTTTGGAGACCGAAATGCTGACGGAAAACGTATCAGCTTCGAGAGCGAGCGGTATTTCGGCAAGGACGGCTTGGAGGTGAAGGAAACAAGGATCGTCAATCTTCTCCCCCGTGCATAGACTCTGAGCTCGTTCGTGAGTCCTCTCTGCCTCCTTCTCTACACACTTCGTGCTCATACTACTTCCTCAGCCGCCCCGTACGTCTATGCTTATGCCATTAAACTAAGGACCAAACCATATCTCGCATGCATTTTCTGTAACATATAACCCTCCTACCATCCATACTACTTAGATGAATCATTCCGTTCACCACATAGATGAGCGCTAGTACTTACTTACACCGGACTGACTTCACATACACATCTTCCAAACTTACCGTACACATGTAATACTCTACATACATTACCTCTCAATCACATGCCCGCAATGATGCATGCGCCTATCAACCTAGCTCAAAGCCTTCCCAATGCTGTGTCTCAAGCCTAGAGGAAAACCACGGCGAAGGACCACGGCGAAGGACCACTGGAGGCATCTTAGTATTACTTCGAAGCTGAACTTGGACCCAGAAAGGCAATGATATTTCCATATTCAGTAATTAGTGGCTAGAACCCACATCCGGCGCGCGTTAAGTTCACCGTTGCCTCCTTCCTCTCATCCGCCATGGCACTTTCAACGCGAACGCGAATGATGGCCGCAGCTGCTCGTCCATGTAAACTCATCAAAAGGACTCCACTACTAACCCACAGTCTAAGATTGTCAACCGCCGATGGTCCTAGCGAAAATGCCCGCTCGAAGACGCGTGGAAAGTCCAAAGTTTCCACCCTCTTCGGCGCTCTCCTCGTCCTCGGAATCGGTACCACTGCGTACGGCCTGTTAGTATCCAACTCTTTTGGCTACTTATCCTCGTTAACGTGTCTTAAAATGAAGGTATGATTTTTACGGGACGTTGACACAGTGGCCCGAAACTATACGCGGCGATCTGAGAGCAGGCATAAAAGCAAAACAACAGGATGATTTCAAGCTTGCGTCACGATATTTGGAACGGTAGGGCTCAAATTGTATCATTGGTCACCGTTTTATCTCACATATCTAATTGAAGAGCGTATGATACATCGCACAGCATCCCGGAACTGTCGCACATCCAACGTTCCGGGATTGCCGTCTCCCTCGCAGACGTCCTCGAAAAGGATGGGCGACCAGAGGAGGCATATGCTACACTAGAGGATGCGTGGGCACGCATTGCCTCCCCTGGCACCAGTGCCTCGGTATCAAATAGTGAACATTCGTCTAACAACACCGCCTCTCCAAGTGTCTCGTCTGCTGCCAAATCAGCCATAGAGGTCAAGCCAGCTACTGATCGTGAGACACGCATGCGCGCTGTGGCGCTGGCTCACAAACTCGGGGACTTGTCCGAGATGCACTCGCTCCCACCCGCTATCGAGGAACGGTGGCGATCGTGGGCCGCGACGGAGGTGCTTCGACTTACCCGCTCTCCCTCCACAGAGTCGTCGCCCTCAGTGCCTTCAAAATCTGTCCACGGTGATAGCGCCCACACTGGACTAGGCCTCCCGTCATGGGCAAACGAGACCGATATAGGTGCGCCGTTGCATGCTCTCGGTGCATTTTACGCCCGAGTAGGCAGAATTGAGTTCGTCATTTCCTTTCTCTACTCTTCTAGCTGCACTGCTCGTAGTCTAGACGAGGCTTGCGCTTTAAAAGTACTGACCATGTGCCTACAGGTACGCGGTGCCATTGTACCTCCAAGCCATATCCATATTATTACCGCCATCTTCAGGACAAGGAGTATTAGGAAAAGGCCCAGGGGTAGAGGAGAAATGTCGAGGTCTCTTTCCTTCACTTTTCCCCGAAACTTTCTACGCCACGGCTGACATTTCACATCTAGCCGCTCAGCTGATGGCAGATCTGTCGGCATTGCTTGCCAATGCAGCACCCCCACCTTCTTCGTCGGCGCCGTCTCCCAGCAGTGCCACACCTACGCATGAACAGGCGGAATCATGGGCACTGCGTGCTTTGGGCGTGCTCCAGGGCGCCACGGGAGTACGTTTGCCCGGCTTTGACGTCCTCCCGTCTCGGCCAAACCCAGGCGAAGGTGGTGGTAATGACGCCAATGTGCTGCCTGCACTGCAGGGTGCCGCAGCCGCATGCGAGGCATGCAGTGTCGCACTAGTGGTGGTTCTGTTCAACCTCGGAATGCTCAAAGAGGTACCTGTTTATCAATCTCTCCTCTTGGGCGGTACCCTCACTGCGTGATAGGCATCTTCGGACTTTGCTGCCGCCCGACTACTCTTCACACACGCCCGCACAGCCGCGCAGCGGGCGGGCGGCGAAATGGGGGATGTCGCGCACGAGGCTAGCGTCGCGCTGAAGCGTATAGGTCGTCTCGAACGCGTGCGGGGATTGCAGTCGACACCTTGATGTTCAATAATCAGCCGATAGCTATCCCGTGTGGGCGGGATTGGGACGATAGAGCGAAACTATGCAGTGTGGCGCGATCCATACAATAACATCATGCACGACGAGGAAGTAAGTAAAAAATATGTGGAATGTCTATTCACTAAGTATGCCCGTCGAGCGGATCACGTCTCCTCTGTAGGCGGTGTAGTCGGCGATGCATCCGCGACCTCTTCAATGAATGCTCCGCCACCGTTCGCGCTGGATTTCTCCTTCTTGCCCTTCTTCTTTGTCTTTTTCTTGGGCAAATCCCATTCCCATAGTGGAATAAATGACTCGACCTATCAAGCATGCCAAGGTAAGCAGGCGGCGGGTTAGCGAGAGAAACGGAGGCTCACAAATCCAACATCCGCGAAGAGCTTGGGGAAGATCCATATTCCCGGGCTGGCGACGACGACGGTGATGATGTAGAATATGAAGCGTACGATGGCGATGGCGAAGAACAGACCGATGAGACCGAGCATGCCAATAGAGATATACCACACGCCGAGACGCATGATGGGTGGCCATAGGGGAAACATCACGCCGCCGAGCATAACAGCAACCATGGCGACGCCGCCTGCGTACGTCGTCCATTGCGATCCCTCGTAGAACCACGCGTAGTATTCATCGGGCTTGAACAGTTGCATTGGGATGACTTGCAGGGTCTGCGGCGTGGGACCACGTCAATAGCGCACATATTGAATAAAGGGAACGCGCACACCTTCGGCGACGAAGAGGAAGACCCAGATGGTGCGCCACGCTCAACGCGCAGGTAGAACGCGAAGGGGATTACAGAGTGAAGCACAGTGTGTGCATCCGTCTCACTCTCCACCTTGGGCACGTTCTTTAGCTTTGCATATGCAGGTGACAGCAACGCCTTGACCGCGGATTTGCCTCACCCACGGAGACACAACCAGATAAGCTTCAGCTGCACGTCGTGAATGAAGGATGGAAACACACCCTTGAAATAATCGATACGCTTCCCGTTGAGCGCGCCGACCCGTATTTTTATGCCCGACTTGCTGCTCCGCAGGAACTGCACGACATTCAGGATATCTGCGGGCGCCTTCAGCTGCTGTTCCGCGGTCGACATTGTGACCTGACGCTGCCCAGCTGGCGGCGAGAATGAAGAAAGTTGAAAGAGGAATGAGGGATCGGCCTGTGCGCTGGCGCCAGCCCGCCTCGAGAGCGTGTACATTACGTAACGACAGCTCACGGCATCGGGATTCGGGAGAAATTTCTGGACGCGTAAATCCCGGCATCTGACTTGCTGGCTTGCATCTTGCCTCTTGACTTTCACCTTCATCGTCGTCGCCGTATCCGTGTTTTCTACTTATAATAACTATGGCTGTGAGTCCTTTAGAGTGCACACTACACATTGTATCTAACATTGCTACCGCTTAGCGTCAATCTCGTTCCCGCGCAGCCCCGCGTCCCGCCGCGAGCTCTCAGCAGACTCGTGGAGCACACAGTGCTGCTCTTCCTGCATCCGCTGCTCCTAGCTCGCGCGCAGCGACTGCACCCACACCTCCACATGCTGCGTCCCAGACTGCTCAGCCCCAGCAGCCCGGGATGCTTGCGCAGATGGCCGCTACTGCCGGCAGTGTCGCTGTAGGCAGTACCATTGGTCACGGTCTCTCCAGCATGCTCTTTGGTGGCGGTGGCAACCAGGCTGCCCCTGTCCAGGAGCAGGCGCCCGTGCAAGCACAGAGAAGCGAATTTGCTGGTGCAAGTTGCGAGGGTCAGGCTAAGGGTACGTTTCATGCCATCCGAGATTTCGGCAGCGTACTGAAGAAATCGCGGTTAAAGAATTCACCAAGTGCCTCGAGAAGGCTGATCTTCCTAGCTGCTCGTGGTACCTAGACCAGCTGAAAGCTGTGAGTGTTCTGCTCTGCTGCTGCGTAGGGCTTTATATTGACATGGACATACTACGCAGTGCCAAGCCGCAGCCGCGCCTTATTGAGCGGTCAATGCCTTTGGTTTCGGCGTAGAGTCAAGCAAGTGTCAGTCGGTTGGATGTTTGATTAGTAGTCATCCGCTGAGTTGCCTTGAACTTTGAATGTATCCATCGTCTGAATATCATTCATGAATGTGGCATCGGAGTTGGACATCGAGTCGGCTCTAGCAGTTCATAGTGGAGAGTCACACCCTCGCGAGTGGACATTTGAACATCCACATATTGAGTACACAACTCAAGACGCCGAACTATTGTATTGTAAGATATTCTATCCTCTAGGCACGGACGCAAGCATACGCCACCTGCAGTAGGGTGTATCTGGCTAGTGAATTCACAGATAAACCTGCTCCCGGATGACCCATGGTCCATCGTACCACATCCGTTTTTCAAAGATGAAGTACTCCTTGACATCTTTGTAGACCCAGGATGGATTCTGGTCCTCTGCGCGCTTCCCGCTGTCGTCGAGCAACACACCGTGATTTGTGTAAGCTCTCAACGCCTGCGTCAACTTTCAGCAACACGCAAAACGCAACAGCGAGAAGTGAGGGAACCGCACCATAACACTATCGATGCGTACAAGAGCATGTACAAGGAGCCTGTTCCCGATTTGCGGTTCCTGTCGCGTTATAATCGCATCGGCAGCACGGAGACTAAGTATAGAAGCCGTCGACGCCCTCAGACGCAGGTCATATCGTATGTTCTTGGCGCGCTGAGACAAAAGACGCGCCATACGTGCTTGGTAGTCCCCGGTCGTTAGCTTGTTCAGTTCTGTCTTGTCCCCCCTGTAAGAGAACACGATAATAGACACAGTCAGACCAGACAAGGAGTACTGCATCGGACTACGCACTTGGCAAACGCATACTGAGCTTGCGCATATATCACAGCAGCATGGGTGCGGATTCCAGCATTCCAGTCATCCAAGCGCAGAGATCGTGCTTTGGTGACGTTCCATATTTTTAACCATTGAAGGTCCGCCATAGAAGTCGTGATACCTGGGAAGGCGTTTGCGCGCGCCATGCGAAACATACTAGTTTGGCCAGGGCATGTTGTCAGGATGCGGTGTAGAGTGTAGGAGGTGTGTGCGGTACCTCAAGGCATTTTTAACCCAGTCCACAACTAGTGCGCGCGCCTCAGGGAAGTCGGTCATCCAGGTTTTCAAGGAGCCGAGACGTGCACCGGCTTTCGGTACATGGATGTCTACACCCCAAATACACAGGACTCATCAGCACGAGCCATTTACGAGACCTACAAAGCGACATACCAAGTGTTTGGATAGGCTGCGCCCAAGGGTCGAGCCATGGGTGTGCCTTCTGTATATTCGCCAGGTTCTCCATCTCTTCGAGCTGCTCCTCTGCCGTCAGCTGTTTCTGACCCTTAGCAGCATTCTTCTCCCGCATTATTTCCGACGCAGTCTTCGGTTTCCCTTGGACTGGTTGTACGGGGATGGCTGTTGGCGCTGGTATGCTCGTCGCGGGTGACGTCTGGGTAGTCGTCTGTCCAGGCGCGGTTTTCTTTGCAGTTGGCGCGGCCACGGGGCGACGAGTTCTCGAGCCACTTCCCGACTTCGAGCTTTGCGTCGCGTACCCGTGCGCATGGAAGTGTGATGTAGGTGTAGCCCAGTAGACGTTAAGACGCGCGATGCCCAGTCGCGCGCACTGTGTCCTGGTGCTGAGCCGTGCACATGGCTGAAGAAGCTGTACAGGTATTCGTGCGTTCATCCGCAGACCCAGATATGATGCCCAGAGACTCAGACCGGAGACTGTCAACCGTCGAGAAATCGAGGAGAAAGTGAGTGAACTGACGTGACGGTCCACTGCGACCAAACTGCGACACGGGATGGGCAAAAATAATTTCCGTGTCGGGACCGCAAAGCCCCTAAATACTAGACTTTCAAACGTACTAAAATCCGCGGGCTTTCGAGTCTGCACCCACCATCACAGTAGCCAAAGCTCTTTCTAAACACGCCTGCAACTAAAGCGGCGCGCGTACAGCATATCAGCGGTAGGCAAAACTGCACTTACTCTCGGAGACGTATACGCTGACGCGTTTGATTCTAACACGGACAGCTTTCAAAGTCTAGACGGTGAGATGTCTCTACCCCCAGAAATAACGGACCAGATAATCGATTATCTACCTTCGACATGCTTCCTTACCTACGAGGGCAGTGTTTCTTCTACACCATACGCGCGCTGTAGCTTGGTCTGCAGAACATGGCTTCCGAGGGCCCGTTATTACCTTCACCAGCACCAACCCTTGCACGCTCATAACATCAAAGCATTCCTAGACCTGTTGAATGCGCCACCAACAATCGGCTCAATCGCCCCGTACATTCGCTTCCTTGATTTGACGGAAGCAAGCCCCCGTTCGGTGCACCATGCTTATGAGGAGAAATGGATAGAAAGGGTACTTCCAGACCTAGAAAACCTCGACGCCGTCGACTCAGTTCTCTTTAGACGACCAAGGTGGAAGTACCTACCCACGGAGCACCGTCGTCACCTACTATCCAAATTCCCTGCTGTTCGTTCCTTGGAGATATGGGACACCAAGTTTCAATCGTTCGACCAAGTCATCGACTCCATATGCATGTTTGATCGCGTGGAAAGGATCGTGCTCGGGAACCTCACCATCGCCAAACCGTCAAGCTCTGACACCCCCGTACGAACCCCTCCCCCGCGGCTTGGAAGTGTCGACTTCGACGCCTCTACAGCGGAATACTTGCTGGCATGGCTTCTCGCCGAATCGACACCGCCTACTATACACACATTTCGCGTGCGTGACTTGAGTGAGAACGACATGCGTCCCATCAAGTATGAAGACGGTCAACGTATCATAAGCCTGCTGCAAAAACTCGGGCCCGTCTTGACCCACCTAACCATCGCCCCTGGAGGTCGAACAACAGGCGAAGTGCTACGAACGATAGGTGCATTATTCAGCTACTTGCATGCAATATAATTGCTAATATATGGGTTGCCTTTAGAGCTATATAGTCGTGAGCTTGATTTATCCCACAACACACATCTACGCTATCTGCACATCGATGACATTAGGCTATACGCCGACTCTTCAACTGCGTACTGGATCACTGCCGCCCTTTCGCGCCTGGCTTCACCCCACATACGCGAACTCGTATTCACAATATCTATCGACTACAGCGTCCAGCTTGGATCATTCGGATTGTACAACCTCGCGGAGCTCATCGCACAACCCCTCTTTTCCAACTTGGAGAGATGCCAATTTTGGATCGACAGCAACCCCAATACTTTCTACGATGCGATCCGTGACATTACAGAGCGACTACCGGAAGCACACACAAAAGGAATTTTGCAGATAAAGCGATACAAAAGGGACGGGCAGGAGGAAATATAATAATGGCCCACGAAAAAGCAGGAGGAGGTCGATACAAGACCGTCATACCTGTCGATGATCTCTCTACGCGCTCTGGTCACTTCATGGATGCCGCTATATTATCCAACTCCCGCTGTATAAGCGAATTTGGGCATGTCCTGCGTAGCTCCCTGTATACGGTACCAACCATCAGCGTTTTGCATCGACAATCGCAAGCACCCATAACGCTTACTCAAGCTTGGCCTTGTTCCCTCGCTCTTTGCATTCCTTCCCAGCCATCCGCCATTCTCCGCATTCGACGTATAGGTCTACACGCTTGCTGGTGTCGCATCGCTGGACATAGCCGGCCGCCTCCTTGGGGTGACCTTTCTCGACGAGGTGCCGCACGAACGGCTCGTAGCCGATAGGGCTGCGTTTTGACCGCGCGAACGCGTCTAGTCCCTCAAAGTCGCGGGTCGCTGTCAGCGCATGCAGCTTGACATGCCAGAACCTGCAGGACAGAAGCTCCCCTAAATACACAGACTGTACGTTCAACTCATCTCCATACCGTTTATCAGGGACCTTGAAATCGGACTTGATCTTGTCTGCCTTCTTGGCCATGCCATTGAGCAAGCACGTCCGGATAGTCTCGTTAACACTCTGTCCAAAGAATGGGATCTTGCCGTCCGCGTCCTTCTCCAGCTGCTGCTGGAAAGCAAGGAGACGGGCACTTTCATCCATCATCTGCACGGCGTCCGCGTTAGAACCCCGCGCACGGGACACATAAAATGAATCCGACCTTCGCCTCGAAGGTTCGCTCCTTATCCTCTGAGAAGAATTTCTGCGCCGCCTTTATAGCGGTGATCTTTGAATTGGGATCCTGATGCCACATGTCAGCGACCCTTCGTACTTCTAGCACCGTTTGGCTGCATAGACTCACCGTCATCCTCGCGGCTTCCTCAAGTGACAGTACGGCACTTTCCACACGCCTATCATCCGAGTAGTAGAAATCCCTTAACATCTCACGATTTTGCTCCCGGGCGTATACCTGGAGGAGTTTGCTGGCGGGCGCTAGCCTAGCCCCGCCGTCTTCGATGAGGCGGAAGAAGCTGCCAAGCGGCAACCGTTTGTGCAGGTGCAACAGGACATGGTATACTATAATTACGGCTGTTAGTAAGAGGGAGGCGTAGAGACCACGGAAGAACATACCCAGATCTGTGTCACCGCTGTCTACTGCTTTCGCTAACGCTAAACGGTCCTCCTGCATCTGCAAAAGCAAAGGAACTTGGTCCGACGCCCGTGATTCGTGGTCAAGAAGCTATACGCGCGAAAATCAGCAGTCGCAAGACGAGTTGCGGCTAGTGTTCTGATCAGACCTTTGTAGCGAGTTCTGCGCGCCCGACCTCCCAAGCCCGTTTTGCAATGTCCGCATAGCTGACACCCCCGTTCCCGAGCTTCTCGAACTTGTCCACGATGAGCCTGCAGACCTCGTCGTCGCCTCCGCTACCCGACTCCCCGTCCGCAGCCGTTGCTTTAGACCGCGCAATTTTGGCACTTGCCCAATGCTTCAGTACCACGTCTGGCTTAAGGGAGAGGTATGTCGATATGCGGAGCGCGAGTAAATGCAGATTCCTTGACGTCAGACGCGTGATGAGGTTCGAAGGGGATGCATGGCTGTATCTGAGGATTGGATGGGAAATGAAGATCGTAAGTGTGTTGTGGTAAGAACCACTTAAGCGGCACGTACTGGGGATAGGTGAGCGGAATCCCAATCTCGTAGAACCGGACGGCGTTGAGGACTTTTAATGCCTGCCCCATGTTCACGAAATCGGTAGGATTGTACAGGTCTAAAAAGCCTAATCCAAACTTTGCGGCCTAGATGCGCGTACGAGATCAGTCAATTTCGGGCCAAGGCTGTCATTGTCATATGCTCACGTTCAAAAGGCGGCGTTGCCAATATGGCTCCCATTCCTGCCCCGCCGCATCGATGCACTCGTCAACAGCGGAGGCTAGTTCTGGGCGTATGCTACGTATGCTCTCGTCGGCTTTGGGGGAGCGTCGTGTAAAGCTATCCCACGCGTCGTAGAGAATCGCAGACGGCGAGGTCGAACCGGGTCTAAATATCGAGACGGTGGACGCTGAGGAACATGGTCAGCCTTCGTAGCCGATCTCGTCACTGTAGAGATTTACCTGGCACTTTCTGGATCAAGTCGCATACATCCGGGCCTACTATCCGCACACCGTCAATCTCTGTGACCGCAAACGTAGGCCCGAAGTAGAAGTATCTGCACTATGGTCAGGCGCGTGCAAGAACAGATGTAAGAAATACACATACTGCAGGGTGTCTCCAAATGGGCCAACGAGTAAAGCGAGCGAATCCCATGTCACGAGAATCGCGTCATTGCCGCACCATTCAACCTGCCGTACAGGGCCGTCTCCTCCAGTGCCACTGGTTTCAAATTCAGCGAGGCTACGCTGGAAGTCCGTTGATACTACCCATAGCATTCCGGATAATGTGAGCAAGGCCAAGGACTTCCCGTTGGGAGATGGCGAGACATGCGAAAAGGGGCCACGCGATATCCTTTGGTCGATACTTTCCAGGTTGTCTACAGCATATATGGTAGAATCGACGGAAAGGAGAACCTCGACGTGTCGTGAGATGGTCAGGTCGGGAGGAATCACTGCCCATGCCGCGGGAGGCTCGCTCAGACCTTTCGATTGTACGTCAAGCCACGAATGATCAAGAAAGAGACACGAACAGCACACCTGCGCTCGCCAAGGTGAGTGGGCGGCCACCTGTCCACCCTTTCACCTCGAGCAAAGTTAACGACCCGGTAATGGCCACAAGCCCGTTCTCGTGTATTCGCGCGTCAATGACACCCATCTCGCCCGCCTCGTTGCCCAGTGAGTGTTGTGTGTACTCTCCTTGAAGGTCGTAAATTCGATACACGCCCTCTTCATTGAGAATTACCAGGCGCTCATCGTCCGTCCATCCAAAGCGGATTATATTTCCTTGGTTCCACTGTCGCAAGAACAGGTCATCAGTCGGTAGAGCGTGTTAGCCTGAATGAGGGAGGTATCCACACTGAATAGTAAGAGGCCCTCTCCGGCTGGCGAATATATCTGAATCTGCGACTTTGTGAAAGCAGGTGTCGCGCGGCCTAACGCGACGAGCTTCGTGCTGTCTCTCATGAGGGCTATCGAGAGTGAAGCAATTAAGACTACGCGCCCGTGTCACTATGCGAACTATGACACACCTAATGGACCTCCATTGCGACAACCTGCTATGATATAGTCGGACAGGTTTGGCAGTTTACCAGGAATGGAGTAGAGCTGCTGTCGTCTGTAGAAGACGCTCCCGTCCTGCATCGCCTCCCATGATGTCGTAGGGTGGTCAGGCATCGCGTCTAGCGTCCTATTCGTATACGAGTGTTGTCGATGCTGTAGACTGAGAGTGTCGACCTGGAAACTTGCGCGACAGAGCGCGACAGCCGAGGTTGTAAGTATTGAAGTGGACATTCCCCGCGCGCGGTCCGAGTCCGATCATATCTGCCGCTTGGTCCCGTCCAGGTCTCATCCAAGTGTTTTCAAGTCTCAACGGTCGAGTTGAAGCAGTGATAAATCATGAAGGTCATCATAACAGGTTCGTCTGCATATTTGTACCACTACGTTCTCCACTCATTTTTCTCCGATGAACAGGTGCATCTGGCGTCCTTGGTTCAGCCATTTATGCAGACTTCACTAGATCTCCCGCCGAGCACACCGTCCTGGGTCTCGCACACTCCAATCCGAGGCCAGGTTTAACGCAACTAGATCTTCTAGACGAGAAACGGGTGGAAGAGGTGTTTGCATCTTTCAATGCCGATTGTGCGTACATGCATTGCAGCGCAAGATCGAGGAGACTCACAGCCTCGCAGGGGTGGTGCACTGCGCGGCAGAGAGACGACCGGACGTTGCGGAAAAGGCGCGTTTACTCGCTCCCAGTGGCAATCACTCTCGCCGATTAATGTGTTAAAAATGGGCAGGACCCGCAAGGGGCGCAGAAGGTACCTTGATTCCTCACGCCCACCGTCAGACGTAGTATCTTACAGCTGCGCTGCTCCCAGTTAAATGCAGATCTTCCAGCATATCTCGCGCAGCTCTCAAAGAAGCTCAGTTTCACACTGATCTACATCTCTACCGGTATGCATTGTCGAAAATACCTTTTACCCCCGCTTACATCGTCTAGACTATGTATTTGATGGAACTTCTCCGCCCTACGTCCCCTCCGCTGTGACGAATCCGCTACAGCTCTACGGCCGCACGAAGCGTGCCGGTGAAGTAGGCGTTTTGGGCGTCGAAGGCGCTCGTGCCGTCGTGCTAAGGGTGCCTGTATTGTACGTGCGATTCTGTGCCGTGACTGCCGTCTGACGATCGTATCCATGATCATACAACTCACAGGTACGGTCCGGCACCCTCGAACAGTGACTCGGCGATCAACATCCTGCTCGACGTCGTCCGGGACCAGAGTGGAAAGAAATACACGATGGACCACTACGCGACCCGATACCCGACGAACGTCTGTGATATTGCTCAGTTTCTCGTCCGTCTCTCTGGTGCGTCTGTCCCCCTCGTGGTCGTCTCACTGTCTGACGCGTCGTAGCCATCACCGTAAACCGTCCCGGCACGGTCATTCCGCCCATCTTGCACTTCTCCGCGGCGGAGCCTTTTACGAAGTATGAGATATGCCTCATCTTCGCGGCGCTCCTCTCCCTGCCCCATGCACACATTGTCGCGGATGCTGAGGCGCCCACCGGGAAGGCCGCGGTGGGTAGGCCGCGCGACTGCGCGCTGTACACGGGCGAGACAGATGCGCTTCTGCGCGAGGGCGAGGGCGGTGGTCAAGGGCTCGGCTGCGTAGGGTTCGAGGAGTGGTGGAGAGAGTGGCTGAAGGAGCATTGATTACCGTCTCTCCGGCCGGCTCCTAGCTGCTGGCAGGAGTGACTGTAGGAGGATGATTCCGAATGAGGTGTACATGACCCTACACAGGCAGCGGGAATAATAACTATAACGTGAGTGCACATCATGCAAATGCTCCGAGTCTTTTTCTGACCGGTCGGGTCCTATTCTTCGTGCCCTCAGGGTTGGGAAGTACCTACCGGAGAGGTGTATGTTTTGTAAAATTGACATGCTGAGCCCAATTCTGCCGAGGATTTACCAGACTACTTGGTACTCGCGTTTATAGTAATGCTTTCAATCCACCACTACTTATCAGTGTACTGAATGACGTACCCGGCCCCAGCAGGCTCGACTGTTTCACGAAAAAAGTACTCTGATCTGATATCATAGACGCCCTAAGTCGTGGCTGGCCATCTCATCAGTGGTTCTCCATAGTGTTGCTTGACGACCGGGTCGTACCTTGCTATCTTGTAGCGGTCCAACCCGCTTACACCCACAACGCGGTAATGTGAAGGGTGCGTGCGCAAATATTTTCTAGTCAGCAATATTCTAACATTGGAATTTGGGATTTTCCACGCCTGATACAGTGATAACATCCTGATGACTTGATAAAGGTGTATCCGGCATACGCTGCTCGTGGAGTAACCGTATACCGGAGGTACGAACCTTATCCTACTGGAGGCTCTGAGTCCCAGCGGGTTGACCATATCGATATCGAACGCACCTAGAAGACGCAGGCACGTCCAATGTCTGGTATTCGGCACCGTACACGAAAACAATATTTCCCATCGGCTCGTTCGCGTGGGCGTCTCCTTAGCAATCGCTGCAATGAAGTTCTCGGAATTCCTCGACGCCTGTCGTCCTCGGACCCATATATGTGAGTGTCGAGTCTCGACTACGTTGTATTCGATTGTATTCAATCCTTAATTATGGGCTAGCATCCGTTAATGATGAGCTGCCTTTTCCGTCCAATATGGAGTCGACTTTGTACTTTACAGCTCGGCTCCGGACATACATCAGCACAAGCGTGTATTTCCCCGACTGTTTTTACTCTTAGGTACGCTGCAGACACCTATGATAGTGCTTTCGAAACTCAACTCTAATAGCCATCTTCCGTCTTCTATGACCGTGGGTGTCCTCGGGTCTTGCCGTCTCGTGTTGCTTCTTGCACGTACGTTCGCTCATATGCCCAGCATATGCCCCTCCAAAACTGCACTGATCATAGTGCATGAAGCTTTTCACTACCAAGACACGCTTCGCGTGGTCACCGACTGTTCCACTGGAAGGAACCGCCTCTCGTGTAGGTGAACACAGGTGAGTTCTTGACATGTGTATATGGCCCCGTACCCCTTCTGCCGTGAGTGTGGTTCATGTCCCGCATCCAATGTGGTTTGTCGTGGTCTTGCGAGTGCGAATCTGGCAGCTTACGAGCGTCAGCGGCATGTGACGTGACGAAGTGCAACCCTTTCCATAAACATTTGGGAACCGCTGACATCTCGTGTGCGAGCGTCTTCGAGAGGTTGATCCTGAGACTTTCCGGTCTTTGCGCAGTCTGTAAGCGGCGCAGCGGCGCGCCGTTCTCCGCTGGTATTGGCTGTAAACCGTGCGCAAGATCCCCTGTAGCTTTGTGCGGTTTGATACTCCTTACCGGCGCAACTCAGAGGGATCGTATGTAATAGTGTTGCGGGGATATTTCAAGTTGAAGCATGGACCGCGTATGCTACTTTAACTTACCCCGGAATCAGGCACAGTGCCTCTGTCCTGGACTCCACACAAACCAAATACCTACCACACATGGGCCCTGCAGGTTCGTACAACTTATCTAACCTATCGACTTGGCGCCTCAAATCACTGATTCAACTCTAACCTCAGGTATGCCCACTCGATGCTCGTGGCAAGGGAAGCGTCGGAATTCATTTCGACAATTAACGAATGTAGGGCCATATGTTATCAGGCCCACCTTGACTGTATGCACATCTTAGGTGCGTTCTGTGTGATGGGGTACTGTGTGAGTTGTATTGATCAATACCAATACATGAGACATTGCGTTCCAGCAATTGAATGCCAGGATGCTAGAAATTCCAAGGTCGGAACCGACGTTCAGAAGGCCACCACATACAACCTGTGAGTACTACCTCCTCGATTCGCTTTGCAAATTTCCACGAAGTTTTCCCCGTCCTCTCGCACAGCTCGCAGAGAATTCTGGTATTCTCCTTGCCCCCTCTGCATATACTTGCGTTGAAATTCAAGGTCATAAGACATTGGTCCATAGGTGTTCAGCCGCGATATGTTTTCCCATCTACCACAGCCCGATCGCCTCGAAGAGTAGCGCTCCTGTGGCCTGAAGTCACTGGCTCCCTAGCATAGTATTCAATCGGATAACGGCAAAATGAACATAAAGCCGTCCGACGGAGATATTCGCGCGGACTCAAGAGACATCTAAGATGCGGGGCCTCCAAACCATCAAACACAACGATATTGGGGTCAGTCTCAGTTGTCTCACGGCGTGCGCGCGCGAGACATGTCAGTGCGCCCCACAGTAGTGGTTGTAAGTATATGCCCGACGTTCCTGATATGATTAGGGAGCTCACCCGGTGCCGTTTGACGTCGACGGGTAAACGGCTGTTGCAATGCGGCCGTACTAAATCAACAAAGGCATGCCCTCTTGAGACACAAGGGCACCCCGACAATCCCTTTGAGCTCGCATCCCAGTGACTGGCAGCAGTGTACGCCATTTTCTGCAGACACATTGCAGAGCGAGCTACATATCGATGATCGCACGAAAACACCGCGAAGGCGCGGGGCGAACCCTTGCAACCCTCGCTTCGGGATCAAATAAAGGATCGGTTGGATCGTTGGTAAGTAGGAACTTGGAAGGCTCTGATACGGTATTCAATGTTTTATCATATCCCCAGGCCGCAAGCGAGCCAACGGCCTTCAAGCGGCCAATCTTGAACGACTCTCTCTCGTTGCTTCCTCTTCTTTACAGACTGATGCAGTTCCAGTTGCACATCGAACCGTACCGTGGCGTTGGATCAACGTCCGTCCGTCCGAGCTGAACAGGCTCCGTTGGTACTTATAGACATGAGCGGTATTCGCCCCCAGTTGGAAGCCTTGTTTTCTTTTCTTTTTCCTCCCGTTCTTTCCCCTACGGCTGTTCCAGCGCTTTCCGTTCTTTCATGATGCAACGTCGGCCCCGTCTTCGTGTGAATTCTCTTGCTAATGAGCCAGGTGCCGTTCCCCCGTCGAGCTTCACCCCGATATCACCACCAGAGACACCCAGTCATCCGCACACATGTATATTCAGGTGCGCGTTTTTATTCAGAATGCACCACTCAAGTACTCCAATTTTGACAGGCCACCGTTCGTCGCAGATCTTTACAAATGGAAATGCACATAAACAGTCCGCATGTTAAAGTGCTCCCCGAAACCGACAAGACCGGGACGCGCTCTCTACCCATCTTCAGCGACCACGATCGCATCGGTGGGCAAGTTGTGCTGGATCCGTCGTGCTCCCAATCAGGCCGGTTAACGGTGTCGGTGAGTCAGACGGTGTCCTGCTGCCGAGTGTATGTCTTGATTGCGAAGTCTACAGATTGAGGGCACGTTCTCGTATACTCCGGAAGCATCTTCATCTGGGGAGCGGAGGCATGTATCATCGCCTAGAATGCAGAGGCACACATTCTTTTCATCCGCGACCGTCATCCCCATCACACCCGCCGACTCTGGGACGACCATGTCGTCCTTACGAGAATCATTGCAGCGCGTGCGCCGTCCGAGTCTCACAAAAAAGCCAAGTCTACAAAGCCTCAAAAGCGCTGCGCCGAGTCCGCAAAGCCCTCGATTCTACTCGTTTGGATTCGACCTTCCGCGCAGTTACAAAAAAGGGGAAGAGCTCCCACCCACGTTCTCATCCAAAGCCTGTGCGGAGAGCGACCGCGGACGACCTATTGTGGACAGCACAGAGATTGAGTACAAGGTCACGGCATTGTGGGAGGCGAGCGATGGTGCTGAGAACCGTGGAATGTATGTGGTTCATCCTGCCGGGGATTAACGGCCAGACGCTGACGACGTTTCCTTCTAGTCTCGAAGCTCCCATCCTCATTCAAACAGATCCTGATTTCCAATCGCTGGATGCCTCATCACAGAAACCCGAAGCTTGGTTGGAAATGCCCCTCAAATCAGACCGGCCCATTCCCTTTAAGTGTGCGGTGAGTCGCGTCTCTCGCTTACTTGGCTCAATGTCGACTTATCGCATCTGCGCAGATAACCCTTCCGAGCACAGTCGTGTTCTCTCGCAGCAACGCGATCCCATACTTCGTCGTGTTCACCACGCACCCACGGTCCTCATCGCTTGCGCGGGAGATAGCATCTGATGCCACCGTCGCAGTGACGCTGCTACGGCAGGTAACTCTCAGCGTCCCTGCCGAAGCCCCACCGACACCGCCGCAGACACCGCCAAGTTCCGGTCGCGAATCCGAGGAATTCGAGGTACCAGCCCCCTTGCTACGCTCGCGCACCTCGCGCACGAAGCTCCTGGACCGTGTCGTCAGAAGCGCGTCTCCTATCCTTTCTCGCGGACCGCGCACGCCGGACGCACGGACGGCCGACGACGAGTTCTTCCCCCGGACTAAGAATAAGCCCTTACCCCCGTTGCCAATAGCGTCGTTCTCGGAGACGCGGACACTTCTGACGGACGTCTGCATCGGGTTTCCTAAGCGGCCCCGTCGGGGAGGCTCAGACGATTCTCATGCATCAGTGCAAGACCAGTTATCGCTTCCCGATGGACTCTACAAGGGCAGAGTACAGTTGAACAAGTCTATGATCAGGGCTATCGATTGGCCTGGTGTTCGTGTAAAAGTGCGTCTTTCTTCTTCCTTATCAATTGCAAATTGAGACTGATTCTCTTGCTGTAGTATTATCTGGACGTGTCCGTTCTTTTTGGCCAGGACGACTTGAGGGCACGGATCCCCATCCAGATCATATAAAAGTCCCAGCCTGCTCCTTTGTCGTATCTTGTCTCGTTGGTTTACATTTCGGTTGCTCTGTTGCATTTCTCCGCATTCTTCTCGTACATTATTGCCATTCACGGACTATAAAACCATCCATACACATTGCTTAGTCTCTCCCATCCATCCTTTCACTCAAGGCCTTTTTCATCCTCGCGGCACTCACGTTGTATAGGAACGGATACACTCGTATATACATGCTCCCAATGCCCTATGTTGGCATCTCGCGGACGTGCTCGAATGCCGTGTTGTGATGCAAGGTGGTTCAAACGTTCAAAGCGCGCGGTGGTACTACATGTATGTGTACAAAGTTTCTCAAGCTCCAGCTCAACGCCAACTCAGGCCGGCTCCGTTCATTACTCATTTCGACTTCTGTTCGTACTCGTGAATCTCTTTCGCAGCATCCTGCTGTGCTTTGGACGGGGGGTCATCCTGCGGGTCGAACGTTCGTCAGTACTAACGCCTCACTGGTCAGCAGACGCGAAACACACCGATCCTTCAAAGTACCCTACCGTCCTCAATGTCAATGGACGCATTCAATCCTTTCGATTCATAAGACACGGACCTTTACGCTGCCCGGAACCATCTGGAACTACCTCCGGCTTGGACTTTGCATCGACGGAAGCCATGCCCATGGGCACCTCTTCGCCTGTTGCCTCGAGCGGTGGGGATTCGGGCATTTTGCTTTGTGTTTCAACGTATATTAACTGTGACTGTGTGGTGGTAGCAGTTCAAGGAGATGCAGAGCGGAAACAGGATAGGAAACTGTTAAATACTCAGTGAGTCGGTGCATGGACGTCATAGTCTCGTCAGGGGCTCCGAACCACCTTATGCAGGAATAAAGTGCCACGTGGACAAACGCGCGCTTTTAATTCGATAATGATATTAAAACCTTGGCGCTGTAAACCGCTAGGGTACTTTTCCTCCTTTCTCCTCTCCCGAATTCTGCTCACGACTTGCATGAACTTGTCATGAAATTTGCACGGTATGTCGTGTCACTACCGTAGATTGCCATGTCGGTTTAACAAAGTTGCTGCGGCAGATACCTTGAAGACACCCAGGTGCGCCCGTTTCGCGTATTGAAATGTCGAGATCGTGCGCTGAACTTGTCTCATAGACGCCCGAATGGAAAAAGGCGTACATGTACGTGTCTTTTGTCCATTTTATTCAGCAGCGCGAAGTGCGCTGCATGCCAGTGTATGCATCGCGCGTCGCAACGGTCTCAGGCTGCATGCCGCACCCTGCAACTACGTAAAACACACGGATACGGGCTGCACCTATCGATTTCGTCTTTGGAATTGCGGGTAGTGTGCGCGCGTATAGATAAGGCCATGCTTACTCTGATTTTAGAAATTACCGCGGCTTAAAAAAACGCATTACCGCTATACGCAAATATGAATCCGATTCCGAGTCCCCCTCGGAATCACCTCGCGTTTCTACGGCCCCAGAGGTCGTGCGCAGGCTGTCGGAACAGTCCATACCGAGTAATTCTGGTTCGCGGCTTCTCTCCACGTCCGCACAGGGGTACGGTAGCGCAGCGAACGGTAAACCAAGCCTACCTCGCGTGCAGATCCCCCAAGCAGCGGCGCATGTACGCATAGACGGAGATGATGCCGAGCCAGGGAGCCCGACGAGTGCCCGCTCACAGCAGAAAAGCCCAAACGCAAGTCCAGTGCGACAGCGCCCTCCGGGCATATACCGACGCACGTCAATTGCCATATCGCGTACGGCTCTCATCTATATCGTGTATCTCCCTTGACTGATAGTGTGCTCAGGCTTGACACTCCCACGCTCGCTCACCCAGCCCACGACCCCAGCTGTGGACGCCCCTCCTCCTCATGCACTCATCCCGCGTCTCCCGGCGGGCCCTGCGCTTCCCTTGCAGACTCTACTTCCGCTCCTCCCCTCTGTGCACCTGTCATTCTTCGAGTTCCTTGATCAGGAGCTTGCAAAGGTAGAGGCATTTTATGTAGCAAGGGAAAAAGAGGCAAGAACGAGGTACCAATGATCTTTATCCTCACGAGTGCGCAGTGCTCACATAGCAATAGGGCAGCGGCGCTAAAGGAGCAGCTAAGGGAGCTAAAGGATCATCGCAGATTATTCTACGTTCGTTTTTCGTATTTGTTGTGGACTATCGCTAACTCTCACCAATATAGGAGGCACATCCTCAGACGTCCCAAAACGCTTGGTTACCAATACCCAAGGCTGGACTCCGAGCTCGTTTTTTCCCTCCCATACCCGAGTCCCCGCAGAGCGCGAGGCCAGAGCTGAATGGGAAGAGTAAGGAGGAACGTGAAGAACGCCCATACGGCATTGCAAGTGGAAGTGGTCACGGCACCAGCGCCAGGAGGGCGGGGCCTATTCTCGATCCAGAGGATTACCAGCATGCCAAAAAGAAGTTGAAACGCGCGGTCCTCGAATATTACAGGTGCGTACCTCTCATAGATGCGGAGGTAGCTACTAACCCGTATGCGAAGGGGGCTGGAGGTGCTGAACAACTACCGAGTACGACCTTCTCCAAGGCTAAGTCACTTGTACTGACCCGCTAACACATCGCAGATCATGAACCTCACAGGGTTCAGAAAGGCGCTGAAGAAGTACGAGAAGGTCACCAAGGTCTGTCACACTCTTTATCTCACCACCCGTTATAGCTCAACCCAAATGTGTGCAGATCCCGGCCCAGCAAGCATACACTCGGGAGAAGGCACGTTTTAACTCTCAGTAATCTACAATGTAGCTAGCTTTCCTAACTGTAGTCCACGTCATCCACATAGGTGGAGCCCAGCGCTTTCGCTTCAGGGGACGAAGTCAGCGCGTTGATAAAAGAGATGGAGGAGCTATTTGCGGCTCGGTTTGGTTCGTTGGCATCTGCACACATTGAACGAATGCACTGATGATCCACACGCAGAACGTGGCGACAAGAAACGCGCAATGGCAAGGCTGCGCGCTGGTGCATACGTCAAGAGTCACCACTTCAGCACCTTCAGGTCAGGTCTGCTGTTGGGCCTAGGGCTTCCGGCTGCCGTGGCCGGAGTATACCAGAGTAAGGCGCTCTACTAGTTTGCTCACGGATCATGCTTACATTCGATAGGTTTTCAACAGACGACGCGGGAAGCTATACCAGCATGGGAAGGGTTGCTGCTTGTGTATGCGGCCTTCCTAATACCCACACTATTCTCTCTGCTGGTCGGATTGAACGTCCTCGTATGGTCTCGGTCACGGATCAACTATGTTTTCATATTCGGTAAGCTCCGCTGGCGTATATGTGAGGACGACGGACCTCATATTGCGTGCGCAGAACTTGATACCCGCTCACGTCTTGATCCACGCGAATACTTTGAGGTCCGTGCAGCCATCGGTTCGAATTCGCGGTACTTCAAGCTGACGAGGTTGCATAGATTCCTGCGCTGCTCCTAGCTACCCTCGCGTACGCATTCTACTTATCTTTTGCTCGCATAGGCGACAACAACGTTCCCCCCGCCGTCTGGCCAATTGCATGGCTGGCGATCGTCGTGCTCGTGATGTTCAACCCGCTTCCCTTGTTCTTCAAACGCAGCCGGTTTTGGCTGTTGAGGAGTGTCGGCAAGTTGCTTACAAGTGGAGCCCATCACGTTGAGGTACGCTCTGGTTCTATTTGTTTAGGCTCATTACTGACACACTGGCTTCTCTAGTTCTCAGATTTCTGGATGGGGTGTGTTGACCTCTGGTGACAAGCTCTATTGACAGCTAACACTCTTCTACAGTGACCAATTTTGCAGTTTGGTATTCACCCTGTCGAACCTGTACTACGTTGGCTGCGTCTACTCTTCCCCGTCTTTTACCTCGTTCAACTCTACACTCCCCCTCTCTCCTGCGCAACCGGGTTGGCAAAACTGTAGCCGCCCGACCAATTGGGGCGTCCCGTTCACACTAGCGTCCCTCCCACTGCTCGCGCGTCTCGTGCAGAGCATTCGGCGTTACGTCGATTCTCGGTTACCGACACATTTGATCAACGTGAGTGCACGACAACTATGCGAAGCCTGCTCTAAATTTGGAACGCACAGGGAGGAAAATACGGGGCGGGCATTGTATACTATCTTTTCTACTATTATTGGCGGCACCAGAGCACACTTGCCAATTCACCTGGTGCCGAGCGCGGACCCAGCTTTGCATTTTTCTGCTTATTTGGGACGGTGTATGCGATATACGCGTGCACATGGGTACGCTGGCCTTGCATTGCCAATGAGTATTCCCTGCTGACTTGGTTGCGCTCACAGGACTTTTTAATGGATTGGTCGTTCTTTCAGCCTCGCGCAAAATATCCGCTCCTTCGCCGAGAAGTTGTGTACACTAATCATATACCAGTGAGCCTATCTCGATCCTATGCATCGTCTCAAATCTAACCTCATCGCCGCAGTTATATTATTTTGCAATAGTAAGCATCCTCCTGCGACCTGTTCGACACTTCTGCTCACGAGAACGCAGATCTCGAACATATGCATACGTTTCATTTGGGTTATCTACATCCCGCAGAATGGGTTGAGCTACACGCTGAAGACATTTATCGCCGCCATGCTCGAGATGCTTAGGCGACTACAGTGGAATTTCTGTGCGTCTTCGTTCAGTACCAACCATCTTCCGCTTTACTGATGATGGACTTCACGGTAGACCGTCTCGAGAACGAACACCTCGGTAACATGGATCAGTATCGTGTCACGCGGGAGGTACCGCTGCCGTATCAGCTCGACGACCCGTCCCATGACAATGAGGACATCGAGGACCGCGACGTGGACGCGCTTTCGTTAAAGTCGACGTGGATCGGCGGCCGTGGCAGACGCGCGAGCAAAGCGGATGCGAGCGTCAGGAGCATGGATAGCGGGAGCGGGACACGGGTGGATGATCGGGAAGGCAGGGTTTGATTTCACGTATCATATCGAGTATCTGCGTAGACTTGGCAGCACGGGGCGTACTCTACATACACATTCACGGCTATTCACGGCAATGGGTCATACTCGTAGCATTCTTTTGGGACCAAACATTTACTACTTAATCTAATCGTCGAGGCCTCGAGTGCGAGACCAAGCGGGCGACTGGGACCATGTCCCCTCCCCGATGAGCTGCCCAAACCACGTATCGAGAATGAGTGGCATTCAGAACATCACTACAATGAACACTGCAGTATCAGAATCCGCACAATGCACATGGAAATCCACGCCTTTGTTTGCGGCACATCTGCTCCACATCGACTGATGAGAGTAAGCTGTGCCGCAAAGAAAAGAAGGGAGATCCCCCGACGACACAGGCCAGTAGTGCAGCGGCAAGGTCATCACGTCCCTGTCGTGCAAGCAGAGGAAAGGGAGCAAGGGCGGCAAAAATATGATAACCAAGAATGGAGGCGGTGCCTCCATAATAGTGGTTAAACTGCGAAACAAAAGAAAATAGTCAGTAAAAAGCGCCGCAAAATCATCTTTTGGCTTAGAACCCGCTAACCTATTAAGAACAGATACTACACTTGATCTAAGCCAAAAGGCCAGAGTGGTAAGGAACATTTTCAGGTCCTCGCGAAGGTTTTATAGCCAAAACTGAGCTCGCACGGACCAGAACGGTATTTGTATGCGGATGCGTCAATTTCGCGGCGAGAACCCGATTTTACACATGCGGTACCTGTCCAAATTTTGAGATGAGTATCTCATCAGGTAGATACGACTCTCCTCGAGCTGTCCCAAGTTTTTTTAAGCAAAACGGTTGAGAATTGGCCGTGTTTTAGCGTTTTTGATGAACGTGGCGGATACATCAACGGGACGTTTCCTAATACGGACGAGTGGATGGTCGCGATGCGTTGTTTGGTTTCCGTCTGAAACAAACAAACGCCACAATACTGTATTGCCGCGGCGCTTTGCGCAGTCCTCTGTGTCCACTGTCCTACGAAGTGTACTCATGACAGCTATGATATAGACTATACAGTCGGTAGATATTCTGGACATAATGGTCACGACTCGATGCCGTTCCATTCTTCGTACTGCTCCTCCGCTTTTACCTCTGCCTTTACCACTTTCTTTTTCTTCACAGCTGCAAGGTCACTTCCCGCTTCTGTCTTCTTCAAGCCCACCATGGCTTCGTTGTCTAGAAACAAGTTTGAGTTGCATTCAGTGTCTGTCATAGACGAGAGGGTACTGACATTGGCCGGCGAGGAGATCGTCGACAATTGGACGGCTACCCGACGTGATATACCGTGCCGACACGCCGCGCGCAATGAGCGGCTGCGCTAGCAACTGCTTCAGTTGGTTTTTCAGTCCCGCCGTTTTAGCGGCTTTGCCTTTGCGCTTTTGTTTAGACGGGCCATCGTCGTCAGAATCGCTGCGATGGATGTTAGTAACGGCATGATACCAGGAGGATCAAGGGGCGCGGCATACCTGTTGAGATCAGAGCCGAGCTCGAGCTCCATAGCCTCAGCGGCCTCCTTCATCCAGTTCCGGTCGTGGTTTTCTTTCTTGATCTTATGCTGCGCCTGGTCGATCTTGCGCGCAAGCTGCACCCGGACCTTCAGCTTGTCAAGCATGCTGAGCTCGGGCACCATCTCCGGTATGTCAGTATCCTCTGCACATATATTGCATCTCAGTGAAAGCTCGGAAGTTTGTAATACGAACGGACATACGACGATCGAGACTCCCGAGAAGCGACCGAACGAGGCGGCGTTCGTCGGGCCCGGTCATCAGCATACTAAATCCACGCCGCTGGGCCCTTGCCGTGCGTCCATTGCGGTGCACGTACGCATCTGCCGTCCGGGGGATTTGATAGTGTATGACGTGATCGACGGCAGGGATATCGAGTCCACGGGCTGCGATATCCGTAGCGAGCAGTACTGCGTTCGGCGTAGTCTTGAAGCTGTACTATGTGTGTTAATCGAGCAGGGGAGGGTGCAAGGAGTCCACGTACCGATCCAGATTTTTGAGCCGCTGACGTTGCTCGAGTTGCGAATGCAGTGGATACGCGTTGATGTTGAGCAGCTCCATGAGCGGCATCAACCGCCTAATACCATCAATTGATGACAAAAACACGAGCGAGCGCCCTGGATAGCGCAGCAGGAAGTAGTATAGGTATACATCCTGCGAAGACGTTACTGTCTGCAAAACAAAGGTAACGGGGGGAGCGTACCTTATCCGTTCCAAGGCACTCGATTTTACTCTCCTTCAGACTGGAGACGACACCGCCCTCAGGGCTGATGTCAATCACCTCAGGGTCGGGATCGCGGAAATCTAATCGCAAAAGTAAATCGTCTACCAGATGCTGTCAGCAAACCAGTCTCATCCACAGGAAGGTCTGATGTCATACCAAGCGTGGAAGCAGGCTTTTCCTTGCGCTTCCGGTGACCGCTCTTCGGTCTCAAATGTTTCTTGAGGTTGCGTTGCAGGTCTTTGCTGAGGGTTGCGCTGAACACAGACGTCTGCAATTCGTCCGCATCAGCGCCTGCACCTGCACTATCACTGTCGTCGCCAAAATCTGGCTCGATTTCGTCCTCGCTAAAAATTGTTATTACGAGTAAAATTGAACGCATAAAAAAAGACACACGTAGATTGCCTCAATGTGAGCCGCAGTATATTGTCGAGCTCTGCGAAATGCCCGGCCTCAACCATGCGGTCTGCCTCGTCGAGCACCAAGAACTTGAGGTGTTTCAGCTCTCGTGCAAGTTCGCCGTCCTACACACGTTCAATATCGTGCAGGCCGAAAACATGTGCTGCATACTGACCTCCTCGAGGATGTCCCATAGCCGGCCGGGAGTGGCAACAAGCACGTCGACACCGCGGTCGAGGATCCGCCTCTGCTTCTGTGTGGACATTCCACCTACGATAGCCGCCACGCTCACAAGAGGCGGCGTGGTGGGCTTCACTGGCTCTGCCTTGTCCTTTCCCTTGCCCGAGTTCTTTTTCTTTCCGTTCCCTTTTTTGGAGCGAATCGTAACTTCCTCGTCTTCTGTTTTGACCGTAGTAGCTGGCGGATTGAGACACGCGTTCAGGTGGGAGGAGACCTGCAGCGCGAGCTCGCGCGTGGGAGCAAGTATCAATGCGCGGACAGGTCGCCTTGTCTTAGGGGGCGGTTGCGCGTGCGCGCGTGACAAGAGGTGGTGTAGAATAGGTAGGCCGTAAGCTAGGGTTTTACCGGAGCCCTGGTATTGCCTTCAATATACGATAGAACAGGATGGGAACATCAACGCACCGTCTCAGCGACGCCGACAACATCCTTGCCAGATAATGCTGCGGGGACTGCGCGGGATTGGATGGGTGTTGGGGAAGTGAAATGGGACGCGTGCAGATACTTGAAGAGAGAAGGGTGGAGTGAAGGCGTGTGGGTATGCCAGTTCGGCAAGAGAGTTGCTGATGCACTTTTCAGTAATCTGAATGTGCGGAAAATATGCGACTTACTGTCGAAAGTAGGGGTTTCCACAGGTAGTTGAGACGAAGAGCTGCCTGAAGGCAGCCTTTCTTCTGCGATTTCTTCGTCGTCCTCACTCGCACTTTGATTTGCTTGACCATCGTCTTCAGTAACCTACACCAAATTCAGATCAGCTTTCTTTGCCCTCATACACTGCGACTACGCACTTCGAATTTGACAGTCCTGCCACCCTCCCCATCCTCGTAGACAACCCTCACGCCCTCCACCTCCTCCAGCTCAAGAATCCCGTCGTCTCCATCGATTCCGGCGTCGTATGTGCGCTTGACCGCCTTCCACGGCAATGCTGCGGCAGTTGTGTGATTTACTTTGCGTTTCTTGTGCGACGGCTCCGTCGTATGCGATTTTCGTTTGAGAGAGGCCTGTACCATCGTTTTCCTGTTGCAAAGCACGCTAGCTGACGCCTCGTTCACCTCGCAAGTTGCTTCAACAATTTTCTTCAGAGATCTCTCGGTGCATTGATGCGTGGGAAATTTAATTTCGTCCTAATGCACTCAAAATTAGCGGAACTATAATTCTGCCACCCGACCGCCAGCTAGATTCTTCAGTTTCACAACGCTGCCTTCTATGTGCTACTCTGTCACGCTGGCTTTTCAAGAAAAGCACAAGTGCATGTATGCATGCACTGCGGGCCCTGCTTTTTGCTGCGGCAGGGTTGCTCCGACTGCCGTGAACGGTTGATTTGGCGAGCTCCGAGGCTGATTGGCAGAACGGAATGACCGCGGCGTGGGGTACGTCTTCCCTATCCCATGGCTTGTCATAGCAGCTTACTGAAGTGCAACACGCAGTGCGCTAGTGTCTCCTTTCGGTTTGCTTTCAAGAACAACAACAACACGTCCAAGCAGAGCTCAATGCTTGTTCGAAGATGCCCGATTATCGAGGACAAGGCCAGGTCTGGACTAGTCCATGATCCGCCTTGTACTCAGAGCAGCATGGCCCTAAGCTTGAGCTCTTAGACGTTCCACAGCGTTCAGACAGCTGAATGTCCAGGCCGTCAACCAGGCAAACCTTCCATGATAAACCTACAGTGTACATACACTCGCCAAAGTCGACGGACGTCCGCAGAACTCAACGGCCGACCGGCGACGGTGCGCAAGAGTCCGGATACAATTCGGAGGTTTTTTAGATACCGAAATTGCACCCAATCAACCCGATTTGTGACGTCTTGAGCTCGGTGCGCGCCCTTCTATCCTACGACTTGGAGTGCAGGGCGGCCGAAAGGACGCACCATATATACGCTGTCTTGTTATATTTTTGCCTTGTTCATCGTAAAACAGATTCCCTCCCTTCTACTTCTCCCCATTAAATTTCTAGCGTTCAGATTTCCCCCATTTTCCCTTCCTGTAAATCCCTCTCCACTCGATGCCAGCATTAGCAGACTCGTCGCGCCCGTACTCTCCATGTGGGGACTCAGAATCCACAATTGCGACTCGCGTCGCACTCACTCGCGCCCTCTCCCTAGCGCGCTTGGCGGTGCATCTTGACGGGCTGAATGAGGACCCACACGGCGCGATCGACGCGTATTCTCGGAGCACTACGTTCATCGCGCAAGTGATAGAGCGCTTGTCGGCCAAGGACGCTCGCATCGACGACGGGCACGATTGCAGCTCTGCGCTAGACGTGGAGAAGTTGAAGCATCTCGTGAGTGGGTCGTATGCTCTATATCGTATGCTTACATATATTGAGATCGGAATGGAATGCGTAGCACGATACGTACCTCAAACGGATGGACGTTCTCCGCGGGATATACTGCTCGCCATGACCTGCCTCGCCGTCGAATTTATGCTGCTCTACGACCAACGAAATTCACGCCCTGCTCGGAGGCATCGAGCGACTCCTTCACCATTTCAAAAAATATTGCATCCCGTTTTCCTCTCGGCAAAACCTAGCTATGTGCTGGGTACCATGTTGCATTGCTATACCGCGTTCATTACATCCCACACATTCCCTTCCCATTAATCTACCTTCACATGCGCATATATGCCCGTACTACCCGATATATAGACGATGGAACACACGCAATCCCCCCACGGACCGTACATAATCTGAAACCACTTTAATCTACTTCATGTCGTGACTTGCAACGGACATCTCCACAACATTAATATTCCTTTGGTCCCTTTGACAATTACGCTGCTACTAGCTATCGGACCTCCTCCTAACATGCATATTAGTATTTCACGGGATCGTTATATCTGCAACAACTCCTTTCCATCGTACAAAGAACCTAGTCAAGCGTCTCAGTGTTTGATGCTTCCGCGACGCTAAGAACCTGTCGCGGCTGCGAATGAAACTCCGCCCACATATTATAGCTGGTCTCCAAGCTTCCGCTCTCCTTTCACCTTGATTCACTTCAAAAAAACACTATCATTCTGTATACCTGCTCAATGGCCTCTGCAGTAATACCCTCACTCTCGTCAGCCTCAACGGCCGCGTCGTCGTCGCCCCCCTCATCCCCCCGGCGGCCCTTAGGGGTCTCTGGTGTCGCCAACATCTTCCTCCGAATGCGGCGGTCGAGGGAAAGCGCAAAACTACACCACATCATATCCTCATCTGGAGATGAGCCACAGACACACCCATCGCTCGCTGGGAGCACAATCGCTGCACGGAAGGTACCCGTTGCGCAGGACGCAGAGTACATATGTGCGGATGCGGTCAATGTACCGACGCTCCTGAGGAGCACGCGGGCGATGCTCCTCGAGCGCGCACAGCGCATCGGGGCTTCATGTCTTGTGGGCGAGGAGGTATGCTTTATTTTTTGTCGTACAAAGGGATACTCTGATTTTGACTCCGTGCGCAGTGGACATGCACGATATGCGGGCCCAAGCACCGCAGTGACGGAACATTCCGAGTGCACGTCAGTGGTTTCGTAGTCCTCGTTGCACCTGGGCCTAACCTGTTTTGCTCCCTAAGATACGCTACTCTGCAGACGCGACGCGTTCCGATCGACCCGACCCTCGCAAGCCCGTGGCCGTGGCTGAGGCAAAGAGCGTTCCGGGCCTCATGACTATCATCGAACGACGGTGATGATAGAGTTCCCCGCCTTTGCTCCACTTCCCTCCTACGGACTTCCCTTTGCACCTTTTCATTCCCCTTCTTGTATCTTGCCATTGCGTTGCCCTCAACCATACGTGTACTAATGTCTCTTGTCAACCACTCGCTCATTCACCGTACATCAATTCACGGACCGACTTTGTTCATCGCATTCGTTCCTTATCCTATCTTATTCGTCGTATACTATCCCTGTTTCAAAGTACTGTACTAGCGCCCATATACTCGTTTCTTTGTTATCTAGATTGAAAACACGCTGCCTCCGCATGCCTCCTAATCACAATCGTTTTGGCGTTGACACCAGGCTTATATATGAATACACTCGGAGTCAAGAAAGGGAACGTTGGATACACGCATACTCGAACATCAAAGCTAAAAGAAGATACGGTTCATGAAGCACCTTTGTTTCTATACTACTACCATCCAGGAGGGGGCCCACCGTACTGGTTGTAAGGGGGACCGCCAGGAGGTGGGTATCCACCTTGAGGGGGCGGAGGAGCGTACGAGTTTGCATATGGATCTGCACTCGGGAACGCTGGCGGGCCGCCCGGGGGAGGGTATCCACCTGGGGGTGGCGCATATCCACCCGGAGGAGGATAGCCAGGAGCGTTGTAGTTTCCAGGCCCACCGCCAGGTATGTCTACAGACGGGAAGGACGGGGGAGGTGGCGCGTACGACGGGTTGTATCCGTTGTGGGGCTGCTCCGGCATGGATGGAGGGGGGCGCGAAGAGCCTTCGAAGTTGCCGGTGTAGAAATCATGTGCGGTGCCTACAGTGGACGGGTCAATCTCCCTGTTCCCATGGGACTGGTGGTGGTGATGGCCGTGCCCCGCTCCAGGATATCCCGACTGTGGCGGCGCATACTGTGGCGCGTGCCCTCCACTCTGTCCACCGCCAAACAAGCTCTGCGCTTGCGCGACGCCAGGGATCTGGTTAACGTATCCCTGGAGGTTGCTCTGCATTTGTATGCCCTGGTTGTACGCGTATGAGCCCTGGGCCGCGGCGGGATTCCCCTCGCCCGAGAGCCGGATGTTCTGGTGGTTGCGCACGGCGTCGCGTGTGAGGCGTCGCAGAATCTCGTGCTGCCTACCGCCCATTTGCTGCACCCACGTCTGCATGTACTGCATCATTTCCCGTTGGATCTTGGAGTGTGTATTGAAGAAGTCGGGATGGAAGCTAAATTGTGGTATGGGTCGTAGGTATGTTGTAGTGTAAAGCACGTAAGGAGATAGAGAACGTACAGGCATTGGAGGATTTCGTCCGTTAGCTGACGGACATTCACGGAACTGTCATCCCATGCTTTAGTCACCGCATTCACGGTGTGCGTCTGTGAAATGAGGACATCATCGAAAATATCCATGTTACCGTGCCACAAAGGAGACGTACAACTATAATCTTCGCGAGGTTGCCAGCCGGTTCATTAAGGATAAGATTCTGAACATTTTGGCATGAGATAAGGACTTTCGCAGTATGAGGTTCCGGACGTACAAAGTGATCCTTGCTCAGGAATGAGTGCGTCGGGTCAGACTGCCACCAAGCTCTGTCAATACTGGTGATAACGAGCGACGGTGTACAGAAACTTACAGCCCGCCCGTCGTTGAAGACTTCATATTGATCGTGGTTGTCGATGACTTCTGCAGAGGCAGAACCGAGTCCGTTTGTGGCGGCCTTCATGACGGGCTTGAGGAACGGCTACAACCCATACGGTTGATACATATAATAAAAATAGAAGACGTGGAGGTACGTGCCTCCAGGGTCGTGAAAACAAAGACTACATTCTCGCACTGTCAACAAAACTGCAGCTAACGCTAGCATGAAGCAGCTCACCGGAGATGGAATCCATAAGCTTCTCAATCAAAGGACCGAGACCAGGGATTTTCTCTGCCATATTACCATCAGCAGCAGTTATCAGTAACCTTACGCACTGCAAACTCACCGATGGTCTTCTCGATCTTCTTCACAACCGAATCTCTGAAGCTAAGCACCTGCCATAGCACGGCATGCAGCTCCTGTGGGCTCATATCCTCGGGGCGTTTGCCACCCTGGGACGGTGCCGCCCGGATGCGCTCAATGCCTTCCATTTCGCGCGACATGTCTCCGCCCGCCCCGCCGGGAAGCTTGAATAGAAGATCACGAAGGACGTCGGCGGGCGACGAGTTTGAGCCACCTGGTCCGGAACGTGAACGCGACATGGCTTTGTCAAGTTCCTTGTTCAAGTCGGAGACCGATGCCTCGCTCTGCGGTAGACTGATAAGAATCTACACGGATATGAAGCTGAGAAAAGATGATACATACGATGTGATCAGTAGCCTCTAACGAAGAAAGAAGTTGAGATCAACATGAAGAGCAGGCGAGACCGGGAATGTGCTTACCCCCCAGCAAACTGTGTATGAAGTCACTACCACCGAAAGTGCCTAGTAGGTATAGAACTGTGAGACAGCATTTGTGGGAGTCGCCGGTCTACGGACCTGTGACTAGTGGCGCAACCATACGCCTGTTGGGTGCTTGTATCCGTACCTGGTCGCCAATATGCACGAATACATCTGTGTGGCCCATGGATACAAGGGACAACTCGCAAAAGTTTGAATGGGCAGAGAAATCCTCTAGGGTGTGGAGCTATTGATACAACGCATCAGCACTGTATCTACACATTGTATGGGGCTGGAATGAACACACAGCTTGTCCGAGCAAACGGTAAGACTCGTACAGGTCCTGTTTGCGGCCCTGGGCGCGATGTTGCCGGCCGAGGTGGATGCATTGTTCGAGGGTGCGCCGGACAAGAGCTTTCGACGTGTCCCAGTGACCGTCCTCTGTGGGAGGCGTTAGAACATGCTATACCGTCTCAAAGAATCGTACAGCAATCACCATTCGCGATGTAATTCTTCATTCCCGTTCGGGGATCAACTTCCAGCTCTCGAGGCTGTCGAACGATGCAATTGAGCCTCACTGATCCTATGAGAAATCTGGAGACGTACGTCGATGGGTCCGCGGAGCTTAGGATGGTATTTACGAGCATCCTCACCCTCGCCGTAGCCTTTGGGATTATCAATGTGTTCGGTCTGTTCTATCATCAGTAGGATGCAAAGCTGCGCAACGAAGTCACTGACCGGGAGATATACCCCAAGCCTTTCTTCTGTAACCTCAAATTCATGTGTAGCATAGCCGTGGGCCTACTGAACGTCAGAGAGGAGGGGGACATGAATACGGAAACAATGTACCAGGAACCCGAGGACCATGCATAGATTCATAATTGTCTGCCGTAACATCCCTAGTAAGACTATACGTTTGATCCCGAATCCAAAACACTTACCTGCGGCTGCAATTTTTTCAACGACGCGATATCCATAGCCTGTTCAATTGATCCGGATGAGCTCACGATCGTGAAGTGAAGCGCGCTGTTCCTACTTGGCTATAATCCCTCAGCCAATTTCTGTAAAGTGCGGGGCATTAGCGAGGACAAGAATAGAACTGGAGGCGATCTCGTACCCAAAATATACTCTCTTGATATCCAATCCTCCGAACTTACTCTTCCCCATCAAGTTTGAAAGCGCGAAACCGGCAGCACCCTTCTTGGCGAGATCGGCCAAAACATCCTCCTGCAGAGCGCGAGATTCGGAAGCATGTAAGTAAGTATCTCGATAGATACAATCCTGGAGAGATCTCACATACAATATCGCCATGCCGGAATGCTTGTCCCTCGAGATATGCGAACGAGGGGATATTACCCGCTCCACTAGAGTGCGAAGAGTTTAACAGTGTTCCATCTACGCGGCATGTGCACTCACAATGCGTAGACGCCGTTTCCCGAGAGACAAAATGCGAATATAAACACCAGGAGCAGCAGAATTGTGACGGACGACGCCATTATTGATTACAGACAGGTAGAGAGACACAAGCCAAGAGACGCGACTGCACAGACACGATTTGCGAGGATATATACGGGGCCCTGACAAAAGGCTGTGGCGGGCGCTAGGAAAGCTCAGCTCCAGAAGCGTAAAAGCTGTTCAAAGTGATGTCACCCACATCTTGTTCTTTCGATAGAGCACGATCTAACCGTTTAAAAAATGCGAAAATGGCCAGGATGTTTCCAGTAGCTCAAAAACAGTCGCCCTAGGTCTTTTTCCTAATTTTAATGCGGTCCTGGAGCTCGTAGCGAAAGACAAAGGAGCCAGTGGCAGAGACTCTGGTGCGTAAGCAGCAACAGCGCGTGCCGGAGGATGCCGAAGCTGGCGGCGACTCCGACAAAAAATGGCGAACGACTCAGCGAGTTTTTTGACCTTCGACACCGACTACCGTCGACTGCTTGCTTTTCTGCACCCTCCCACCATCTCCTCTGCCTAATATCGCTGTAATCTCTAGACTCCATACGCCGCACGTCCATTTATTTCCCCATACCGGTGCGTACTGCAATACGCGTGGACTGCGAAAAGAAACGGGCAGAAAGGACTTACGCAATGGTTTTCTGGACAGCATACACCCATTACCAGCATGTCTAACGGTACGACCCCCTCCGCAATTCACCCCAAAGTCATTCCTTCCGAGGTTGGATGGCAATTTGTGCCCCAATACTACACCTTCGTCAACAAGGAGCCCAATCGTTTGCACTGTTTCTACACCAAAAGCTCGACCTTCATTCACGGCACTGAAGGCGAGGATGGCAAACCTTGTCACGGTCAACTTGTACATCGTTCTCATCTTGCTTTTGGTTTTCAAATGGCTCACTTTGCCGCATTTGTCAGGAAATCCACAGCAAGATACAGTCAATTGGTTTCGAGGACTGCAAAGTCTTCATACACTCGGTTGACGCGCAGTTATCGGCAAACAATGGCATTATCATCCAGGTCATCGGTGAGATGTCCAACCACGGCGATCCATGGCGGAAATTCGTTCAGACTTTCTTCCTTGCCGAGCAACCGAACGGCTACTTTGTCCTCAACGACATCTTCCGCTTCCTCAAGGAGGAGACCGTTGAAGGTGATGATGCTAGCGAGACTGAAGCCACCGCACCCACTGTATCCGTTCCCGAGCCTGCACCCGAGCCTGCCGCACCTACTCCTGCGTATGAGCCAGAGCCAGAGCCTGCACCCGTGCCCGAGCCTGTAGAAGAGCCACCCACCACTGTCATTCCCGAACCCGTCGCCCCTACACCTCCACCTGAACCTTCCCCCCAGCCCAATGGCATCCACCACACTGAACCCGAACCTGCTCCACCCGCAGTTGAGGAGCCCCCAGCGCCGGTCAGCGCACCCGAACCGACGCCCGCGCCGCCAACACCTGCTGCTGCGCCTCCGCCAGCTGCACCTCCTACCACTGCCCAGCCACCGCAGCAAGCGCCACCCGTTGCTGCTGCGCCTGCTGCACCGAAAACGTGGGCCAATCTCGCCGCTACCAACTCCAAGAAGTGGGGCTCGGCTGTCGCGCAGGAGTCGAGAGGCACTACCGAGGTCCCGGTTGCGTCGAGTAGCCCTGCACCGTCCAATGGTCCTCAGACTCCTACTGGGCCTCGAAGTGCTCAGCACGGTCATCGCGAGACTCCAGGTATCGTGGCTGCCCAGAGCGTCACCACAGCTCAATGCTTCGTCAAAGTATGCACATAATTCTCTCCGACTTTGTCTATATCAGTGCTTATACATATTTCATCAGGGTGTCCTCGAGCCTGTCACCACGCCTGCTCTCTCGAATACCTTGACCGCTCGCTTTGGTCCTATCAAGGAAGTTGAGATCGTCCGCTCCAAGGCATGCGCGTTCCTCGAGTTCACCACCCTTGAGGCTGCGAAGAAGGCGATCATCGCCTCTCTGCCTACATCGCAGGGTGGCGAGGGTGGCATCCGCATCGACGTCGGCGGCGACGGGCCTATTCGGATAACCGTGGAGACTCGCAAGGAGCGCGGTGAGCGGCCGGTGAGCCGTCCACGCGGCGGTGCTCCTGTCGGTGGCGAGACCCGCGGTGGCTACCGGGGGCGCGGAGGCCCGGGCGGGCGGGGGCGTGGTGTGCCTGCGGGAGGCAAGTGAGGCCGCGGGGTGGCGGTCGCCGTTCATGCATGTTCTTCCTGAGGATATCGTGCGTCGGTCGATGCACACGAGGGTGTGGTTGACAGGACCAAAATAAAAACCGATTTCCTGGTCTTATTTGTTGTTAGCGTTTTCGTTGCTTTCAGGTCCGGTCCCTTTGTTGAACTCTTGGAAATGCACGTTTTTTATGTATGCCGCAATGCTATGTGATGATCATGACCATTCCATCGTCCATATCTACCCTTTCAAAGCAGTTAATTGACATTTTGCGGGTAAGATTGTTTTTGGAATAATACATTGGAGTTTTATCAGATATGTATGGAAGCGGAGACAGCACGAATAGCGAGTATGGGCAGGATGGACAGGGGAACGAACATTCGGGAAAGTATCCAAGACGGCGGACGGGTGCATGTCGACAAAGTGTGAGATGGATATGAGATAACTGCACTGCTTGGTATATAATGGACAAGTGTAAAGAGCCCCAAGGCTAACAGACGCGAGTCAGATTAGGGTGTAACACGACAGCGGTTCTACGCACATATAACAGCAATTGAGATGCAAACTGGATGACAGCACATCGCGCCCTTCTTATGGATACAATTAGGTGATGGGGGCGGGGCGGAAGGTCATGATTTCCTCGTAGAGCAACTCCTTCAATTGTTCGCGACTGATGTCGTCCTTGTGTACTGTGTCACATTATATTTATCAGTACATGCGGACGCGCAGAGTGAGATGGTGACTGACAATCGAACTCGAAGAACTCCGGATCAAGAGGCGGCGCTACAGGTTCATCGTCGGGGTCATGCTGTCATAAGAGGTCAGCATTTCGTACCACAGCCAGGAAACACATAAATGATACATACGTATGCCTCGAGGTATGGGTGTGCAAGCGCATCCTCGACTGTGATGCGCTTCTTCGGGTCAAACGTCTACAATAGCGCCACCTCGTTAAAGCCGTATGAACAGAATATAAGTCAACCATAATTTACCAGTGTCTTTGTCAGGAAGTCCACAGCCAGCGGATTCGCATTAGGGAAGAGCTGGGCGAACGGTCTGCGCTTGCGGAAGGGTAGCGCACGAATGTAGTCACGCGATCGACGCGTCGTTATGGCGTAGAACTCGTCCAGCGTTGGCGTACCGAGCACGTCGAGAATAAGCGTGAGTTGGTGGTGATAGTCGCGTCCGGGGAAGAGCGGTTTCCCGGAAAGCATCTCTGCTAGAATACATCCGACAGACCACACGTCAATGGCCTAGTTTCGCGACGGTAAGTTCGCGAACAAAAATCGAGGGTGAATTAGTGGCTCTTGCCTTAGTATATTGCTTGAATGTAAGCATGATCTCCGGTGCTCGGTACCAACGCGTCGCCACATATTCCGTCATGAAACCGGTTTCGGTGCCAGAGGGCTCCGCGGTCTTTACAGAACGCGCCAGCCCAAAGTCGCACACTTTGAGGTCACAGTTGGCATTGAGCAGTAGATTGGACGGCTTCAAATCACGATGGATGACATCGGCCGAGTGGAGCGCCTTGAGTGCGCGAAGTGTTTGGTAGATGAAGTATTGCGCGTGGTCGTCGGAGAGGTCCTGTGTCCTGATGACACGGTGCATGTCCGTTTCCATAAGCTCTTGAATCACTGCACCATCAAGTTGAGTGTCAAATCAGGACACAGCCCATTGTACACGCACAGTACACCTCCTTGAAACTTTCTATAGATGATGGTTTGATGATGTCTAGGATGGAGATAATCTTGTAAATGTGGTCAGCTTTTTCGAACAGCCCGAAATAAGACACGGCATACATTTTCGCTGACACCGGCTTCACTCAGAAACTTGAGCAGTTTGAGTTCACGGAGGGTTCGCAGGCAGAACATCGAGTGGTCGAACGGTGCGATCTTCTTGATCGCGACTTTGCGACCACTTGGTCGATGTACGGCCGAGCACACAATGCCGTACGCGCCTTCGCCGACGACGTCGAGCACCTGGTATTGGGTACCTGTATCCCACCGGCACGGTCAAATTCTATTTTCTCAAAGGTCTTCGCCACACAACTCACCGACATTGAACCGCACTTTTCGAGGTGCCGGCTGGGCCGTAGAGGCGGCGTGACTGTGCTTCGACTTGGAGGCAGCGGCTGGCGCAGGATCAGGCATCGTGCAAGGAAAATGAAGCGATGCTGGTAAAAGAGAGAAACACGAGGGCGAAAAGGACGACGAAGACGGGGACGGGCAGAAGAGACTTATAAGTACCCCTTGCAACACAACAAGGATGATATAATAAGGCTCGGCTGGTTCTTGTGCGCCGCCACGCCTCTCTCTTCTCTACTGCGATGCACCGTAAATTCTCCATGGCGACTCTGTATGAACCGGCCGCTGTATATCCTGTAGCGTTGCTCGCAAGCTGCTTGTATCGCATTGTCTCCATTCGAATCAACGCTTGATCCTCATCAACTCACGGCCAACCGTTTCCCCACGATGATCGAACGATCTTCAGGGGAACCTTGCGGCTAGAGCGACGCAGCATGCGGTGGACGAGGGAAATCCCGCCAGAAGATTCCCGCCCTATTCTGCTAGTGCTGAGCGCTGATCCGTGGACGCAGCCAATCGTAAGTACAGAATCGTTATGTTTTTCTCGAATCGCAACGCTCATCGAACATCGTACTTCTGGTGGAAGGCGTAGTCAATTGTGCTATGCAGACCCATATCTGCAAGCTCTTTTGAGTCCTGAGCGAAATACTATTTGCGCCCATGCCAGTCTATAGCGATCATGGATGGTTCGCTGCAATCAAACGGCATATCTGGCAGACAGAGCCTTGCAGAGGCATCTTCTCATCCTGTCATTTAACTTTGCGTGTGCGTTCATATATCCGCTGATGCTTCGACAACTGAGATAGCTACTTACAGGTAAGTACTCATGCCAGGTTTCAACTAAGTGCCGGGTTGTGCTCTGCGTTGTCCGCACACAACTCTCGTCCGACTCGGAACAGGTGATACATCGACTATCGACCCGCCAGGTTTTACCTGGATGCGACGGTGTGACGAGCTGATTGCATTATTGCGGACACCGCCTTCAAGCTATCTGGGGCTACTTATCTACACCGTTCGGCAGGAGATTCGTTTTACGCCCCGTCTTGATGCGCTCACCCCGCCGGCCAATGGTTCCGAACTGAGGCGTACTATTTCGTCAGTACCTACCCGCATGCCCCCATCGACAAAGTCACGTTTGGACGACGTCAAGGTCCGCGTTCAAGACAAGCGTCGGGCGGTACTAACCGGCTGGAGGTAGTTTGGCTGTATCGGTTTCGAAATGAAATTGTGAAATTAAATCCTACGGTGACACTAGGTGGCCGACTCAAGGCGGCGTTGCACGAGTAGATCAAAGCCACTGGCCAGTATCATCGTGGTAAGTATGTTTATTCGAGTGAATCCCGAGTCGATGAAATGCATATCCTTCAGGCTTCGAGATAAATATGGTCCGAAAGTAGGATGGCTTGCGGTAAAATCCGGGCACAAAATCTCCCATTTCGCTCAGGTTTCGGGTCAAAGTTCGCAGGCAATCGCCGCAGCGTCAAAGTCTCCGTCCTGCCAGTGCACTTGAATTGTTAGCATTTCCGTCAGGCATTCGACTCGCTTTGACGATGCGGTGGACAGCTCCACCGACACGACGCGAAGTGACCCTGGTGTTTTTCGCGCTCACAACATTTATTCTCTCGTACAACATCGAGTTCTCCCTCAGGCTCATCGGACTCGAAGGCGGCGGTATCAGTTCCCGTCTTTGGCGTGGTCGAGGCGGGGCCATTGACAAGGATGGGCGCAAACCGCGGCCGTGGCGGGACAGGCTAGAGACTGAGATCTTCGGCGACTGGCGTTGGGACGAAGGGCATGTCGCGGGAGACGGGGAGGAGCGCCAGCAGGCAAAGGGCAGCGATCGGTATGGTGCTATGTGGAGCGGCAAGATTGTCACGAAAGAGACGACGGAGAGGGAACAGGTTGTCTTTGGTGGAACGAGGGTGCACGACGGAATGGTGGAATTAGAGGGTGGTGTGCCAGAGACGCATCTCGTGAAGCACATACCAGGTAAGCGCTTTTCGTTCTATCTTGTGGGTTTGATATATAACGGCTATGGTAGGATATACGATATTGGATTCAGTGTTCTTTGTGAACGGGACAATGATTCTCGTCTCGGACGATCCATCAACGTTACCTTCCCTTTCATCCATAGCGTCTTCATCTCAGAACTCAGAGTGGCAAGTTTGGTCGACGGTAACGGCTAAGGAAGAGCTGGGAGACTATATTGCAAAGTAAGTTCTATCGATCTACCAACCATTTCTTGTTCACCCATGTTTATTTAGTATCGACGGTGTCACCTGGATATCAAATGACCAGACTCCTCGTGAGCATATTCTTGTCTTACTGTCGTAACTCTCATTAATTTAGCCTCTATATGTAGACAACCACACCTTACTCTCCCTCTGGCGGACCTACTCTGTTCTCGATCCTCAGATATCTTCTACGGGTCATACTACTCTCGCCGCGCCGCGACGCATCTTCTTCCCTTCCATACCGACGTTCTCTGACCACGCGCCGGACGATCCGGCAGACCTGCGCCCTCGCGTCCGCTCGCAGGCGGGATTCCACCCGCTCCTCGCCAAGACTGCCTTCCCGACGCTCGGCCTCTTGTTCAAAGAGGACTGGGAAGACTTCGCCAAGCTCGGCCTCCCGTTCCGCTTCCAGCGCCTCGTCATTGCTGACCGGGGCGCCGCTGCGCGCTCAGCATCGCCCTTGGTGCCCGAGACGGCAGGGCCTTTCGAGCAGCTGACGGGGTCGGACCACTGGCTACAGCCAGTGCGTCGCGCATTGGCTGCGTCGCTCGGCGTGGAGCTGGATGGGCGGCAGAGGAAACCAGTGGTCACGTATGTGGCGACGCAGGGCGAGAGCGCGGGTCCCAGATTGCGCGATGCGGACCATCGTGTGCTGGTCGATTCTTTGCAGAAAATCGGCGTAGAGGTGCGCGTGGTGTCCGGAGACGACATGCCTTGGGGTGACTTCATGAGAACGATCCTTCGGTCCACGGTATGTGGCAAGCCTTTGTTGACCTACCTACAGCTCTATAGCTCACCCTGGACATGTTTACAGGTCGTATTGGGCCCGTACGGACAGCACATGACAGATGGCCTGTATATGCAGCAAGGTGGCACCCTCATCGAGTTCTTCCCTGCCGGGGTATTTGTGCGGGATCAAGCCTTCCCAGTGCGCGCCCTTGGATCCCACTATGTTGCATTCCAAAACGAGCAGTACGTGATGTTCTCTGTCAACATCGCCGTCATGACTGATTCTTTTTGGACCATAGAAAATTCACAGGCGATGCACTGCCCGCTGCGTACGCGCCTCCACCCCACGAGCGAGAGGCGCAGGCGGTGATCTCACTCGATGTACGCGCCGTGATAGAGACCGTGCGCGAGGCAGTTCGCGGTTAGCCTGTTAAGTATCCTCTAGAGAGACACCGGAGAGTATCCATGCACTCGTGTCTCGGACTCTCGGGAACTGGACTATAGACACTGGATACCACATTATCGATTACTAGGCTTTAGTGTATTTAATATAATATTTAGAACGTTGCATTGTATCGTCGAAGCGTCCTAAATGGATTTGGCTTTCGCAGTGTACGAGGGCGTATCTTCGCCGAGTTGCCTCGACTGACGGTGTTTCCAATCGGTCCGCGGAGGGTGAGCGGCGAGCAGAATTCTGAAGGCGTAACTTCTATGCTGAGTTATAGATGTGGAGCAAACTCAAGGATGAAAGAAGATCAGTTCCCAAACGTTTTGTGCGCATGTCCTATGTGATACATACATTTTGATTTTACGCAGTGCTGCTGTTGCCTAAACTAGGCGCTGAGAATTCCTCCTGTACCGTGACATCGAAGATACGAATTGGAGAGACGGGCAGCACGCTTAGTAGCGGATCGGTGGTATGGGCTCCGCGTGTATTGTCCCGAGGTCGACAGCGTCGTCCACCGCGGCATCGATTTCGCCGATGAGTACGCTGTGACTGATGTCAGTGTTGCTAGCAAAAGAACAAAAGCAGGCGACGCACATCATGTCGCCTTTGACCAGATATAGTCCGAGCGGTACTTCTTCGACGCCCTCGTCAATACTGTACACCCTTTCTTTCGAATCGGAGAGCACAACGTTCGACTTTTGGTCAAAACCTGTCATCACACCCTTTTATTGCAAGGTATGAGTTTGCTAGCTCATCTATGATAGACGTGCAACGCACCACTATCGCACGACCATCCTGGAGGATGAGTAGGACGCGTCCTGCTCAAATGGCGTGAATTTTGGAGGCTACGCGTTGAATGAAAGCTACTTACGGTCGACGTAGCCTTGCAGGCTGGACATCGTTCGCCCTGCAAGTGTGCGAGATGCGCTTTTGGCGAATCGGTAGCTGGCGCTTGACTTGGACGCACTAAGCAGAATGGTGACCGTGAAAAGCAAGAATCACTCGGAGATTAAGGTGGAAAGCAGGTGTTCGAGGTCCCGCACGAGATAATTGCATGGGTCGCCGGGGGCTTTCCAGCAATATCAGCCCTCGGGACATAAATCGAAGACTTGTACCTCGACCGCCATTCCACCTCTGACCTTAGCCATTCGTTGTCTCTTTTACTTTTCTACTCTCGCCATCTGTTCTACTGAGGTTGTCTGCTCTGCCTGTCGTACTTTTCGCGATATCGCAGCGTTAAAAACATCCTAACGAAATCACCACCGGCAACTGCAATCACCGTCATGTCGCGCTCTCACGAAGAGAAGGACCTCGAGCAGCTTGATATTGGTCAAGATCTCAAGCTGAACGACATTGGAAACCATCTTCAGGTCAAGGAGTCCGACTTTGAGCTCCCATTGCCCTCACCCGCCCTCGCCACGACACCGAAACCCAAGTACAAACTTTCCGCGGCGGCCATCATCCCCGTGTGGATGGCCCTCAGCTCGGCCGTGATCATATACAACAATTACCTCTACAACACACTCGAGTTCAAGTACCCCGTCTTTCTTGTAACATGGCATCTTACGTTCGCGGTACGTTGCTCGTTATCGGACGGCGGGGGTTGGCGCTAATCCAGTGCGTAGGCAATCGGCACTCGTGTCCTTGCACGGACTACCCGGTTACTCGACGGTGTCAAGGATGTGCACATGACGCGAGACATGTTCATACGCTCCATTCTGCCCATCGGCGTCCTCTTCAGCGGAAGCTTGATCCTCAGTAACACTACATATCTCTACTTGAGTGTGTCCTATATCCAGATGCTCAAGGCACGCTCCGCACTTTCTCCATTTATCTCACAATGCTGACCAAAAGAGCAGGCATTCGTACCCGTGGCCATCTTGTTGATCTCGTGGACATTCCGGATAGCAGAGCCCAACAGAAAGCTCGCCATCATTGTCTTCATGATTTCGTCCGGTGTCGCGCTGGCCTCCCATGGCGAGCTGCGTTTCAACATCATCGGCTTCATGACACAAGCCGCCGCGATCATCGTGAGTACTGCGTTTTGTCCGCACTAGAATCTACTAACTTGTTCCGGGTAGTTTGAAGCCTCGCGGCTCGTGATGATCCAGATTCTCCTCCACGGGCTCAAAATGGACCCGCTCGTATCGCTTCACTACTACGCGCCGGTCTGCGCCCTTATCAACGTCGCCTTCTTACCCTTCACTGAGGGTCTCGCGCCGTTCTACGAGGTCGCGCGCATTGGCCCCCTCGTATTCATTAGCAACGCGTTCGTCGCGTTCCTGCTAAACGTCGCCGCCGTCTTCCTCGTAGGCGTAGGCAGCGGCCTTGTGCTCACCCTCGCGGGCGTGCTCAAGGACATCCTCCTGATCACGGGCAGCGTGCTCATATTCGGGAGTCAAGTCACGCCTTTGCAGGTCTTTGGTGCGTTCCCGAGCGATAACGTTCAAATGGCGCGTGGACTGACATCTGTACAGGCTACTCTATCGCGCTCGGGGGACTTGTGCTCTTCAAAACCTCTGGAGGCAAATGAGCCGCTATATATCTCCATGCGTTCTTCTTGGGACATGACTTACCACCAATACCATATATACTCGCCGCCATACTTATTATTTCCGCTTTCTCGATCTGGGCTTCGTATAAGTACATGTGCACATGGTAGACGCTATCTAGTAGACAGGGACCGACGGGGTGTAGTTGTACGACCGAGGACGATTGAATAGAGGTCGCGTACAAAAACTTGAAGCTTGAAGCACGAAACGCCGATGCCACGAAAGCGAATTCCCGATGTCAACGAATAGTATGTATAAGTTGAGTACATTAGTGACTAGTGGATTAGTGTTGTGCTAGTGTAGTGAATATAGTCAATGGAGGAGAGGTGAATAGAGCATATTTTCAATAAATCAAGCACCCAAGTCTAAGTCCACACACCGCTCACCAAATCTGCCCGTATCCCTCGATATCCCACTCGCTATCCTCGCACTCGTACTCGTTGTCCGACTCCCGGTCCGCGTCCTCATCCTCTTCTCCCCGGTCCGCCCTCTCTCTCCTCTCCTTTAAATTCTTCAGGCGACGCGCCTCACGCTCCTTGGCCTTTTCACGCATGTGCGCCCTGTCCTCCTCGGGGTCAAATATAACGAGAGCCTTCTTACGCGTTTCAGAGCCGAGTCGACCGGCGCAGTATTCTGCGAATGTCTGGGAGTCGAAGAGAATGGCTGGGACAGTCTTCTCGCGGGCCTCTTCTTCCTGTATAACGAGTTAGCAGAGGCAAACAATTTTGCCCGATATAACACTCGCCCCTAGGACCTCATTGCGGACGCCCTCAATGGGGGGCTAGAGAATAGCAATGAATAAAGATTCAAAGCCTGCAAAGGAGTATGGTCCCTCACCGATCCCTTAGCTGCAACGACGATAGGCAAGTTACTCGGAGGATCGACCGTATAGAACGGCCCCGGGCTCTCCTCGCAGGTAATATCGACCTCCCATCCGGCGTAGTCGTACTTTATCGCGATTTCCTGGTTTGTGCACCGTCCTTCCGTCGCGTTCTTGCGTGCCTTCTTGTTCCAGACCTCTCCGAGGGTCAGGTCCTGGTCCTCCACCGTCACAGTCGTCGCAGGCGGGGGGTCAAAGCCCCAATTATTATCCTCCATACGCCGCTTCTTGCTCTGCCCCTTCGGCACCACTTTGTACATTGCCTCTGGCTCCGCCCTCATCTCCATGTAATACCCCACTGCTTCGTCCTCAAAGGCCTCGCGCGGGGGGACGTAGCCGCATTTCTTGATATGCCATTTCTTCCAGTTCGGGCTGTACATCTCTACGTCCGACCACACGTGCGCGGAGTGGCGGCGCGTGCCGTGCCAGCCGAAGAGGAAGACGACGAGCGTGGAGAGGTTCGCGAAGGTGAAGGTGAGGGGCACGCGCACGACGCGGTAGACACCCTTGAAGCGCACGAGCTGCATGCGGAGGTGGATGAAGGACGAGGTCGGCTCCGGCAGCGTCTTGTATACGTCTGGCCCGGGATCTTCATCTGGCTCGGATCCCGACTCTAGGTCACTGAACGCGCTGGGGAGTCGGCGCTTCTTAGGGCGGCTGGGACCGCTCTGTTCGTTCCGGGTACTGCCCTCTGCGACCGACGGCGCGTCAGCCCCATTGACTGCACCGTCACTAGTACTGCCTTGTCCCTTGCCACGACGGTTACTTCTGTCGCTAGCTGAAATCTTGCTCGCGTTGTCTTTAGAAGGCTCCTTGCCCGCAGTGCCGCTGATATCCGCACTCCCTCGTCAGTTGCACGGCCAGAAGCAGTTATCCTCTATGCTTACTATTCCTCGAGCCAATAGCGCGCGTTCTCTTTATTCCCGCGACGCAGCTCCTGTTGCGCCGCCCAAACTTTGCTGTGAAAACCGAAAACAGTCAGGTCCAAGATCGCTTGGAGCAGACCATACATGGCATAAGGAGATTCAGAACACTCACAAATCTTTCGGAGGGGCCATACAGCCTGTTGAAATGCTGGAGGGAAACAAGATACCTTTTATTTACGAAGATTGAATTTGGCGACTACAGAAATACAATGTCGCGTGATCGCGATCTGTATGCGCCACCGTGCCGACAGACGGCGGGCAGGTACCTGCAGTTGCTAGAAACTTCACATGTCGCTGGCATATGTACTTCCGTATGTTTCGTGAGGACTAGGCGAGGAAGCAGTACACATTAATGGCAGGATGAATGACCCGAAAAAACTAAGCATAACAGATAAATGAGTTGGGACATGCATGATTACTTTCCCTGCAACATCATTTGCTCAAGAGTCCGAAGGGCATCCTCTCTCGAAATTGTCTGGCTGATCCTCGCGAGACTATCTGTCCGTCCAACAGTTGTAGCGTGCACGATCAAACGCGCGAGCACCTCGCCCTGAAAAGAAAATGTTGAGTTGAATGCGCCACCCAAACGGCACAGTACTACGCACCAGGTCAACAACTATCGCGGCAACAATCAACCTAGATAGCCCGTCCCATAAGACTCGGATAAATTTAATGGCGGTGCGAAGGGAGAGACTACGCACCAGATAACTATCCACGTGATACGCGCCATGGCGTTCTCGTTGAGATGGTCGTGTATCGCGTCCAAGAACGCGCTCGCGGTGCCAATTTTCTCATTCAGCACCTGCACACGCCCGTCGATCTCCATGTACTCGCGTACAGCATTGTAAAGGCCGCCAAGACTTGCTTCGCTCCAGAAGAGTTCAGGCACGTCGAGGACATTCGAGACGAGGTTCACGTCGCGGCGCAGCTTGAACAATCTGCGGTAGGCTGTTATTGTGGAGTTGATAACAGTTAACGTTTGAATAAGTACCGTCCAGTGAGCCTTAGCGCGTCCTTGCGCTTCATGTTGAGAGAGCCTGTTGTCGCGAGTTGTGTGGGGATGGAGAGGGTGCGGGGGTCAGAGAGCACACGCAAGGCATTAGCCTCGTAATGCGCAAGTAGCGTAGACTGCGCAAAGGCATGTGCAACGCTCAGTTTGAGTAGATGTGAATGTGATTTGAAGGCTATACCATGGTCATAAGGATCGACCAAGCGAAAGTAGGGAGAGACATACTGAAGAAGTCATTGTATATGCGTGGGTAGGCAATATATGGGTCGTGCTGTTCATCATAGAGTCAGCATTCTTTATCTCCGTAGTCAAAGACACGACTCGGACCGCGAAATGGCACTCCTCGACCTCCCAGTTGTCCTCCGGAATCCTGCGTTTCATGATGCCGGCATTTTCTAGGTCCTCGAGAACGCCCTTTTCCTGCCCCTCGTCCAGCCCGTAGAACACAACGACACCGTATGCGAAATACACTACTTCTGCGACGGATTCGTCGTCCGCATCGCGCTCGCGCTCTCGTTCGCGTCGACGCGGTGCCTCTTCTGGTTCGTGGTCCTGTTCCGCGTCGGACTCTGCGGGCCGTGCGGGGATCTTGCGCGTGTCAACGGGGGAGGACGATGTTATGTAGCCATCTTCGGGTGAGCGCGCCTGCGGGGTCGAGAAATATGTCCCTTGATAGCCATTCTCCTCTGCTTCCGAAAGGCGCGATAGAAATGATTTCCCGCCGGTCGGTTGGAACGCCACGGACGAGCGGATATTCGAATTCCGGCCGTAACCCGGAAGTAGCGGGAGATGGTACATCTGTGCTCTGTTGAGTTAGGCGAACTTATATGGGAACTGAACCACTCACAGCATATACCGCCTCGTCGAATACTCTCGGCAGCACATTGTGCTCGCGTTTGAGGAAACCGGCAAGAAGCTTCATGCGGAACTCCTCGGCGACACAATATGCGGTGAGGCGTCTGAACCCCGCCCGCTTCCTCTGCTCCTTGCTCATCCGCTCTGCGGCGCTTTTATGCTCGCGCACGCCCGCGTCGGTCTCGTACCCGTGGATCTCATCCTCAAGCTCGTCGCGCAGCGGTTTCGTCTGGGGGGCGGATGGGAGAACCACAAGCTTCTGCGAGGTCTTGGAGGTGCGCTGGGCCTTCAGGATTGGCGTAGTGAGTCCCGGCACAAATGGACGCTGGGCGACATCCGTAGGTGCGCTAGTGACGGATGAGAGGGGAAGCCGCACAGTGTGACGCCGTCCGGGGGGCTGCGACGACGACGGTGGTCGGCTGGAATTTGACCTGGACATGTTCCGTAACGAATAATAAAGATAATCAGATTATTTGACCGTAAGTTTGCTGGGTTTGCGAGGTTTTCGCTCGGGGGTATATGCGAAGAGTGGTAAACAGTCCTCGGCAGTGCCTTGTAGGTTTGGTTGTCCAGTTATGCGCCTGGAACTAGTGTTGGGAGCAATAAGACTCCTCCAGAGTAGATTTTCCGTGTCTCTGCAAGAAATGAAAGATGGAGGTGGAACGGAGGAGAAGTGCAATGGACGAAGCCAGGAAACGCTGAGCTCATAGGTCATATTTCCGAACTCCGAATTTCCTTCCGATTCTGGCGCTTCACTTCAAAGTCTCCGGCGCGTTTGCTCCTACCACTCTGCACTACACACTAGCGACCTTCGCCATGCACCTGCTGCCGCCTTTCTCCTCCAGAACGACTTTGCTACGGAGCTTCATCCAACAAGCATCATGCAGACACTCTCTGCGATATCTTTCTTCGTCTCCGAAGCCGGCGACCCAAGCCGCAAGTACACCGGCAAAGGAGAAAGCGAAAGCGGACGCAAAGTCTGCGCCTAGTGACCCTAGGGATGCGCCGCTGAAAATGCTCGACCGTCCTTTGGGTGTAGCAGAGCGGCCAACCACGACCATGCAGACGTGGGCAGACAAGAGGAACGCGCTCATGGACCAGGATGTACGCCTCGCGCAGAGAGAACATTTGTACGTGGAAATTATTGCCTTTCAAATCTGCGCGTGTAATTCAACCTTGTGTGTAGGATCCGAGAAGCAACGAAAGGATACTTTACAGATCTGAATGCTACGCGGAGGCACGGAGGCAAGACTTGGATAGCACCGCCAGTGAATATCCGTGAAGACGTTCGTACCCTCACATATCCCTACCGGTACATCAGCTTGACTTGGTAATCCATCAGGTAGCGCTGTACTTTCCCGACATAGTAGGCATGAGCCTAGATACCAAGGAAACAAAGCACACAACGAATATGTGCTACGGCCGAATCTCCGTCATCGCCATGCTATCCAGCAAAATATCCGAGGTGACTTATCAATCGCTCGCGTATTCGCCATGTCTAACTAAGTGCACGTTGTAGACGCATGTGCTCGGCTTTGCCCAGCATTGCAACAAGTTACACAAGGACAACCCTCTATTCCAATACATCCAGATCAATCTCCAGGAAAACATCCTCAAATCCTTCCTCGTTTCGCTCTTTCTCAAATCGATACGGTCTACTATCCCCAAGCCTCTGCATCCGACGTATCTCGTCTCGAGCCAGAACATGGAGTATCAGCGCGCGGGGCTGGGCATGGTCAACAAGCACGTCGGGTACGTCTATTTGGTGGACGAAAATCTGAAGGTCAGATGGGCGGGATGTGCGGACGCAAAACCTGAAGAGGCCGCGGCCTTGGAGGGCTGTGTGAAGGTGCTGCTTACCCGGCTAGAGAAGAACAAGAAGAAAAGTCCGGGGAAAGGCTAGGGCGCGGTGTTGGGTGTCCCGTAGCAGCTTTTCTGCAGTACGGTCTATATAATTTATGTATCTCAATATAATACACAGACCGGTCAGCGATTCAAAAGGCAGTTTGAATAATTACGCTGTAGGATACATGCGAGGGACGGCAAGAACGTTGGAAGGGGTATCGTTTATAGGCTATCAGGGTAAGTGCTACCAACGATTATACACTTGTACACGATTATCTACGCAGGTAAGGAGAGTCAATCGTCGGGAGCAAGAAGGTGTGGGTAGCTAGTGCTATATCTAAAATTATGCGAGGGAAACGAACGGCAGAGCATCAGACATATGAGTTCGACAGGAGAAGTTCGCGACAAGACGACAAGAGGACGAGAGGACGGCACAAGAGGGAAAAGGAAGCGGGCCAAAAGGGAGGACGAGGGGCATGGTCATGGGACGGTCGTTCAGCTTGTTGTTTCGAGACCAGGAGGGGCACCCGCAATCTGCACTTTGCCCTTCTCGCTCATCTCCGCGCCCTCCAAGCTGACGTCGATGCCCGCAGCGCGGTTCGCGGCGACTTCCTCCTCCGCGAGGCCCAGCGTATCGCGCGGGAACCACACAATCGGCTGTGGACGCGACGCCGCCGGCTGCGCGAAGCCATAGTCGTTGCTGATCTGGCCCTTCGAGACCAACGGCGCGCGGGACTGCGACTCGGTGTCGTCATCCGCGATCGGGGAAGCGGCCTTGCCCTTTTCGCTCGGGCCGTCCATCTGCGGCTGCGGCTGCTCGTCGCCCTCACCGCCGCCGTAGGTGCGGTCCGCGAGGCTGAGCGGGAGGAAGTGGATGAGCGGGCCGTACGAGTTGTGGATCATCATCTGGTAGAACGCGGTAAACACGATTAACACGACCATCAGCGCGCCCTCCGGAATCGCGGAAGCGTGGCCGTTGCTGTCCTGCGCAAGGAAGAACAGCGCGCAGAGGCATACTTGCTGCACGTACAGGCCGACAAAGACGTGTTGCAGGGCCTTGGGGAAGAACAGACCTCCGGTGTCGCTGGAAGGGGGCTGGTCGAGCACCCAGAGGAAGAGGTACTTGTACAGAAGGTAGAACAGGAAGAAAGTGAAGCATGCGAGACCGTTGATAATGGGGGCGATGGTGGAGTAGCCGAGAGCTGTGTCAATGTATGGATTAGCATGCATCCCGTAGAGTGACAGGAGAAGGACGTACTGATGACGACTAGCAAGGTGGTGGTGGGGAATAGCGTGCCCCATGCGACGCTACGCCCGCCGAATTTAATGTTATAAATGGAACGCGGGGTGCTTCCAAGGATATAAAGCTTGACATAATACAATATGAGGGTGACAATTTGGAGGAATCCACCGGCAGTGCCCGACAAGCCTTGAAGGACGATGTAGGTGAGGAAGAAAATGGAGGCGCCGGGGAGCTTGTTCGCAAGGAGGGCGGGGATGCCTGCCGGATTTTTCGTGAGCTCGGGAAGAGCTTTAATAATACCAGAACTGAGTGTGACGATCAAGAACGAATGCTAGCGGACAAGTATTAGCTGAGTTCCACAAGGCGAACGCCAGCGGCACTCACAATAACTTGGAAAATAAAGAATCTGCTCATCAAACTGAGCTCGAGTCCGGTGCGTTGAGGGATGCCTTCAAACCGTCCCAACAGACGCAATACGATGGGGAGCAGCATCATAAGCACCGCAAGCAACACGGGCGGCAAAATACCTGCGATGATGCCAACGACGACGTCTGGCAGCGCGCAGATCCAGCTCAGCCAATGATACTGCGTGCACAGAGCAGCGACGTTGCTGACGGCACCGACGAAGGCGACGGGGAACGACCAAAGGATGATGAGGCCTGCGGTTGCGGCATACGAGACAAGCATGCGACCCTTGGCTTCGTAAGGATTAAGGCCCAAGTTGCCCCAAATAACATCCTCGGGCGCGACCTCGACATAACGCGATGACATCCGATAGGGTTCGTGGTGCGCTAGCGCCTGCACGGCAAGATGCGCTGCCGCCTGTTTGTGGAAGGTGAGGAACGCCGAGTTCATTGGGGGGTAGTCCTGTCCGATGGGCGGGCGGTCCGTTTCCGAGCTCCCCGTGGGGCTCATCTCGATGTTCTCTGCGTTGCGCTTCTGATCAACCTCTACGTCCTGCTTGTCGAACGGGTTCGCCTTGCTGGTGCTGTTGCCCGCAAATTTGCCGCCGACCACGGGAACGCGCCCGAGCAGCCCCTTCTTCGCGTCGAGCCCGTGCGTGGCCTGCGCCTCGATAGTCGCACGGCCCTTCTCCAGCAGCCCGTTGGTCGTGGCGATCTCCTCGCGTGCCCACTCGATGCTGTCGACCTTTTTGCCGATGAGAGGAAGTGCGAACGGTAGGAAGCCGAGGGGGAGACGATGTGTGGGCCGGTCAGCAGCGGGCACGAGGCTCGCGGCGCGGGATGTGTCGCCGCGCTCGACGTCGGACGCTACCGCCGGTGTGGGCTCCGCGGCCGCCTCGCCGTTTGTGGCGTTCTTCTTCGCGTCGTTGGCACGCAGCTTCGCGGCGGTAGCGAGTAAGCTCGTTTCGGCGCTTTCGAGCTTCCGGCACGCAGCCTCACGGCGGTCGTACAGATCCGGGAGCTCTTTCAGGTCGCGGTTCAGCCATACGGTCTTGACACCTCCCGGGAGGTGGTTGTACATGCGCCGCAGTGCGGGCTCGTTCAGGAACCGCTGTGGGATGCCTGTGAGAAGAACTGTGTTTGCCTGCACGGAGGAGGAGTGCTCAGGCGAGATCAGGTGCTGCTGCCGCTTAATCGTGAAGTGCCGCATCTCGCGCTTGATGTTCCACCATATCCAAACTGGAGGAAAAGGTTGAGATTGAGTGACGTCGCGTGCCTGGCACGAGGCGAACGCTAAACTCACTTGTAAACACCCAGGTCAGGACGAGGTGTGCCCAGAGACGAGTGCCGTCGTCTTGTCCGACGTTGCCGTACGAGTACTTGTCGAGTCCGGTGCTGTCACCGTTGCTGGTGCCAATAGCGGTGATGGGGAGAAGAACAATCCAGGAGATGACCCACATCGGAAGAAGGATGCGGGTCATCATGCGCAGAAACCGAACGAAGAAGTAGGCGTCCAAGCCATTGACTTTGGCAATATCCTGGTAGTTCGCTTTAAGCACCATCCATGGCCATGTCAAAAGGCTGCCTCCAATGGGTTGGACGCGTTTTCTGTGCCGCGTCGTGAGCTCGGACGACGAAGGGGGGAGGCGCGAAAAAAACTCACCGGGATACCAAAGACAATGTACGCGCCTCGTAGACAGATTTGAAATATCGACGGAGGATGGTGAACGCGACGAGTTCTGCGCCAAAAACGATGGCGTTGAAGACGAGCGCAGTCACGAAAGTCGGCGTCGTCGCCGACGTCGCTTTCGCCTGCACAGACGAGTCACTCCTGTACCACAAGACACGTTAATTTCGACCTCCAGCAACAAGAAAAAAGGACAACGTACATGGTGGTTAGGAAAAGAGCGTGGTTTTCGTTGCTCGGTAAAACAGGATTTTCGTTAAGTATAAAAAGGAGCCTATGCCACTTCCGTCAACCCCGCTCCACCGATCACTAGCACTGACATCACTGATTGTACTTACCGTACTTGGTAGGTCGTGGTCTAGGCAGGTCCAAAGGCGGCCAGCAGTGCTTGTCCTGACGTGGACGTGCAGGTAGGTAGGTGCAGAGCCAGAGTACAAACAGCAACTTGGAGATTCAGAAAGACGATGCTCGAGCAGGCTTGAGGTTGTGGCCGCGGCGCGTACTATTTCGCATCAATTGTTTATCCAGATTTTCAACAGATTTTTAATGAAATCACCTGGCTACATAACTCCCTGCTCACAGCGGTCTCTCCGCCTCTCGCGCGAACATATGGCTGGTTTCGTAGCATTTCAACGCGGCCCACAAGCTGTCATGAGAGAGTATGGAGCGCCTGCAACTTGCAAGGCACAAGTGTTGCAGTGAGAGTATTTTTCCTGGATTTCGGCGAAAGATACTAAAAGTTCCGTGTCCCGATTGCCGGTGGTAAATAAATAATAAATTCCACGTGGGGTCCTCGGACTGTGGCGTGCATAGAGCGCATTGCGAACTTGCGCGTTCTTCCTGTTAAATACCGCTACAGTCTCAAATACGCGATGGCATCTCCGACACCGCAACTACCGCCCGGATGGGCCAGTGAATGGTACGAATATTACGCGTAGATGAACTGGTTTCCCTGAGTTTGACGCCGGTGATGCCAGGAATCCTGAACACCAGCGATACGTCTTCATCGGCAAGTCCTGCGTGCTCCATGTAGGATATTGTAGCTGACGTGCCTTATTTAGAGACGACAACAGGCCGTTCGCAATGGGAGTTTCCTTCCCAAGGGTCTATCGCGCCGTTTGGACAGGCACCGTCGGTTTCTCCGCCTCCCAGCCACGCACACGGAAAACGTAGGCAGTATGCTGCAGGAGAGACGCAGATATACTACTCGGCAGAAGCGGGCGATGCAGGTGGCTCTCAGCTTCACGCACCGCCTACGCAGGGACAGCTATTCACACCGGGACTTGCGGGTGAGCAGCAGTTTCAGACGCAGCAGCAGCAGCAGCCGTCGTATTATGCGCAGATCCCAGGTGAACCGGATTACATCAATGCGCAGCCCTCACCATCGATGGTCGACAGTCTCTCCAACCAGTTTGGGTCTATGGTCATTGGTGCAGCGCAGAAGCCGCTGCAGCTGTACACGACGAATCTCCTTACCTCCCCACCCGACCCGCGAGAATTGCATAGACCGCCGCCCGAGATACGGCTTCCTCAAAACGCGTGCCTGTCGCCATCCCCGAACGCGAATGCTCACCCGTCTTACCAAAGATGCACGCTGAACGCTATACCGACCACCTCGTCACTGCTCAACAAGACGAAAATACCGCTTGGACTGGTAATAACGCCGTACAGAACTCTGAAGGAGGGCGATGAGCCCGTGCCCGTGATATCCGACAATGTAATTGCGCGATGCAGACGGTGTCGGACATATATCAATCCATACGTTCAGTTTCAAGAAGGGGGAAATCGGTGCGTGGATTGGGGTTCATCGCCTGCAAAACTAACGCGTCCTAAAGCTGGCGGTGCTGTATGTGCTCGATGTCAAACGAGGTGCCTCAGCTTTTCGACTGGGACCAGGAACGGAACCAGCCTGGCGACAGGTGGGCGCGCCCGGAGATGAACAACTCGGTCGTCGAATTTGTCGCGCCCACCGAGTACATGATCAGGCCGCCTCAGCCCCCCATTTATGTGTTCCTTATCGACGTCAGTCACGCGGCGGTGCAATCAGGTGAGTCCGGGAGGTGTGCTATGTCTACGCTGAGCCTCAGGCCTGGCCCCTAGGCATGGTTGCAACCGCGACGCGTACGATTCTTGAGAACCTGGACCGCATCCCCAACGAAGGAAACCGCACAAAGATTTCTATCGTTTGTTTTGACGTCGCGCTGTACTTTTTCTCCATCCCGGTTCGTGCGTTTCCTTCGTGCCCGATGCATATTTCTCATCAAACTCCAGCCGGGTTCTACTGACGTCGAGATGCTCGTCGTCTCAGACCTCGACGATGTGTTCTTGCCGCGGCCCGTCAACTTATGTGTCAACCTCTCTGAGTCGCGTGTGGGCTTGGAAACGCTCTTGGGCAACATAAATAACATGTTCCAAGACAATCACGTCGTGGGCAGCTGCCTAGGCGCGGCGTTGGACGCTGGTTTCAAACTCATGGTACGCCGCATTGCACCATTGCACCTTCTTTTGTACTGAACTCTAGCCAGGCACCAGTCGGTGGCAAAATTACTGTCCTATCCGGTAGTTTGCCAAACATCGGACCCGGCGCACTGAAGAACAGAGAAGATCCGAAAATTCTTGGTACATCGAAAGTGCGTCCTTGTACTTATCCTTAAAAATGGTCGTGCTTATGCATGCACAGGAGTCGAGTTTACTACAGGCCGCATCATCGTTCTACAAGTTATTCGCTATAGAGTGCTCGCGCGCTCAAGTGTCTGTCGACATGTTCCTCACGAGTTCTAGCTACCAGGACACTGCGACTCTCGGTAATTAACCAACACCTCTCGACATAAGCGTTGAACTGACCACTTCACAGCATGTCTCCCGCACTACACATCTGGCCAGACGTATTACTACCCCGCCTTCAACGCTGCCCACCCAGAGGATGCACACAAATTCGCGCACGAATTCGGCGAGGTGCTCGCGATGCCTATCATGCTTGAAGCTGTAATGCGCGTCCGTGCCTCACGAGGTGCGATACCTGTTCCCCAAATATTCTGTTGCCGCGATACTCACAGCGGCTCATATTTTAGGGCTCCGGATGGCCTCGTTCCACGGAAACTTTTTCGTCCGGTCCACCGATTTACTTGCAATGCCTGCTGTTCCACAGGATCAGTCGTATTCCATAGAGGTTCAAATTGAGGATAACCTCACGCAGCCGTTCGTAGTGTTCCAAACTGCCGTCCTGCATACAACGTGCTACGGTAAAGAATATCTGTTTGCTCGTATCGTATCGCCACGCTCACACAGTTCATGCTCGTTGTAGGAGAACGACGTATACGGGTGATCACGCATGCATTGCCGACCACAAGCAGCGTCTCCGAGATCTTCGCTTCCGCCGATCAGGTCGCAATCGCTACCCTGCTGGCGAACAAGGCCGTCGAGCGGTCCATCACCCACAAACTAGAGGACGCCCGAGAAGCGCTGTTCGCAAAGATGGCCGAGATTCTCGTGGCCTACAAGAGTACCATGACCGCCGGTGGTGCCGGTGCGAGCGCACAGTTGTCGATATGCGAGAATCTGCATATGCTACCTGTCTTGATTCTGGGTTTACTGAAGAATGTGCGCGTTGTGTTACCTCTTGTTCTGCGGTCGCGGACTTGTCTAATGCGTTGGTTGGATAGGTCGGCGTGCGGCAGAGCGCGCAAATTCCTCCGGACCTCAGAGCGTATGCGCAGGCTCTTTTAACGTCGTTGCCTTCCCAAACCCTTATACCGTATATCCACCCTACACTATACGCCCTACATAGTATGCCACCCGAAGTGAGTACATCACTCCGCCCAGTGCTCATGGACAATTTTCTCATGACTGAACCACCGTTTGATTAGGCTGGAACTGTCGGTGAACAAGGCGTGATACTTCCAACGCCACTGCCATTGACGACGGAGCGTCTGGAACGGCATGGCTTGTTCCTCATCGAGGATGGCCAGACCATTTTCCTCTGGGTCGGCCGCGACGCTGTACCGCAGCTCGTGCTCGACGTCTTCAACGTGCCAAGCTACGATGTCTTGCGCGGCGGAAAGGTAAACACCCCAATGCAGTTCTTCGCAGGGCCTGAGCTTACCTCCCGCTTACAGACAACTCTTCCTATCCTGGATAACCCCTTCAGCGAGCGCGTGAACGCCGTCATCCAGAAGACGCGCGAAATGCGCCGTGGAGTGTACCATCCACATCTGTATGTGGTGAAGGAGGATGGGGAGCCCTCGCTTCGCCTGTGGGCCTTGAGCTGCCTCATCCAGGACCGCGCGGACGTGCTGCCGAGCTACCAGCAGTTCATATCGCAGCTCAGAGATAAGGTACGCCTTTTTCCATTGTCTTGTTGCGGTGGACGGAAGGCTGATGCTTGGATAGGTGAACGGTGTGGGGAGCTACTGAGACAGATAGACGGACGATGCATAATGAATACTTAGTTGGGTGTTATAATAAACGGATGCGACAATGCAGCGACGCCTTGCATGACCACTACTGCCGCACGCCAGTGTCAACGACTGTGATCTCTCTCCGCGCCTTCGACTTAGACAACATATAGACCGCTGACGTTGAATGCTTAACACCCCTAATAAGCAATGGGATTGAATGAGCCTATCTACGGAAGTTGATACGATACATACATACACGAGTACTGTCAGTTTAATCCGCCCAAAATTTAAAACGATGAGATCCCTGTAAGAACAATGCAAGAGGGTGGGGTAAATTGATGTGTGGTAGTCGATGAAGAGTGGGATGCATGTCCTGGGAAGGGTGCTACGACTTGAAAACGCGCAGCAGCCGCTGCTCGGTGACAATGCGCGTACGACACAGCGGACATTCACGGCTCGAATGCATGATCAGCTCCGAGCACGCACGGCACATCGCGAGGTGCCTATATCAGCCCAGTGTCAGCTCCTCCCACCCAAGACCAAAAGGATGTGCGCCCAAACGTACCCGCAGTCCATAGCGACGATATTCGCCTCCTCGTCCTGGCAGATAACGCAGAGACCGGCGCGCTCGGCTGTAGCTGCGGCGGGCGGCGGCTTCGCCTGGCCACTGCCTTCTGCCTTCTCGCCCTGCGCCTGCTTCTCCTTCTCCTGCTCGCGGCGCCGCCACTCCTCTCGCGCGGCGCGGTCCTGTGCAATCTGCTCCTCTTCTCTCCGCCGACGCTCGAGCTCCTCCTGTTCATCCGCGAGGCGCTTGCGCTCGATTTCATCGCGCTCGTCTTGGATAAGTCTAAGCACTCTTGCCACGAGCTCGCCCTTCTCGAGGACCATCCCAGCGTGAACCGGTACGTGATTCGCAAACAAAATCTAAGCGGGTCTCAGCTAGGCCCAATCACAACGATGATGATTACTTACCGCCTTCAGCGTAGATATAGACAGCGCCCCAACAGCCGGGTTGTCATAGTCGAGTAGCTCTTCTAGCGGAGGTACGCGCACGGGCGGACTCGATGACGAGGCAGCGCGCTGTCGTTGTGGCGGTGGTGCAGCGAGATTATCAGACCGGCTAGTCGACGCCGGGCGGCGGGGTGGTTGCGCCTGGGGCTGTGGCGCGGCGCGCGGCGGCTGCGGGTAGGGATGCGGGTGGTACCGGGGCTGGGGCTGACGCGGAGGTGGCGGTGGACCTGGTGGCGGCGCAAATCGTGGCTGCGGGTGGGGGTGGTCGGGCTCGAGGTCGGGTCGGGCGAACGTGGGTTGAGGCTGCTGTCGCGGTGGAGGGGGGCGAGCCGTGTGCTCGTGCGAGCCCGAGATTGAACTCGAGGGGTTGAGTTCTTCGGCGATCCGAGAGAACAATCCACGCGGAGGCGAGGCGACGTATGGCACCGAATATTTGCGGTAGTATTCTTCGTTCGCGCGCGGGAGGCAGCCATTGCGCTCCTATATGGTGTCAGACTAGCCGATGTAAACTCTCAACAAGCGTACCTTCTTATCCTGTCAAACGCATTCAGCACAAACGACCATTTCTTAAAAGGGGCATCTCACGTACAAGAATAATGTCGATTAGGTGGTCTTTCTCGACCGCACCATCGGCCTTGATGTTGTACGCTGCAATATATTTGCGAAGCTTCGAAAGGGGCATCGCTTTCAGCTTGCTACGCGGCGCCGCGGTGACTAGTAAAGCGTAGCAGGGTTGGTTGACGCGCACGAGCAGCCGAGGTACACGCCCACGTACTGTTGAGATGGTCGATGCAGTACGCACACACCGACATGACGTCGTACCCAGCCCCCTGCGGTCCGCTGCGCGGCATCAGGGCTTGGTAATCTGCACAGGAGCTGCAATACGAATAACCTGTGCTCTTCCTCAATACATTGTAGCAGTAGCGGTGCACGTATACTCACCGCAGTGGTTACACTTCCTCGACCTTGTAAAGATCAGATTGAACTCTTTGTTGCACTTCCGACAGGCAATCTCTGCGCGATCGGTGCGTGGAGATGGCGGCGGCCCGCTCAGCAATGGGAGACCGCGTCCGTCCGCCATATTTGACTCTGAACTGGTCAACGTTTAGGAGAATATAGGAGGATCCAAAGGTGGTGGTGGTATTGAAGAAAGAGAGTGCGGCCTTAGAGACGGTAATTAGCAAGCAGGTTGCTGGAACTCTCCAGAGTATTCATCGGCCACGTGGGGCCGCGGGTCCTTAATATCCGTCCGCACCTCCGAGCTGCCTCCGAGACTCGAGTGCGGAGGCAAGTTACGCAAAACAAATTGGTCGTTCAGTTTGTATCGAAGTACAGTAAATTACAAGGTTATCCTTGAGGGCCAGTGAGGTACAGTGATTATAATAATGGCCAACACTTTATGCGATGGCGGGGGAGGGATGCGAAGGTTGCATAAGTTCAATCGTCGCATCCCTTTACTTCTTCATGTCTAAAACGACACGCCCAGCGACCTTACCCGCCTCCATTCCCTCGTAGACCCTGTGCCCCCATCGTCAGTTTATTATTCTCGAATAATTTGATAATAGATGTAGACGCACTCTTTCAGGTCAGACAAGCCCTTGAGGACATAGTGCACAGTGACCGCGCCGCGCGAAGCAATCTCGATCGCCTCGATCGCGTCTTGACGGTTACCGACATACGAGCCAAGGATGCTGATGCTCTTGAACACGGTGAAGAATATCGACGCGTCGAGGGTCGCTTCTCCCGGAAGACCGACAGCCATGAGCTTTCCTCCTGGGCGGAGGTAGTCGATCGCCTGCTGGTATGCCGCGCCCTATTCGAGATTGCGTATCAGCTACAGCATAGAGCGCAGATAACACGGAACGTACGGTTGCAGCGGTAACAAGAGCGGCATGAGGTCCCTCACCACCCGTAGCAGCCTTGATATCGGCCACCAAATCCTTCGACTCGCGGAAATCGATCCATTTCTCCGCGCCGAGACTCAGGCACAGCTCTTTCTTCTCCGCGCCCGTGTCGACCGCAATGACGCGCAGACCCTTATACTTGGCGTATTGGATGGCGAGGTGTCCGAGGCCCCCTCCGGCGCCGGGGATGACGATGTAGTCGCCGGCCTCGGTTTGGCTGTACTTGATCGCGCGGTAGGTGGTGACACCGGCGCAGAGGATCGAGGCAGCCTGGTTGCTGTCAAGTGAGTCGGGGATGGGGGTTACGTAGTGGACGTAGGATTGCTGGACTGAGTGTCAGTCATAACGCGCAGAGGACAGGGCACGCAAGGACGTACAACATATTCGGCAAATGTACCGTCGTGGTTGAAACCACTGATCTTCGCGTGTGCGCAGTCTGGGAGCATGTTAGACAAGGGCAAAAGAGATCCTATAGAAAAAGACTGACTCTGCTCCAAGCCTTTCCTGCAAGGCTCGCAATCCAAGCACGCATTAGCGATCCACTTGATGCCTACACGCTGGCCGAGCTTGACAGGGCTATGGGGAGTATGGGACCCAATAGCAACAACGACGCCAACACCCTCGTGCCCGCCGATGAGGGGCGTCGTCGGGTGCAGCGGCCAGTCATCTTTCTTGGCGTGCAGGTCCGTGTGGCACACGCCGGTGCACTCCAGCTTGACGAGGCACTCCCCCGGCGCGAGCTGCGCCTGCGTCTTCACGGGGAAGTCGGATTCGATCCGGAGCGCGCCGCCCGCGGATGGCACGACGGCGACTTTCTGCGTTTTGGGTATCGTGAATCCGGGCAGGGTGGTTTCGGTGGTGTCGCTGTAGGAGGTGTGCGAGGTGGCGGTGGATGTCGACGCGCCGGTGGCGTACCCGCGCGTGTGTCTGTACCGCAGGGCGGTATTGACGGTGTTCGTTGGTAGTCGGGTGGAACGCAGTGTGGCGGGAGCATTCCACATCCGTCTCGCCGCGGTTCTGGTCATTGTAGGGGGGAGTAGGCGCTGCATGGTGCGCTCGAGTGGCAGTCTGGGTTACAGCGAGATGGTTGTAGTTCCATTACCGCCCACACCCCTTATAAAATAATGGTTATCACGGATATTGTTCCGAGTTCGACGCGCTTACGGGCCGATGTTGATAGGGCTGTCCTCGTCGATCTAGGCGTTGAAAACTCGTCCGATCGTTGTGGGCTCTAGCGGGGTGTCTAGACTGGGCCGCATCAGACCGCCGCCAAGGTGGTACCTCCTCGGCTCTCCTCGGCTACGATCCTACGAGTGCAAACGATTGGCAAACGACGTCGCAGATTCCCAGATGGTATTGGCACTATTGGAAGCCGCATACCATCCAGTCAGTACCAGTATGTGCAACTTACCGATGGCGAGACGGCGTGATGAAGTCAAGATGAGCATACAATGGCAGTTACACTTGCCTACGAGTCTCCTCCGGCGAGAACATTTGAAATTCATTGTACACTGACTCGAAGGATGAGTCTGGCGACATCGTCGAGAAGAACCAGGGACGACCTGGGGACGACCACCGAGGCCTCCCGCCGGCTTTCATCATGTCCAATAGCGCGACGGCCTACTCCCGCGAACGTTGGAGCCTGCCTACCTAGTCAAAATGTCGAAAACAACATCGCCTTCATTCCTCACGCCGAGGCAAGGTGTCGACACATAAACAGTATGCAGCGAGCTGAGCGCTTGAGCGCCATTGCTGTCAATGTTGTCGAGCTTGCAAGTGAAAAGATGTGGACTTTGGGAGCTCGCTCGATAGGGGCTATTTAGTTTTTGTCTTGCTCTCACCTCCACGAATTCTCGAGCTCGTATCAAAAGGCCCGACAGACTCATACTGGCTCGTTTTCGATACACTGCGAGCACTTGGGTGACCATGTCTTCAATTGCTGTAGCCGTAGGACTCGCATATGGCACTTCTTACACCCGTCGCGGCCGTGGACGGCAGGATATCGATTGCGCAATCACTATGGACCCCGGAACGGGTTGCAGTATCAGGGATAACGGGTGACAGTTGTAGTTCATCAACTTAACGGGTAACTGCCTGGTTAAACGCAAACGGGTTACATTTACACCACAAAAACTGGTTAACGCTTCAACTCGCTGAACGGATTACTGTGTCTCTATCTCGAACGGTGGCTAATCGAGCGTATCGCGGGACGCGTGGGATGTTGAACACAAATTTTTCTAAGTCCGCAGTTTGCTCCTCGGATCTCAACCTCCACGTCGACGACATCGTCCTCGTCTTCGCCCTCGTCGTTGTCCTCCCCTCGTCGTTGTCTCCCCTCGTCGCCTCCCATCTATATTCGGGCCTCCCTCATCAACCGTAGGTGCCTCCACATTCGCTATATCATCGCAAGGGACATCGACTTACACATAGGGATCAGACCTCATTGCTGTTGCGCTGGCTGGTACATTTTATGGTGCGTCTGAGTAGTTTTCTCGCTTGGCGATCCCTGACGAACCTCGTCCTATCCCGCTGCGCTTCAAGACTGTATTCTGCAAAGTGGTTCCCTTCACATTTTCACATCTCTGTGCTTATCTGTCTTGTAGCGACACATCGCTTCAACAGTGCCCCCACCTGCCGTCGCTCCTTCGTGCTGGACCGGCTATGCCACAGTGAGTCCCACTAACTCCCGCACGCGCACTGTGCTGCTATTTGACGCCCCGAGAGTCTAGTGAACGCCGGTGCATTTCAGGCAACCACGACGGCGTCAACCATTTGCGCCTGTCACTACACCTTGCGTGCTTCATCAGCCACGAGTATCCCCATCTGCGACCCCCGCTACTTGGATACAATCCACACTCAGTGCCACCGCACGCTCAATGGCTAAAGCGCAGAAGGATCGTATGTCGCACAAGGTACGTCTCCCATATACGTTGCTCCTCGCACGAGCTCATTTACAATCATTTTTAACACCGAGTATCACTGCTTTGCATTGGCCTGCCCAAGTGAGTCATTTTCTGTACTTTCGCTGCATGCCTTTCTGATAACATACAGGTGTTGATTGGCCCACGCCTCCGCCTGTCACCTACCAACCTAGTGTTGCGTGCACGCGAGCCAATGGTGAAGCTAGTCCCGGTTACGATGTGCAGCAGCAGGTCGCGGGAGCAGGGCATCTCGGCTAGCAACGCGGTGCGCACGACCAATCCCGACACCGTGTCGTGCATCCGCCGGCATCGGTTTATGTATACCTTAGTATCCTCCCTGCCAATATGTATTGTAGTAGACATTCCACAATATATACGGTGTTTTCTGGATTGTCCATGCACTAGGAAAACTGGTCGAAAGGCTGGGGTAAACTGAGTATATGGTGATCCCCGACAAACGCGTTACAGTAGCATTCAGGTGGAGTCGGGATTTGGCAGGGATGAAACGGGTTAAATCGGTCATAAAAGGGATCATTGTGTCTTGGAATTTGCAACCCGTCTGACTGGTTAAAATTTTGGCAGCGGGTTAATGTATTTGAGGTATCCTAATTACAGTTGTACAGATAAACGGATTATTCGCCCAGCAAAAACAACCCGTTCTGGGTTCCATAGTGAATCTGCTCTAGAGCGCTAAAGCACTCAACAACCGCTCGATAACAACGAAATACTTCTTGTTTCAAACGCTCTCCATAGGACGATCCCCGTCTGCAGCGAGCAACAACCAACACTTCGCCCCGAGCAGCGGAGTCAAGTGATTATCGAAATGGACGTGCCAGCACCGGGTACATACCACAGGCTCGCCCCCTGCAGTGCTACTTACGAAACGCGAGCACTGCTCTGATATTCTGATCTGTGGTCTGTCAAAGATTCCCTGCTCAAACGCGCGCAGCTGAAACGTATCTGCGTGATCGGAGGGGGCCCGTGCGGCCTCGCGACGCTGAAGGTGCTCAAGGAGACGGAGCAGTATGCGGAGGGCCTCTGGGAGCTCGTGGGCTACGAAGCCAGGGAGGACGTCGGTGGCGTTTGGTGCGTTACCGCATCCTGCAGCGGCGATCAATCCAGTGCGAGCAGCAACAATACTAACTAATCTTGACGTCCTACCTATCCTTTGTGATGCGCGCAGGCTGCCCGAGGCACAAGACAAACTGGCCGACCCCCCTTTGACGCCCGTGTACGATTCGCTGACGACTAATTTGCCGCACCCGGTGATGGCGTTCTCCTCGTACGACTTCCCTCCGTCCACGCCGCTGTACCCGGATGCACCGACTGTGTTGCGCTATCTGCAGGATTACGCGACGCACTTCGGGCTTCGGCCATTGCTACACTTCGGCGCGCGCGTTGACGAAATTTCGTGGGACGGGCGCTGGAAGGTGCGCGTTGGCGGCGCGGAGCAGGAATTTGATTTCGTGGTCGTGGCGAATGGACACTATAGGGTGCCGCGGTACCCGGACACGCCAGGCCTGGACGAGTGGCTCGCCGCCGGGAAAGCCTCGCACGCTGCGTGGTACCGCCACCCCAACGACAAAAAATTCGGCCGCACGGTTCTGGTCGTGGGCGGTGGGCCTAGCGGGCGCGATATCTCTGCTGAACTGTTATCCGCCGGCACGCCCGGCACGGTCATCATACATTCTGCGACCCAGGCGGACATCGACGAGGGCGGCGCACCAGAAGACGCTGATGGCAACATATCAAACGAAGCCGATGTGCTCGCAGCACCTGCCGCGGCGGACAATGAGAAGGCAAGACTGAAGCACCGGGGACGCGTCGTGAGCTTCGGCTCGCCCGAATCTGGCACGGTAACATTTCAGAATGGAACCCGCGAAACAGGTATCGACCACTGCATCATCGCGACAGGCTACGAATTCTCTTTCCCCTTTTTCCCCGCAACGCATCTTCGGCCCCACGTCCCCCCTCCGTGTCCACCCGTGCCGGACGCGCTGTACAATTCGACCTACCACGTGTTCCCCCTTGCCAAGCACATATTCCCATTGCAGGACGAGCGGAGCGGCACGTTCCCAGGCGCGAGTATCGCGTTTGTGGGGCTCATTATACGCGTCGCGCCGTTCCCCCTCGCGGAGGCGCAGGCCCGCGCGATTGCGCGTGTGTTTGCGGCGCCAGACGCGCTGGATCGCACGGCCGAGGCGGTGGACATTATCGCGCGGTACGAAAAACTGCGCGCGTCCGAGGGCGAGTCGCAATTGGCAATTGCGCAGGCTTGGCCGCGCTTCGAAGAACCTGAGCAGTGGACGTACCGGGACGCGCTCGACGCATTCGCAGGGTCCAATTGGAGGGTCCGGCCCTGGGAGCCGGAGATCTATGCTCACAAGGAAGTGCTGAGGGACGCGTGGCGGGCGCTGGAGAGGAGTGGCGAGGCGGAGGCGTGGGTACGAGGCGTGGGGGCGAGCGGTGGCGAAAAGGGGACAGAGGAATGGGTTGCGATGATGCGGAAGCTGCTGAGGAAAGCGGAGGGGGAGCGCGGCAAGCTGTGATCCGGTACTATCTCTGGCTGCATTCCACGACGACAACGATGCTAATTTTGTGAGGATCGGCTAGACGGTAGGTGCGACTGTTAGAGTATAGCGAGACCGTGTTGTCATTGGTTGAGCAGTAAAATGACATGTATCGCGACCTATCGGATGAGCGACGGTCCTATGACCAGCCCCGTGTCTACGCCTGTCTGCACTGCCTATCATCTGCCCAGCCAGAGCGAGCAGCGGCCAGCCGTAGCAGTGGCGCATTTTTGCAAGTCCAGAGGCCGTCTCAGACCGGTACTCCTGGCAGACCCGCAGGCTACGGACTGGACTGCATCACGAACTATCAAATCGGATCAGGACTTGGTTCCAGGCGAGCCAGGCTGCACTCGATCTCCAGGAACTCCGAAGTGCTCTGCTCTTTCGCCCATGTCTCGTGGCCCGTAATATGTGCGGATGTCGCCGCTGCACCTCGATCGTATAAAAGACATCGCGGCTGCCAGTCCGAGGTCCCCCAAGCCCCTCTCTCATTCGATCCCAATAACTCTTGGGACTTGAACAACACATCTCTCTCCTCTACCACCATCACCATGTCCAACTTTGTTATCCCCAAAACACAAAAGGCTGCCGTCGTTCCTACCTCGGGCGGCGCGCTCACTGTTGAGACCGCGCACCCGGTCACGGCGCAGAAAGACCTCGCGCCGGGCGAGTGTCTCGTCAAGCTCGAGTGCACCGGTGTTTGCCACACGGATTTGCACGCGAAGAAGGACGACTGGCCCCTGCACCCCAAGACCCCGCTCGTCGGCGGACACGAGGGTGTAGGCATCGTCGTCGCCATCGGAGACAACACCACCCAGAGCCCCGTTAAACTCGGTGACCGCGTCGGCATCAAGTGGCTCGCTGACTCTTGCTTGGACTGCGAGAGCTGCAGGCAAGGTCGCGAACAAAGTGTGTACTCTTCTTTATATCCTTCTCAGCACCATCTAACGCGTCGTGCTGCATAGACTGCGACAAAGCCAAGCTCAGCGGTTTCACCCACGACGGAACTTTCCAAGAATACGTCGTACGTACTTACCATTCTCTCCTACCTACTTGATGCTCACAATCGCGCCAGGTCTCCTTCGTCCATCACGTAACTCCTATCCCGGAGGGATACGACAGCAACCAGGCTGCGTCCATCCTCTGCGCAGGCGTCACCACCTACCGCGCGATCAAGTACAGCCAAACCCAGGCTGGCGACTTCATCGTCATCCCCGGCGCCGGCGGAGGCCTCGGCCACCTCGCCATCCAGTACGCAATCAACAAGGGCCTTCGCGTCGTCGCCATCGACACCGGCGCGGAGAAGAAGGCGCTCTGCCTTAAGCTCGGCGCAGAGAAGTGGATCGACTTCCTCGAGACCAAGGATCTCGTCGGCGACATCAGGGCCGCGACCGGTGGACAGGGCCCTCACGCCGCGCTCGTCACCGCTGCCACTGTACGCGCTTTCCGTATAACGTCCTATGTGTAGCATCGCTGACGAGTGCTTCGAATACAGGGCGTAGCATACCAGCAGGCGATCGAGTACCTCCGCCCCGGAGGAAAGCTCATGGCCGTTGGTCTTCCAGGAGAGGCGACCCTCAACGCGTCGATCTTCTTTACCGTGTTCAAGAGCATCAGCATCCTCGGCTCGTACGTCGGCAACCGCCAGGACGCGGTCGAGGCGATGGACATTGCCGCGCGCGGCAAGGTCGTCGTGTACTACGCCCTCAAGGGCCTCTCTGATCTCAAAGAGTGCGTCCTATCATCAGTCCTCCCCATCGATCGTTGAATGCTGACTTTGATCGCTTAGTGTGTACGAGGGCATGGAAGCCGGCAAGATCGCCGGCCGTGTCGTTCTCGACATGCAAAAGTAAACAGCTTCAAAAGCTGCACCGGACGGACTCTTGTTGTTGTCATTTTATCACCATTGTAGCATCATTCAGAGCCACTTGACTCTTCATCGTCTCTGTTTGTAACAGTATTCTCGCACTACATACGTATTACATTAGATTAGCCCTGTCGCTCAATCGTGTTAATAATTTATCAAGGAAAGCTTTGCGCCTCATTCAGTCAGAGTCCAGTAAGGATAGTAATGGGTTGTTACAACTTCATAAGATTACAGTAACGCCTAGTACAAACACCCCAATAAACATACACCCCGCTGCCGAGATCAAGCCTCCTCCACGCCGCTCAACCGACCCTTGACACTGTCCTTCCCACTCCCAAACGTATAATCGCTCCGCTCCGAATACGTCAGCGTCGGATCCCCGTACTTCCTCGGCGTGCGCGCGACGTGGTACTCCGGGAGGTCAGGACGTAGAGAGAGCTCCATGTCTGCGGTCTGTGGCGGGCGGCGGGAGAAGGAGTTGCGTAGGTTTAGGAGCATTCGGGAGCCCTAAGGAAGGAGGGGGGAGGGTGAGTGTGATGGCAGGTAGGAGGGGGGATGGGATGGGGACGTACTGCGATGCAACCTGCAGTGTTTGAGGGGCTGCGGTAAATCATGAGCACGTATGCAGTCAGTATGAGGCAAAGAGATGGACAGAAAAGCGTACTCACGTTACTAGGAGCGACGATAGTGTAGGCGGGGCGTATTCGAATACCAACAGATTTGCGATGAGGAGCACTGCGACGACACTCAACGTTGGCCTCGGTGTTGAGGGAAAGGAAATAACAAACCGAATACACTGCAAAGACATCCTGGTCAGTACGTATAGAACGCCATGCATGCCCGATCCGGTGACTTACACAGCAAAGTACACCAACGAGTCCCGAGCCTAGTCAACGGCACTTATTACGATCAGCATGCCGCAGGACAGCGAAGAATGGACGCACAAGGAGGCCCAGTGTCGGGGGGACGGACTCCCTGTTCCTAATCCACGCGAAGGTCCGCGATATCGTGAGGGCGAAGAATATACCTGGTACAAAACGGCAGTCAGGAAGGCGCACGACCGCATTGAGTTTTTTTGGCGCACTTTCAACTACGACTGGTGCAATCCTATACATATAGCACTATTCAGCGGGAACGCGCATAATTGTGGGAGCTGGGGAGACGCACCAGTAGCCTGCGATCAAGCGAGGGACGCCCGCAGCATAACACCCCGGTAAGAAATTGAGCTCTGTTTCAACTGTGACAGTGTGGGACATGTTAAGTGTGCGTCCGACGCCATCAGTTGGGGTGCGCACTTATGACGTTCTCAGCTACGTAGTCGGAGATGGTGAGGCCCACGAGCGTAGCGATGCATGCTGCGCGGTCAAAACGAGAGGTGAGCGCTGGGCTGAGAACAGGGATAGTCTTGCTTACCGGTGTAGGAGAAGAATACAACGAACAGGACGAGCTAGATGACTTTGTGTAAGCTCTATGAGGCGATACATCGCATCTAATAATATGAACCTTGTGGGTACGATCTGTCCAAGAGGCGCGGAAGTTCATTTCTCAGCCCCAGGTTGAACAATCGCGAAGGGGACCCACATAAAGCCCATATACGCAGGACAAGTATGCCTAGAGAATGAGATGTGAGACTACATCTCCAGGGAGTTGACGACACTTACCTTCAATAACGGCCATCGCCACTGTTACTGTTCTACGGATTGGGCCAGCCATGTCAATGATTCCGGAGTTGGGCTTACAAGAATGTAGCACATACACTACAAGCCATCGCAGATAAAATACACAGCTGCCCACAGTGTCCCATTAGTAAAATCACGCATCGCGTGATGGAGGTGTAAGCACGAACAACTGAGCGGCACGTTTTGTCAGTTAGCGACAAAGTTGTCGGAATGAGAAGACGCACTTCAGAAGAGAGATGTGTGGTCTGTGATGCTTGCAGGGTACAGAAGGTAAATTCCAGGAGTGGACTATGCTGCACAAGAACACGATTTACCTATGCCATTAAATCTGAGACCCATATTTAAATTATATTAGAAGTAGCCCCCAAACGCGTCAAAATCTGGACTTACACGATCATAGCGGCCACTACATAGCGGTTAAGGAAGAATAGGACTTTCGAGATCGAAAAGCGCGACCTATTGTTTGCATTGCTCAGTGCAGTGAGCACTCTGTCCGAAGCACGGTCTCGCTCACCACCATATACCAGATATCTGGAACCCGTATCAATGTTATTTTCCATATGAATAGACCCTTTCACATACCTCTTGGGACAGCGTCAGGACATGATCGTATATCAAGCAAGTTATGCAAGCGCCTAATTACAAGTCAAGCATGTAGGGGTCAGCAGGTCAATTGTACCTCGGCTATGAGAGGACATACCAGCGACCCAGTCGGTGGCCATAGCCGAGTGGGCCAACTCGTTCAGACTCATCTCAGCGCGTTAGAATAGATGAAAGGGGGCAGCGTTGACGTCCGAAAAACGAGGACTGCATGTCTTAAGTACATCTGCTCGATACGAGCGCCCATAAACCGAGCAGCCGGTACATGTTTGCGCGATAAGAGGATGATTTGGCCGTGATAAGTACAGGCATATGCTGGGCATATGCACATCGCGAGTAGCGCTGGAGCAACGAAGACTGGAGCCTCAAGGGCAGACGCCCAGGCTTCATATCCTAGTACTTGTCGGCCATCACATGTCGGTCAAGGACGAATTGACTGCAATTTCAAAGTGAGCAAACAAGGTGCTTTCAATTGCGTTTGGGGAACATGCTTGCCTGCATGTAGTACACTAACAGGTAACAATGCTAGATATGAGGTGATGGTTACCGTATAGGCGTCCGAGTGCTCCGAGAATCAGTCACTGCACAATTTGCCGAGTGAGTTACATCTACGCCACACGCCCATTAGGCATTTAGAGATACGCACGCTAACGCGAGGCTCTGATCGAGGCCTCCTCGCGGTTGGCCTTGGGCGTAATGCATTGTCTGTGTCCGTTATACGTCGCCTTTATGCGGTTCATGCGACGCAAATATACAAGACCGAGATCGTTTCAAACGTCACGCCACAGGTCCTCAAGCGCGGCGGGCCTCCTCCAATTAAGTCGGTAGCCGTCTAAGGATGCTCAATGGGTTTCCTCATTCGTTTGGTGGGTTGGACTCGTGAACGCGATGTAGATGGCAACTGGGAAAAAACTGCAGCTGGGCATGGATATTTGACCAAACAAAAAGTCGAAAGTCAACAGCAGTTGTTGACGTTGAGCTCCAAGCACCAGACGCCGAGGAGGAGGTGCGGGATTACGTAAACTCCCAGTGTTTTGTGGCTGAGCGTCTTTGGACGGTTTCGCACTGAACTTTCACCAATGGATTCACCAAAACGCGCTGCTTCCCCTTCGCCAGGCTCTGATGCCAAAAGAATCAGGTTGACGGTACCGCAGCAAGACCAGGGCGCGTCGCCGGTGGACCCAGACAACGCCGTCGGAAAACGCAGCGAACTAGAACCGATTCAAGGCGGCGATGTGGGCAACTTGCCCTCAGATCCTCCAGAAGACCCTTCGCGGCCTGAAAATGGCGGGCCAGTGAAGATCCTCAAGCCGGACGGTGATGGCGAAGATGATGGTGGGGACGTGTCAATGGGAGAGGAGGGCGAGGAGGGTGCAGATTCCGGAGACGAGAACGACGATGAAGACCCCGCACAACTCGAGGCGACCCGTTTGCGTCTCGAGGATCAGGCGCGAAAATACTTGGCAGCACAAACGCACGAAGTTATCATTCCGTCGTATTCCGCCTGGTTTGACATGTCCAAGATACACCCCGTCGAACGCCGTGCATTGCCCGAGTTCTTCAACTCGAGAAACCGCTCAAAGACGCCCGCCATCTACAAGGACTATCGCGACTTCATGATCAATACCTACCGTCTCAGACCCTCGGAATATCTGACTGTCACTGCATGCCGGCGAAACTTGGCTGGCGACGTCTGTGCCATAATGCGTGTGCATGCATTTCTGGAGCAGTGGGGTCTAATCAACTATCAGGTGTGTGCTCTGAATCCTAGCTAATGAGTCTGTGTCTAATCTATGGTTTAGATTGACCCCGAGGCGCGTCCTGCTACATTAGCGCCCCCTTTTACAGGCCACTTCCGTGTCATCCTCGATACTCCTCGTGGCTTGCAATCCCTTCACCCTGGGACTCGACCACAGCACCCAGCTGCCGCCAACGGTGGCCCCAAATCTACGCCGACATCCACACCCGCGTCCCTCGAGCTACGCAATTCGATATACCAGACCACTTCCAAAGCATCGCGTCCTGTCAGTGCGGCCGAGGCCGCCACACTAGCGAACGGCGCATCTGCCGGCGCAGCCTCAGTCACCTACGCTTGCGACACGTGCGGGAGCGACTGCACATCTCTTCGCTACCACTCGTTGAAAGTTAAAAACTTCGAGCTATGTCAATCATGCTACCTGGACGGGCGTTTCCCGTCGACCATGTTCAGCGGCGACTTTGTGAAGCTCACTAGCTCTGCGAACGGGATCAACCATGGGCAGGACGATGATTGGTCCGACCAGGAGGTGCTCCTCTTGCTCGAGGGTGTGGAAATGTATGACGATGACTGGTCGCTCATTGAGGAGCATGTTGGAACACGGTCAGCACAACAGTGCATACGAAAATTCCTCGAGCTTCCCATCGAAGACCCGTACATCGAGACAGAGGGCGCAATGGGACCATTGCGGTTTGGGCGGGTGCCGTTCGAGCAGGCGGACAATCCTGTTATGAGCGTCGTCGCATTCCTCGCGGGTGTGGTCAACCCTGGCGTAGCCGCAGAGGCAGCGAAGACAGCGCTGCATGAGCTGACGGATGGAGACAAGAAAGGAGCAGAAGACGGCAAAGAGGAAGAAAAGCCAGCGGCAGACGAATCCAACCAAACCGACAATGCCGACGACAAAATGCAGGAGGATGCTCCGAAAGATGAGTCTGTTGCGCCAGAGACGTCGGGAACACCCGCCCCTACATCTGAAGGTCTCGATGCCGGGTCAGCACCTGCGAAGAAGCCGACTGTCCCTCACTCCAAGGTCGCCCGCGCCGCAGACCTCGCCCTCAAGGCGTCTGCCAAAGCGGCGAAGGCCCTCGCAGACGCCGAAGACAACCACATACGGTCGACGCTTGCATCGCTGATAAAGCTTACCCTCACGAAGTTGGAGCTCAAGATGTCGCAGTTCGAGGAATTGGAGGATATTCTGGAGGAAGAGCGGAAGGGCCTTGAGAGCGCGCGGACCGCCCTCGTCAACGAACGGCTTGGCTTGAAACGGATGCTCGATAACATCCGCGTCGAGTTGGCTAAAAACGGACCCAGCGCAATGCCCGCCATCATGGCACAGGCGAACTTGGGGACGACAGGCCAGGGTACGATAGTGAACGAGGTTCAACCGGGCGCATCCATGGAAGGAGACTCAGGTCCGGTCGCGGATGGGAGCATGGCGCAGTTGAGTTGAGTAGATCGTACATATGGTGTGTAAATAATTTGTTGTATGTTGCTGTCCTGCTGTCCCGTACTTATTGTTCTGATATTGTCGTTCGAAGTAAATATTGACGTCCCTTGAAGCTTGAAGCTTGGTTTCGACCTGGTTTCGACGACCCGCCCTTGCAATCGAGCGGCTGTAGCGTTGATCCCTGTTAACTTAAAGCGTGGGTTACGACTCGAGGCATTGACAATTTAGCGGTGCGCACACTTGTAAGTTGCCCCCGAGGCCGTGGACTCGTCGAGCAGAGCGACACGGCTCACCTCTCAAGATAATGGTGAATATGGCAATCAGTCAACACTGACTAGCAATTTTTCTTGTCCGTCCAAACGATCAATATTAATTCAATCCCCTCCCCCAAGGTAAGCCCTCTACGTTCTCGGTCTTGCCCAACCTTTGACTATGCACTTTCCATGTTCTCAGTCTCTGCCGAGGACTCTCTACCTTCGTGGCGTTCGACAAATGCACAGACATGGCAAAATTCACCGTATCTTCGTTCAGTATCAATCAATACCAAGACTTGCTACTCATCTTGCTGTAGATAATGCTCATGGCTAACGTCCTTGTTTTCCTGTGCTTTCCATCATTCTTGTGAAGTGTAGCATTTATCTCCTCGGACTTCAATTTGACTCAAACGGATCTCGATAGACCTCATGAAATACCGCGGGCCACACTTTTAGGTTGTATACATACTCACGTTTACTACATGATAGCATCGAGTATACGATTAGAGCGCTCAGCGCAGCCTACCAACAGCCCACCGACATAAAGGCGGAGATGTCTGAGCAACGCGTCGAATCGGATTTGGCATATGCTGATACTCCACCGAGACAGCGAAAACAAGTGTGCTTTCTAATATCTATATGCTACCAGTTTCCTCCACGACTTGTCCTCCATCATTGAAAGCACACCTTTGTTTAAAAGATTATTGAAAAGATACTTCCGTCTTCGCTAGTCACCGGTCATCCGTACTCTTACACAATCTTCGTGGATATATTAGATCTGTACCACCGCTAGCCTCCTAGAGAACGATCGGTGCTCATCTACGCGTGAACACAAGGGGGACGCGGATAGGCCTACATTCAATGAATCCCCGCAGGTCAACAAGGTGGTCGCGATGAGAAAACGCTCTATACTCACGTGAGTGTAAGCCCCGGTTTCGCGTTGAGGATGCGCGCTTTCCGCTCGTCGAAGGTCTCATTGGCGAACTGGGGCTCCTCTTTCACCGAGATCCTATACTTCGAGATCAACATCGTGAGAATAGCTATTCCCTCTGTTTCAAAGAACCTGTGACATATATTGATCAGCGTTCAAAACGAGGGGGGAGATGGCATCCTACGTACTTGCGGCCCAAGCATGCGCGGGAACCTATATATCAAACGTAGGCGTCAATTCTGGTCGTCGATAATGGAAAGGAGTACCAACGAACCACCGCTGAAGGGCAAAAATGCATCACGATTGTATTCCTTCAAGAAACGCTCGGGCTTGAAGGTATAAGGGTCTGGCCAGTACCGAGCTATGCGATTTCAAGACTTCGGTTATACGACTACGACCTGAATGATGGTTGGTGCAGGCTTACGGTTGTAGTGTAGTCCAGCTGTGTTGATGACTATGCCAGTGCCCTGTGGCACAGGCACTTGCTTTGTCTGGCCAGAAGCATTGCTTGCTGTCAAGACAGTGTCCTCGGCGCTTTGTTTCGGGATACCGGTTACCTTTGGGGGAAGACACGATATTAGAAAGTGGGTACAGAACGCAGAAACACAGGACCTACAGGAGGGAACATGCGGAGTGTCTCATTGAATACCCTGCGAGAGTTAGCATCAGAGATGATCCGGCACAAAAAGGCTATCGACACTCACGCCATCGAATGACTTAGTAACGGCATCTCTTCATATGTCTAGACAAACGGATGTCAGGTTGGCCCACACCTTGATACTGGGTAACTCTTTCGTACGGGTAGTCGGTCATCCGGAACAACAGACTTGATGTGGTTGTAGAGTTTGTCCTGTTCCTCTGGATACAGCGCTAGGAGAGCAAATGTAAAGCAGAGCGTGTGGGCGGTGGTCTGATAATGAACTGCTTCAGCCTGTATACTGGATGCGCGCTGATATTTCTATGAGACCCACCTCGTGCCCAGCAAGTAGGAAGATGAATATATTGCCTAGCAATATACGTGAGCAACCATTAGCGCTTAAAAATAGATATCCGGCTACTAACCAACGAGTTCGCTATTGAGAAGTTTGGCGTCCCCTCCGGCGAGGTCTTCGTCCTCACTGGCGTCCAGAAGACTGCTAAAAAGATCATAGCGCTCCTCTTTCTTCTCCGCCGATCTTCTAGCGTAGATCATCTCCAACATGTACCTCTTCAAATCGACAATTCGCACATTAGCTTAAATTGAGACATAACATGATGAGAAGGTGATACCTCAAGCTCGTCGAATGCTAGACGGACAGTCCTAAACCGCTTGGTGAGTCCCATCGCCCAGTTCGGGATGATGAGCTTCAGGAATACGTCGGTCGACACAACGTGCAGTGCGTCCTTGAAGGTCATTTGATGTCCAGCAGGGAGGACGGTATCCTCCTTCCACGTGATGTTGCGACCGAAACCTAGTCGGGAATCCTTCATAAATAACAGGCACTGGTAATCGAAGGAATAGGTACTTGCCTGCCACGCCGATGACAAAAAGGGCGATCTATGCAGAATATTAGTATGGCGTTATCGTTAGTAGAAATGAAACTCAACGGGTAATGTGATGTCTACGGTATGGTCGACAACAATCTCGTCGCGATTTTCCCATTTGGTATTGAACATGTCCTGCATTATCTTGACAGTCTAGATTGAACAGTCAGGACGCGTCGTGCATGTGAAGCGTAAATTGTGACTTACTTCGTCCCATACCAGTCTGTTGTTTCGCTGGGAGAATTGGGTCATTAACACCGTGCAAGGCATATGATGCAGATCCGGAGACACATACGTCAGAGAATGCTGGAGCGGTGATCTTGCGATATCTCTTCCATTGCTCCCCCTCCGAGGCAACGATGTTGTCTCCGAAAAATGAGAGCACTTTGTACTGCTTGACAGGCTTCGGGAAACGAGACCTGGACGACGTGACTTCCTACATAGGGGCCCCCCCAGTAAGCCAATTGAGATAGAGACGCGAATATACGCTCCCACCTTTATTGCAGCGGCATCCGCAAGCACTAGAACTGCACGCGTTCTCGGCCAAGCTGATACCTGTTGAAATATTAAAGATCAGAGCGCTCATGTTTTACCATTCAGCGATGCTTACTGAGGCGTAGACATCCCACCCCGCCTTGAGGAAAGCTGTAGAGTGGCATTAATATGGACCGGCGGCTATATGCCGAGGCGATTGACCTTCATGCTTTGCCCTGAATCCAAAGTTACGGCCAAGGGAGATGTAGCGAATCTGGGGCAACATATTGCCCAGTAGCGTTGCTTGGCCAATTAATGTACGATAACCAGGATGATTGCTATATTACAGAACGTGTCCGTCATTCTAGGTGATATATTTGTGGGGTTGAGCGCTACGCACTGGAAGCCATTGACCCCTTTCCTAAAATCGAGGTATAACTGTAGAGCGTAGAGTGAACCGACGGCGCCCACGAGGAGCGCGACCGACTCCAGAGAGAACGAGATCATGGTGGGCGGTTGTGAGCGGGTTTGCAGTGTAGTGCAAAACAGCGCTCTTAAGTCCCATGATCTCCCCCTAGCGACATAATCCCCTTCTTGAAAGATTCTCACGAGGTGAAGAAGTGACATACCGTGCACATGTTGATTATGAGAATGTTTTGGTGCCGCGCGACCCGCGAGGCAGGCCACAGCGAATGGTCCGACGGAGACCCCGAGAAATCCGGCACGGGGAACCTGTAACATACGGAAAGCGCGACGGAAGATCGACCGTCGGACTCGCTGGGTACCGCGGATGAGAGAAGTAAGTTAGGATGCGGTCCCTACCAAAAAAGACAACCAGATAGCGGATGTAAGTATGCTCCCGGAGCCGTGGCGATGGATAGACATACCCTACCGTCCAGATGTGCAGCCAATAAACGATTCCTTACTTCTCATCCGTGGACATCTGGGACTACCTTCAGGGAAGGCCTAAGGGAGTTCCGGGGTTGTCTGAGTATAGGCAAAAGAAACGCATGCCCCTAAAAGCACGCCAAGAACCGCGTGATTCACATGTCAAGTATTTTGGTTTTACAAGGAAACGTACGAAATGTTCAAGACACGTCGTGTTCACGGCGTGAAAGCAGTGGGCTTAAGGTGCAGTACACGCCTGAAGCATGCCAGTCACCTCGGAGCGATCGGACCCGAAAATACTGGCAGTGGGCAATCTAGTTTTTTTTGTCAGTGTAGTAGGTGCAGGAGCACTTTGATGATGCAGACAGCTCACCAGACATGTCGCCGGTCTCTCCTTAGGATGGAAAGCTTGTTGATAGTCTAGAGCCACTCTATGTCTTTGAACAAACCTAAAATTGAGATGCAAGATCAATGCGTGATGCTTAGCGCTCGACGAAGTAGTAATTCACTTGCCGTGTTGGTATAGTTCCGGTATACACCTCCTAATGCATTGGTGATACTAAGCGTAAGCAGTACTACATTTTCCATTTAGATGAACGATTGGGTAGCAGGCATATGCATGGTGCCAGTTCCGTTCAATCTAAGGCTAGGCACGCTGGCTGCCGGCGTGAGGGTGTGGTCTGGGGCGCTATTTCGTGTGGTCATGCGGGGCGCTGGAGACGCAGCATATTGTAGAGTTTCGCGATTTCGTCGAGGCGCCTAGAATAATGACGCTCAAGGGGCAGCAACGTGTTGGAACCGCACTTGAAAGCAGCAAAGTTGCGTGCATATAATTTCTGTATGTAGTTGCCTAGCGCATGAAAAGTCGGCTTTACGAGGTTGGACGACAACAAAATAGCAAACGAGAGTTGACCGTTGAACGAGAGAGAGAAATCCTGGAGAAATCCAAGTGTAAATCCGCTAATTCCTCCGTTTACATAACCGATAAGCCGGAACCTGCTCTGCGTCTTCACGCCGTCACGGTGGAGTAGCGCTGTAGCCTTTGCTTTTCCACTGCCAACGCTCGCTATCCTCCTGGTCAAGACAGGAAGTACAATCAAGTTATGTTATTGACAAGACTAATCGCGGCCACTCTCGTTATTTCTCCGTCTGTCGTTGTCGGGTTCAGCTTCTCTATCACAAGCACGCCTCAGCAATGCCAGAATCTATCCCTGTCGATCTCAGGCTCGGGTGGACAGGCGCCCTACAGCGTGGTTGTCATACCATTTGGGCCCTCACCGTTGCCAAATAACATCGAGGCGCGGAGGATAACAAACACCAATTTCACTGGAAGCAGCACCGACGTTAGTTTCCAGCTGAAGTACCCGACAAACTCACAGTTTGTGGCGGTGGTGAGTGTTGAGACCGTTTCTAGTTGGCGTCGCGCTAATGTGTCGACGCAAGGTGAGCGACGCAACTGGATTCGGCACAGGTGGAACAAGCGTTGCGGCCACGGTGCTATCTAGCAACGATTCTAGCTGTTTCGATGCCTCTACCAATGTGTCTCCCGACTTCGTGTTCAGCATTGAGCCGCCCAACCAGCTCGTGCAATGTCAGTCGACGCGGATATGGTGGGACCCCTCCAAAGTGCAAGGGTGAGTTCTTTCGGCTCCCGGGCGTGGGTTAATCTGACACGGGATGGCACTAGAACTCCCAGTTTTCTCGGCGTCATCCCCGGAGGTGATTCGTTCTCCATCCCGCAAGGCAGCATCACGCAAGTGCCGTCACAGGGCACCGGATTTTCGTGGACACCCGCAGTGCGCGGCGGCACGACGCTACTAATCGTAGGCGGCGATAATCGCGGCGAAGGTTCCGCAGGGAGCGTCTTGTTCTCCGTCTCTTCGGGCACGAGCAACGACAACTCGTGTCTGAACAGTAACTCACCGTCGTCTACCCCTGGAAGCCCGGCTGGCGGTTCATATCCGACCAGCTCGAGCGGTGCAGGCACTGGTGGGGGCAATAGCAACAGTGGAGGAAACAACAAGTGAGCGTGGATCCTTGTCTGCTTGATTCTGTATATTGATCCCTGCTGCAGCAACTCTTCTTCCTCGAAGACAAACGTGGGCGCAATCGTGGGCGGCGTGGTTGGCGGCATAGCAGGCCTCGTTATCTGCGTTCTGCTCGCGCTCTTCTTCGTACGACGCAAGCGTTTCCACGAGCGCTCGCACAAGGAACGTCCCGTCGACCTCCTGCAGGGTGACGAGGGTGACGACGAGGACGCCTCGCGGCAGCCGGAGCTCCCGCAGTACTACCAGCCGGAGCCATTCATGGTCCCAGAACCCACGATTACTGCGTCTTCCGTACACGCCAGCGATGACCACGGCGGTCCGCCGGTGAGCTACAACGCGCCAGGTCACCCACGCCGGATCTCGCAGAGTACACTGTCGTCGGACATGCGGAGTGGGACCCCTGATGCGTTTGGTGTGCTCAGCGGACAGAGCAGCGCACAAGGGAGCAGTAGTAACCGGAAGAGTGCAGGCGGGCCGCGGACGATGCGGCCGGTCAACATCATACAACACGACGATGCCGGTCCGAACGAGGACGAAACCGCGGAGACGATCGAGCTGCCGCCCGCGTACACTAATCTCAAACGCGCTGAACGCACAGCCGAACAGCCGGCGTCGGAGGAGTCGCATCCTGTCGAGACATCGCCGCTGCGCCCATCGGAACCACCAACATAACCTACTCCCCAAATCGACGGAAGGTTGGTACATAACAATGGACAATAGATTATTGCGTTCCCTTCTTGATTTGCTTTCGACTTTTATTGCTGTGGTTTGATCATGGTTTCCACTTGGTGCGCTGTTCTACAATTGCTGCTTTCGCATTCCCAATCTTTCATACCATTCATCCGCTGCTTTCTGACTCTTTTACCCTTCTTGCATCGATGCATACCCTACCCGCAAAACGGATGGCTCCCAGTTTCATCCATGGTCATAATTTTTATGCTCCCGCAGTCCACATTCGCCTCTATTATTACTACACGCATGGACGTTCCGTACTTACAAATGCCTCAGCTTCGCTACCCCAGTTGTACTACCTCACGCTCATGTTACGCAGCGGGCTTGCCGCTTCTTTACGCCCCTCCCGGTTATCTCGCCTCCGGCGTAGGTAACATTCGGTATGCGCGAAGGGCTGCTGCCATCCTACAGCCGCAAAAGCCGTTTCTATCATCATGATGATTGCCCGGAGGGCGAGATCACATTGATTATTGACAGCGCTGAGTACAGCACATTGACTAGGGTGACTATGGGCGGGCGTAGGATGCACGGCGAGCAGACTGAGCCTTCCAGGAGTCCTTGAATCTTTCGTCAATACTACTGTCAAAGAATTGAAACACGGAGCACATACATAGTCATTGTGGCGCAATTCTAGATTCCTAAGCCGGCTGAGGGCTGCATCCGTGAGCGCGTTTACGCCGGGAGCATATCCTACGGAGGCGGCAAGCATACGCCGTTCAACCTCGAGTGCCTCATCCAGACACCGCGCCGACACGAATCCCCGTATAATGGCTGTATACGTGGCAAGGTTCGGCCGGGGAAGACTCTTAGGGGAGCTCCTGCTCTCCTTCAGCTCGGCTGACCGCTCCAGACGGCCAAGAATATCCATGGCCTTGTTCACATCTCCGGCACGCGCGAACGCGCTAGCGATGACCGTCCAATGCCAGATGTTAGGCCGGAACCCAAACTTGAGCATGTCCCTCAAGACCGCTGCGGCGCGTTCTGGCCCGTTCCGGGCCGCAAACTCTCGGAGGAATGGGGTGAAATGGGCACTGTCGATGCGTTCCGAACGAGACAGGGCTGTAGGATTCGCGTGCTGCGCCTCAGCCTTGTGTATGAGCTGGTTGTACAACGTCTCGAGGCCGGAGCCTCGCGACAGCGACACGAGGGCAGTCCAAGCCAGAACTGTATGGTGGGGAGATGGCCAAACGTTCTCCGGGGGGTAGTAACGACTCATCAAGAGATTAGGAAAATGAGGCCTATCCTTGGTCGCTCTGAAACGTCGAAAATGGGTAAGGTATTGCTTGGCTTCGGACGGGAGCCCAACGGTCGAAAAGTTATTCGCGAATGTGATCAGAACTGAACGCCATTGCTGGCGATGATGGTGGAAAGTGAGTTCGGCCATGAGCCACCAGGAACGACTGGGACCGGAGTGTCGAAAGGCTTTCCGTCGCAACAATGTTGCAGCCTGGGTATGACCTTCGAGGTGGCATTGCTGGATAAACGTTGTCAAGTGGGCATGCGATGGAAAGCGGCCGGCTACTATGCACTTTCTGAAGCCTCGAAGTGCAGCTGCAAGGTACGTTCGTCGCTCCTCAGGGGAGATATCCCGCATAGTCAAAGGAGCGCCATTGAAAATCGGTTGTCCGTGAAAGTCGATTTGTTGCCAATCAGGCACAATGGCATTATCCACCTTGTTCCCCTCCGCTAGCTTCTGGTTGAGTAAAAGGCGCGTAAACGAGGAGACGCGGATGCCTTGTTCGCGAACATATTGAAGCATTCCCATGGCCTCGTCAAGACGGCCGGCCAGGCACTGCGCACGAATGGCTAGGTTGTAGGATATGCGAGGGAAACTTGGGTCGGGAGTACCGTGCTTTGAAGCGTACTGGCAAACCTCCCGATTAAATTGCACGAGATAAGCTTGCGCGACGGAAGGCTCTGCAAACCGCACAATATGTGGGATCACCTTCGGCGCGACTTTCCTTCCGTAACCCTTGGAGGCGCAAATCTTGCCGAAAAGCATGACGAGGCGAATATCATCCGACTCGGATGACACCAGATACCAAATTCGCGTGAATCGTCTTGGACGCGAATGGTGGGCGTCGGAGTAGAGGGAGAACCAGCTCTCGAAAGCCTTTGCACGATCGGTCACCTCTGGTGCGCGCAAAACGTGCCGTGCCGCCTTCTCAAATACCACCCCATTCCTGATCGGGACGCCCATCTCCTGCAACTCTGACCTCAGCGACTCTGCCTTGTTGTACTGTCTGCTAGACAGCAGATTTTTCAGTATAGTCGCAGGCTTAAGCCGTCGACGAACACGCGTTCGTGTTATGTCCGGATACTCGCGAGTATGTTCCTCGAAGATCGACGTGTTGAGCGGAGCGGTCGGATAGGGCTGGTTTTTGAGAGCCTGCATGGCGGGTGTCTCCTCTGAGAGGTGCAATGATAGACTAGAATTGTGTTTCAGCGTCGACAGAGTCGTTGCTCGGAAGGGCAAGAGATCCAAGCGAAGCCGTCCGCGGGCAGCATGCGTCCATGGCACATGCAGCGCAAGCGTCATGGACGCGTACCGATAGAGACCTCTAGAAGCTGGGCTGCCGCCAGCGAGAACTCGGAGCAAGAAAGCAAAACAAAGTCGAGCAGGCAGAACTGGAGAACAGAAGATGCCGGCAAATTCTGCAGAGGCAATTCCGAGTTCCGATCAGGGGTGTTCGTTTACGACTGCACCTTCCTGCTTTGGTTTCCAGCTTTCACCGTCATCTCCTCGAACTTGCGGCGGGCTGCATATCTTGCGAGAGTCAACATTCTATCTCCTACATCCCCACAGCTCTTTTAATATCTGCCTATAGGTCTTCATCTTATATTTTATTAACCGCTATAATGCCCGCAGTATCGAGCAGTCCCCCGCGTGCGCCCACGGTCAAATACAACGCCCCAAACGGCACCCGCTGGCAGAAGGAGAAAGCCGCCGCAGGAGCTGACGCTTTCGAACTACCAGACGACCCTAAACACATAGGACCATGGATAATTGGCGAATGCGTGGGCAAGGGGGCCAGCGGGCGCGTCAAGATCGCGAAGCACCGCCGCACAGGCCAACTCGCCGCCGTCAAAATTCTCCCGCTGCAGCCGCTGGTTAACTCTCGCGCATCTCTCGCTACGCAGCAGGCCAAGTCCGAGAAGCAGCGGCTTGGAATTGACCGGGAGATCACGATGATGAAACTCATGAATCACCCGAACATCATGCGCATCTACGACGTGTTCGAGGGCGAGAAGGAGCTTTTCCTCGTGCTTGAATACGTCGAAGGAGGCGAGCTGTTCGATTTCCTCGTCAACCGTGGCCGGCTTCCTCCGCTCGACGCTCTGGCCTACTTCAAGCAGATCATATACGCCCTCAACTTCGCCCATGCCTTTTCCATCATCCACCGTGATCTGAAGCCCGAGAACATCCTTATTCATTCACTGAACCCGCCGCTCATCAAAATTGCTGACTGGGGGATGGCCGCTTTTGCACCGCCGAGTCTCCAACTCGAAACCAGCTGTGGAAGCCCGCACTATGCTAGTCCCGAGATCGTCAATGGCGACAAATATGAAGGAGGAGCGACAGACATCTGGAGCTGCGGCGTCATTCTCTATGCACTTCTGACTGGCCGGCTACCTTTCGACGACAAGAATGTCAGGACTCTATTGGCCAAAGTCAAGCTCGGGAAATATGATATGCCTGCGTACGTCGATCCGCAGGCAAAGGATCTCTTGACTCGTATGCTAGTCGTCAATGTCAGCAAGCGCATTACTGTACGTTTCTCTTGCCTGTCCGTCCTTCTCGACGCTAATCTCTCCCGTAGATATCTGAAATCCTTATGCACCCGTGGTTTTTGAACGAAACACCGGGGATTCAATACGTCCCTGCGCCTCCCGTCGCAGAACTTGCTCGTCCTCTCCGCTCTGCTGCTCATATCGACCGTGATCTTATGTCTTCCCTTCGCGTCATCTGGGGTCGCCACGCTACATCGACGGATATACGAGCCGATCTTCTAAGTCCCGCAGGCGAAGGAACGCTGGCGAAAGCTTTTTATTTCCTTCTCCAGAAATACCGCGAAACGACACTCGAGGAACATGGGATCATCAACGACGTGAATGAACTAGGAGCCACCGGAAAGGTCATAACGAAGCAATACACGGCACCGCCTGCTAGGAGCGAGATCAATACAAAGCAACTTCTTGTGGACCCACATGCATCTCGCGAACGTTCGTCTGGTGGCTCTCACGGGGCAACACGCACGCCGTCGCCCAACCCGCCGGGCCTGACTTCGCCGTCTCCTGGAAAGCCGTCGTCTCGCGCTCGTCCTTCGTCACCAAATGGACCTCGCCCGAACAAGGGTCGTCCTCTGTCAACTCCGGCACCCCCAGCACCTGCTGTTACCAGTCCTCGATCGCGCCACTCGCACCTGCCTACAAATGCTGCTATGTTAGGACCGCCCTTCAACCAGACTGGTGCAGTCTTGGGAAGGCCTAGGTCGGCGACTGCTGAAAACTCTAGGACCCACACACCGAGTCTTCAACGCGGAGAGGCGTCCTCGCGGACACAGTATGAGAACAATCACAGGATATTCGTCCCGATGCAACACCCGCCCCTGGAAATCTCGTCGGTTCTTTTCCCAGGATTGGATCGCGCGGCGTCTACCCCCGCGGCACAGCGGTCGTCGACCGCGGAAGGCGTCCCTCTTCCTCTCTCACCTGCTCCTCACAGCGCGGCCAGTCCTCAACACATTCACGCTCCAGTGGCGGTGGCTACCCCTTCCGTCTATGATCCTGCCCCGCTTCCGATGATAGCTGCGCCTCAGACGACGAATCCAGAGCTCCAGCGCAGGATAGACGACATCACGGACAAGGTGAACGTACTCGTTGCCCGCGGGAACGCAGAAATAGCGGAGCAGAATAGGATTTCCATGTACACTCCCGGGCAGGAGCAGCAAGCATACTTCCCGCCTTACCCGCCGCCGAACCCTCGCAGGAATGTCGACAAGGAGAACAAGGCGTCCAAGCGGAGGCACTCGGAGACCGATCCTATGCAGATCTCCGGCGGGTTGGGCTTCGTGAAGCCGCAACACCGTGGCGGTGTTATGGGGAGGGAGATGGGCAATATCATTTATGTGGGCGAATCTGCGCCCAAAGAACCCTCGGCGAAGGAACGCAAGGAGCGCAAGAGTAGACGTGAGTACCACTATTTCTATCTGCGACGATCAGGATATTGACGCGTACACCGTATGACAGCTCCTACCATGGATTTCCATAGCAAGGCGTTGAACACCAAGCGGTCGACCATGTCGGTCGTTGGGTCTCCGGCGACATCTCAGCCTCCGTCCTCGATGATGGGCTCGCCGACCGTCGGCGAAGTCAAAGGCTGGTTCTCGAATCTCTTCAATTGGAAGGCGCAGTCGTTTATGCTCTACTCGGACGACAACATTTTCAACACCCGTACCGAGACAACGCGGTTGCTGGAACAGTTCGGCGTCACGGTCACCGTCGAGGACGCAGAAGGCTGGGGGATCCTTCGATGCCGTGTGGACGACGCGATCGACGATGCGACTGGCGCGTTGCAAAAGCAGACGCGCTTCCGGGTCGAGTTCTCGCTGGCTACGGGCGGGATCAGTGCTGGCTCCCCACAACCTGGTGCTGTGACGCCACGCAATTCCCAGGTATATCAGCAGTCCGCCGCCGCCAACAAGAGGTACAGCATGGGAAACGGTGGGAAAGCCGCGGCAGGTGCTATGAGCGCGTCGACGATGTGCGCAATCATCCTTCATCAAGAGAAGGGTTCGGTCTCGACGTTCAGGACTGTGTATCGGCGGTTGAGGGAAGACTGGCGGTTGGATGCGCTGTCCTCGCCGCCTATAGGATGGGGACCTCAGTCTGGAGCAGCGACGCCGCTCATGGAACATGCACATAATTTCATGGCGTGAGGGTGGTGGTTTCGTGTTGGATAGTAAGCACTGTATTGATTTTTCCCGCTATTTATTTGGATTTATCCTTTCATCACATACGTTGGACTACACATTCTATACCCTAGCATCCTATGTACAATCTCATGTAGGCAGACTTTGTCGCGAACCATACCTTCATTTCCAATTCACGGTTCTAAGTATGAGCATCTATACGCGGGGATTGAGGGACCAATCGGAACTCGGATCGGGCTGCCAAAATTAAATAATGTGCTGGACTGGACGGTTATAAGCAGTTGGTCCGAAGCATTCCCGAGAGGCAGAAACCTGCAGAAAGCCTTTTACTTTTTCCTCTTGCGCTCGTGGTTTTCGTCTTGAAGTCTTCTTCCTCTCGACAATCCGATGGACAGCGACGGACAAGATCTCCAGCAGCACAAGGACTTTCTCTCCTCGTTCTTCCCTCATGAACTCGGCAATGCAGATCACGCAGAGCAGAGACTGGCCGATGTCCAGCAGCAGCTCAATAACCTCTTCAATGGAGGCCAGGCGCATATGCTGCAGGACAGTGTCCAGCATGTCAACCAAGAAAATATCCAGATCCAGACGGAAATCCTTGGAAACATGATGGCCATGCAGGGCGTCGACGGACAACAGTCACTCTCCCCCCAATCGCAGTACTCCTCACCTCAGCTGCTGCTCGAACAGCAGTTCAAGCTCAACCAACTTCAGCAGCTACAACAGCTCCAAAATCAGATATTCCAGCAGCAGGTTCGTCCCCTGGGTTCCTCGCACTGTTCAAGCGTAAAACAATGGCACTAATGGTGCTGTGCGTAGATCGCCCTCATAAGTGGTCAGACTCCTGGAAGCACTCCTGACGGTGCCAGAGAACCGGCCAGGGACTCCACCCACTTCCATGGTCTCCCGACTCCAGGCTAGCACTCTTTCATCTACAAAGAAAAGGTCCCCTGTCTAACGCTTTACCCTTAGGCTCATCGTCAGAATTGCGGCCACAGCCAACAAATGACTACGTTTCCCCCATGATTCTGCAGTATTCGGACTCTCCTCAGCATCACGGATACGGCGGACATGGTATGGACACGCAGGGCCATCCTAGCCATGCGCACTACGGGCATGGGTCGGCTTCAGCTCCCGCACACATCGCTTTCAACAGTCCCCACCTCCCGGTCCCTTCTTCCTCTGAAATCGACTTCGACATGTCGCCACTCACTAGCCCATGGCTCGGCGCCCAACAACATCCCGTTCCTCCACCGTCATCACGGCAGCAGTCCTCGCATAACAAGCGTACGGCGTCGCCCAGCAGTGACGACATGTCGGGAAAGCCCTCCCGCAAGCGACAATCTCCTGCTATCCGTCCGACTAATCCGATGGCCGCTGCCAAAAAGAGCTCGCGCGGGTCAAAATCCGCGAGTTCTACACCTCTGATGCGTTCAGGGCGGCCGAGGAGGGGGAGCACCGCTGCAGGAGACACGCCTTCTCCGGTAGACCTGTCAATGCCACCACCCGCTCCGCCGTCGAATAATTCAGCGTCGGCGTCGACCAGCATGCCATCCTCTCAATCGAGTCCACAACTAACACCGGTCACCCCGGCCAGCATCATGAACCTTGGACGACTCGGGTTGGATAGCGGTCTGGCCCCTCTTACTCCTGCTGTGAGCGGTAGTACGAAAGGAAAAGGACCAGCACGGCCGAAGGTATCCACGGCCGAGCTGCATCCTCGGGGCAAGCCCGGTAAAAAAAATTCTGCGGCTCCTCTAGGCAGCCCCAGTTTGAAGTCGATTCTTCCTGGTACGTGCACGCATCCCATGACTGCCCCCGCTCGTTTTTAATAGACAATGTGTTGCAGCTGGGAACGTGTCGCCCAATCCAGGGCCTTCTGCCTTACAAGGCCAGTCTATGCCCATCCGCAAGACCTCACACAAAGCTGCAGAACAGAAACGACGCGATTCGCTGAAGACGACCTTCGATGACCTGCGTGGGCTTATACCTCCCGTTCCTCTCCCATCGGATGAGAATTTCCCCGACGAACCCATCCTGCCCGGTGCGCTGCCTCCGCGCGGTCCCCCCAAAGCGGGCGAGGGGCCGAATAAAGGTGTCAGCAAGCTCCAGCTGCTCATGTGTGGCAATGACTACATCCGTCAGCTGAAAGCGCGCGTGGACAGGCGGGATGAGGAGATTGCGAAGCTGCGCAGGGAGGTGGGCCGGTTGAGAGGGTTCGTCAATCCCGAGAACGCGATTGGTGAGGAAGATTTGGATCTACAGAGGGATATAGATGCTGTGGAGGCTTTCGGTCCGCGTATTGGTTTGGGCGGCGGGGGCAGCTCGGTGGGCGGAGACGATGAAGTGGATGAAGATTAGGCGACTCTACTAATTTCTTGTACACAGCTTGTCCTATTTTCGCGCAGTAGACTGTATCTACCTCTGCATGTACTCCCGTGTATGCTAGTGTATGTCATTGCCACTGCCTGTTGCAACCGTTTTCGAGAGGCTCCCATGCGTACACCGCCATTTTTCCCCCAGCTTGTAACCAGCTGCATCCGATTCCGAGACCGGATGTTTCCATCAGCAAAAAGGCCGGCGCCGTAGACCTGAATATATGCGAATATAAGACGGACAATAGGTACCAGATGTACCAGGCTGGTGACCAATAATATAAGACCAAAAAGTCGTCACTTGTATTTCACAATCTGCTACAAGGTCTTACCAGCCCGGTGAAGTTGACCAGCCCGGTACGTCATATATTGCCTGGTAAGCTCATATAAGGCTGCCTAAGGCAGGCCATCGGATAGCAGGCCAGCTGGCCGTAGCCAGGCAGCTTCTCGAAATCACTTAAGCCAAGACAAGGCACAGATGAAAGCAAAACAGATATATTAGAACTAGTACACTACACATGAGGGCTACAAAAAGAAGGGCGGACACCGCGCATGCGAGTGCCGATCGTAGACGCCTCGCCGCAGTGGGAGTGCAACCGCTAAGACGGTCGAGAACGGGCATGGTGGCGGCGGTGGGTGAAGGGGATGCCTCCAGAAGGATGCGGCTTGAAGCGAGGTTGACGCGATGCGTGGTGAGCCCGGGGAAGGCGCTGCAACGAAACATGTTAGTACAAGCACATAATGATAACATGCGGTGGCTTACCGAACGTCAATATTGATGCAAGGCCAAAACGCTAGAGATACGACCCGTTAGAAAAGACGAAACGATGTAGTCAGGGATAACTCACGTTGTGCGCAGACAAAGCTGTTATAACGTACATGCGGGGATGCTACGCGGTGGGCCAAGTTACGCGGGAGGCGGGGAGTACTCCCGACGCTGGGTACAAGTATGCCAGCTCTAATTAAATTAGGTCCGTCATATCCGCGATATCAGGGAATGCACATACCGCGATATGACGCGACGCGCCATTGAGGCCCGCATTGCTGGCGTTGTTGGACACGCAGACGTTCGGAAGCACTGAATGGAGCTTGCCACGATTGAATCGTACACCGCCAACGAGGAGGGATCGACCTCCAGGGGCTGTGAGAGCGGTGGGTCGAGGGCCAGCGTCGCAGCCCGCAGAGCCTGCGGGCGGCGACATAACGAGGATACCGGGAGACTCAGGGACAGGGAAGGGCCGCGAGCACCGAGAAAGGGGAGCGGGCGGATACCGAAGCTGAGAAACTCAGCACGGCATCCGACTATCGCGTTCGTGAGGAGTTGTGGGCCTGCGCGGCCACATGTGGCCCCGAGCGAGAGAGGAAAGAAATTCGGGGCCTAATGGCAGGGAGATGGTGGGGGAAAGGAAGAAAGAAATTGACAAGTCGATTTGAAGTTGGTCCCTACTTATAGGGCTGAGAGAGTGGAGGACGAAGGGAGGACGCAGGGAGGGTGAGGAGGTGAATCGTGCGATGTGATTGGCCGGCGAGTTCATCACGTGCAATCAACAAGGGCGGTGACGTAGCCTCGTCGCGAACTTGACCTTTGCGAAATCGGCGGTCGAGTATAGCAGCCAGATAATAGCAATATAAGCTGCATAACAGTCGGACAGGAACAATATAAGGGACTTAGCAGGCGGTCAGCTGCAATATAATCCTGCGCAAGACTGGTCCCAAGAGGCGAACGAAAGTGAAATCGCCGACCCTATGCCTCCGAGGACCCCGACCAAGCACTTTTTCATGATTTTCCGCACTGTTTCGAAGATTTATAAACAGTTTGGGCTGTTTCTCCCTCATTTCTTGCTCTTTCTCTGTAAATCGATTTTTGTTGGCATGTATAGGTTCATGTAAAGAGGTCCCCAAAATAAGGAGGCCCCGAGTGCCGTAGTAAGTAAGATAAATAGGATTACATGATGAGCTACAGACAGCGGTCACCGTAGATGTTCGTTCTCCACGATTTCGAGCTCAAACGCTATTCTGCGCATCTGAAACTCTGTTCGGTATATGGATAGAGAGATCTGAATGTTAGACACCCCTCAAATCACAAGGACAATGAGCTGCCAGTGCCCGAGATCTACCCTTTCCTACAGCCTTGTCCGTGTCTACTACAACCCAGGTATGTGACATTTTGTACCATGGACCACTCTGAAGGTGAACGAGGTACTCAAGGAGTGATTCCTATGAGTACTACAACCTAAATATGCTCAAACCGATCCGATATCACGAGAACACATGCCAAACTTGCAGAAATGACTGTTTAGCAGCAGCATATTAAGTATTCACTCGAGCTGAGCCTTAGAAAATAAGCCCCCGTGTCTCAGAGCAGTACAGGCATGCTAGCACAGTCAAAGCCCCGAGAGAGCAGTAGCAAAAACGAGCTGGACCATGTATTCTCAACAGTACGAGCAAGCAAGATTTCGCGCCACCGCAGAAAATAACGCGACGCGTCTTGACGCGTGAACGAAAAAGATTCTCACGGTTTCTCTCAAGCGTTTCTCTCGATAAACAGTTTGAGGAATATCTATACCATACTGAGTCTTTTTGGTCTCAAATTTTATCTGGACCTATGGAGTTCGGACCACTGCAAGCACGAGTGAAATTTTTATGAGCAGGTAATATAGTCAAAATGTCGCCGTGCAAAACTCGACGCAAGGGCCAACGAAACTCGCCGATACAGGACCCCGGTCACTTAACCACTATGAAGCAGTGCATGAGCTTACCAATCATGGAGGCATAGGGTCGGCGATTTCACTTTCGTTCGCCTCTTGACTGGTCCAATCATCCAAGCGTGCTACCAGCCCGACGCCACCTTCCATGGCCTTCCCAGACGGTACCAGCCTGGGCCCGGATTACAGGGGTTACCTGACCTTCCCTAGCCTTGTCCGCGGCCGGCCTTTTTGCTGATGTCCATCGTCTGATTTGCGGGTGGTCCTCAGCTGGCTGCCAGTTTCATCAGAAAATGGCAGCACGGTGGTGCCAGCTCTAGCTGAGTACCAGCCTTTGAAAGACCTGGTAAGATTCTGTGTCGACACCTGTTAGGCTGTAATATCTAAGAAAGCGGTTTGCTGAATTTTCCTGTACAATCTGGGGCCTGAAAGCGTGCATTTAAATTATGAATAAAATCAGATATATTTGCAAATGATACTAACTAAGTACAACGATGTATGCTACTGCGCGAAATGTAGCATCGAAACCGTAGATAAATACTTACTAGCGTCGCGGAGGAACCAGTGGACCTTGTGTGTGTTTCCCATGCGACAAAAGTCATTCTTAATTCTTGAAGAGTCTGCAATGCATGATGATAGAACTCACTGGTAAACCAATCATCATTCAACGTGGTCAGATACGGCTCCCACTCGACGTGAACGGTTATGTTGACCGACCGCGCGGTGGGGATCTACATGTAAGCAAGCTAATTTCTTCCTGTGATGCACATCGTGATAAAGAACTCACCCCACCTGCATGCCGGCCTAGTCCCTTCCACTGGAGATGTCCGCCCGCTATGTACATTTCATGTGGTCCGTGTCGTCAGACAACTACCTGACTAAAAGAATGTTGTGGTCAGAAAGGATAGAGCACAACATAGATCGTAGACGTACCAGTACAAGAGGATGCGGGGCAGACAAACACATTCTAAATCTGAGAATGCCAGTGTTAGCGCGCGCGAGCAAGTTGTTAGACCGCAAACTGCGCAACGTACAGCGCAAATCCGAGAGGCCAAGTGGTGTGGGCATAACCTTGGTCGGGGGCGCTTTGCACGCAGCGTACAGCACACAGCGACATTGCATGGCGGGGAGGGCAAGACGCAGGAGACGTGATGGTGGTGAGAGACAAAAAGCACAAGAGCACAAAGAGTCGGTCCGTCGCGGGTGTAACCCGAGTGGTTTAGGGCAGCTCTATTTGAACTTGGTGGTTTTCGCAAAATTGGGCCCGGAGACGTCTGGTCAAGAGCTGAACGCAAAATCTGACCGCGCAGCTGGAGCCGACATGGGACCGGACGAATAACAGCTATTCCCCGAGGTCATAAGCGGGGCCCTTGTTTGCTCGCAGCTGCGTGAATACATGTGGCTCTTAGATAATTTCATTGTCTAACAATCCCGGTGATGACCGGCTGCACCCATGCTGAACCGAGCTGATCATTTTTATTGTCTATAGCTGAATTTTTCAGCTGGACTCGCTGTTTCGGACAGTTGGCGGTGTACGCGTCCGGTGATATCAAGGGCCAGGTCCGCACGCCACTGGCAGAATAGATTTGATGTGAAATGCACACACGTCGACGGCGGGCTCGCGGCACACGACGATAAGCCCTCTTGAACTCTTACCGTCATGTCGCAGCAGGCCATTGCAGCTCGTAGCCCTTTGTGAGTCTACAGACACGTCCTGTCTCTGAAGTCCCGACGCTGATTGTTGCAATTGGGCAGGTCGGTCGTGTTCTTGCTCCACGTCGCTCTCGAGATACCCTTGGCCATTCAGGGTCTCTGGTCGCCAGCGAGCCTCCCATTCCTGCAGCTCAACAACACGACCCTTGTCATTCTCAAGGTATGTGGTTTGGCTGAATGCATGCATGCGAGTTTCTGATTAGTTGTTATCACTGGCACGCAGCTCTACGCTGCACTCGTGGCAGGGTCCTGCGCGACAGCGTTCCTTTGCTTCAGCTTGCCTGGTGAGCATTTTGGTTGGGCTGTGGCGACGCATATACTCACCGTTCATGATATCTAGAATTCTTGCCTGGGAAGCGCGCGTTCGCCATCGGCCTGTGTCTGTACCATAGCGTCTGCTCCACCATCCTCATCCAGACGCCACGGTTCATCCCACACAGCTTTGGACCCTTGTTAGAGTCGTAAGTGCTATACATTCATGTTGACGGAGACTGGTCTATATAGCTAACACTCCTGTAGCTTCAAGTTCACGCCGGAGATCTTATGGGGCGGGCTCCATGGTGTTCTCAGCCTGGCGTTCCTCGCCTGGTGGCAGGGGACCGTCCAATACGCGGCCATGGCGCGCAAAATGCAGTAAACTGCCTGCTGGACATTAATCGGATACTCGCACTTGATGCATATTCCTTATTGCAATCTTGTAAACTTGAATTTATGTTGATTGTAATCCTCGAAGAGGCAGCGTCCGAACGTGAAGACATATTGTAGTGTAAGAGTCGACAGCATACTATATAACACACCGAGCACATGTACATGGTAGGTATGAACGTCACACACATTACTGGCACAGACAAAAGAACATACAAGAAAAACCCGGGCTATCCACGAATCGTACATACAGCACACCCCTCCTAATCCGCGGTCCATAACAGACGACGCATAATAAGAAAGCACCCTACGAGGACGGTGATATGGAAGGCGCGGCCTCTCCGCGCTCGAGATCGGGCGGCACACTGGGCGCAGGCAGTGCAGGCTCGGTCGTCGACTGTTGGGTTTGTGCTGTGGCGGGACGTGACGTGGTGGTGCTGCGCGAGATGTTACGAAGGAAATTTGGGCGGAGGGAGGACAGCCCTGCACGCGTGGAGGGTGTAGACGCGGGCAGCGGAATTCCCTGCTCGCCCGTCGCGTCGTCTGCCGCAGCAACGGGTTCAGGCTCAGGAACAGCCTCTTTCTCCGGAGGCGTGGTAGTGATACGCAAGAGAGATGTATAAGCTACGTGAGAGGCGAGAATCAGCATTATCCCCAAAGAATGGATCGAGCGCACGTACGTTGACGACAGACAGGACAGAACCAGCCCTTTGCCTTCCTTTTCCTCCGCGGGTTCGCCGGTGCGGCTACTACAGGTGCTGGGATGGCGGCGTCGGCAGAGGATCCGCCGGCACCGGACGCGTCCCCATCCCCGCCAGTTTCGCTGTCGTTGTGCACAATCGCCCCACCAGCGCCGAACTCGACCATGTTGATGGCGCATTCTTTACATGCGACCAGGTGACGGCACGGGAGAAGGACAACTTCGCGTGGCGAGGAAAGACACAAGAGACATTCTGATGACACCTCGTCCTGGTGTTGTGTCGGCGCTGATGCTGCAGTGGGTGGGTAAGTAGTGGGCGAGCTTGGCGCTGGGGCTGTGGGGGGCAAATGTGCCGACGGAGCAGACGATTGAGATGATAGACCGTAAATTTCATGCAGATGAAACGTGTGTACACCGATCTGTAGCACGCTCAGCTGACATCCGACAGATGAGAGATACACTGGTACTCACCGTAGCTTCGCGTTTGACGACTTTCACGACCCAAGGACGGCTATCCTCACCTTCATCAGTGTTACGAGTTCCGTATCGGACCACGTGGAGATAGGTGATTTGCTCATTGGGAGATGGCAGTTCCTTTCCCTCCTGATCGAGTGCGGCGAGTCTAATCGTGACTTTGACACCGCCGTCGCCGTCATTGTGCTCTGCCTTGTCCTTTTCGTGCGCCCCAACCTCGCCGTCGAGAACAGCAAGAGCGGGCCCCGATACGGAATGGTTGCCGTCTGTGCGACGCCCGAAGTGGAAGTTTGTGAACCGGCGTCGGCGGTCTTGCCGCCCTGATGTACCCTCGACTGAGGTAGTTGGATCAGTAGGCACAGCGGAATTATCAACCGGATGTGGCCCGGCGGCGGCACTATCCGGAGTGTCTTCGAACCGACCCAGTTCGAGCGTCGCGCCCTGGGCGAGCTTCAAGATCTTCCCAAAGCCACCCTCAACGACCGATTCGAATACCAGAACTCTTTGTAAACCTCCCTTCTCTAGTGCACCTTTGGGATCCGCCAGCGGATGATCTGGTGCAAGGAGGACGTGTACGTAGATGCCGCACTTAGGGGCATCACAGTCGTATTCGAATTCGAGGCCATGATGATGACGAAAGTCTGCACGGTCAGGATCATCTGTATCGTCCATTGCGAGCGGGGAAAGGCGAAGAGAAGGTCGTCTAAGATTGACCAGCGCCTGAAGGGTAGTTGTTGGGTGTGAAGCCTGACCACGATAATTCGTCCAGTTGAATTTCATGCGCACGAAGTCAGCGTGGACCGTTACGCACCTCCTTGCTCCTTTCTATCCAGGCCTTGACGATATCGGGCGAGAGCTGGTCGATAGCAGCTTTCTTATCGTTAATGTCAGCCCACTCGGGGCCTGCACTGACGACACCGATATTTGGACCGAACAATGGGTCCTGCTGCTTCTTGACATCTTTGTCAGTAAGATCGCCCATGTTTATGACAACGTCCTGGTCTGCGTTGTGCATAGCGACAGCTGCTGCTGCAGTGTTACTGTCAGGGCGGGCAATAAACGGTGTAGTGTGCATTCTGCGCAGGCGATCCCATGACGGATACTGAGCACGATCTGTATTTTTGTGTCAAGTCGGAAACAAGATAAGACTGCAACAGAACGTACACCATGCAGATGGCATTGTGGCAGCAGAGGAGATGGTGGTAAAGAAACAAGAAGCAAGTACAAGTCTGGCGCCGTCCGCGTCCGCGTATGACCGACTGCCAAACCCACTATTGCATCCGACGTCTAATTTTAACCTCTGCCACGCGAATTTATAGCTTTTCCCTTGTCCGCAGTTTCCGCGTCTCGCACAAGCTGTTTCATCCCAGGAAGTTCAGGTTAAACGCTCGGGGCTACCACGAAAGGGTTTTCGTTCAGGGAGCGGAATGGCATCGGAGCGGAATAGAGCTCATGGAGCATGAAGGCTGATGGGCATGGGCATAGCGCGTATTTGCAGTCATGTAGAATAACATGGGGATAATGAGATGCAAAAAGAAAATGGAAGTACACGAAAGCTCAAGCCACCAGCGAAACGACACCGCCAGCCTCCTTGATCTTTGCCCTGTAATCGTAATGAGTCCCACATGCACTGGACGAAAAGAGGATGTGACGTACTCGGCCTTGGCAGAGACAAATCGTGCTTTTACAATGAAAGGCAATTTGGGCAATCTGGTAGTGCACGGTCAGTGGAGGGTCCGGTAGCCGGAGCTGTGCACAAGACTCACTGTCCGTTGCCTAGCACTTTCCCGTACCCGTGGCGGAGTGTGTCAATGACTGGCACAACCTCCGAGTCCTCCGTCAGATCCTTCTTCTCCTCTGCAGGTACAAGCGACCAGAGCTTGTCGACGTTGATTATAGGGTTCCATAGCGCGTTCCGCGTGAGGTGGAAGCGGCGCATACCAACCTTACCGAAGTAACCAGGATGGTACTTATCGAAGTTGGTTCTGCATAATTGTCAGAACGTCAGTTCTGCGCGGGCGATACGCAGGAAACACAGGAACGCACCGGTGGTGGTGCTGACCACCAGCAAGACCACGACCTCCTGGATGTTTGCGGTGCTTTCCTACACGACCGTGACCAGCCGATACGTGGCCGCGGTGCTTGCGAGTCTTGGAGAGATGGGTGGGCATTTTCTAGGTAGCATTAAATCAGTTCCCAATTTCGTGCCAGAGTCATCCAAAGAGCACGGAAGCCATCCAGCCCCGCCAACTGAACGCAGCAAGTCCATTGAACCTCCAGTGAGTCGATCCAGATGTGTACGCTCGTTGGCAGGATTCCGGGCAGACAAAATGACGAGACTAACCTTGAGGAGGGCGTGGAGGACGTTGTCGACGACGAGCTCGAGATGTTTCCTTAGGCGTAGCTGAGTTTGAAACTTGTGCTTATGTCATGCGATTCGTCCTCGCACGACGCGGTCTCGATTTCTTGCTTGACTTTCTTTCTGACTTGTCGACGTGTGCTAGCTGCTTGTGAGTGCGTCTTCCTGTTTCGCTAGCGTTATATGATGGGCTATAATGCCATATATTTATTGTCGGTGAAAACCAATGATCGCAAACTATGTTCTGACTCTGTTTCTCGTCCGTCGAAATCCTTTCGCCAACGCTGACAGATTTTGTGCTTATAGGTCTGGCTTCGTAGAGGCAAGGTGTGCATTATTTCCTTTCTACTGTGGCCCATAGCTCGAAGGATTAGAATGTGTTCATAATCTGTCAATCCCCCGAGCGCAATGCGTGATGGCGATACAGAACATTCCCCTTGCTGACTTCCCCCCTTCCTCGACTTTCCGCACGAGCCGCCTCTGAACGTTTCACTTGCTAGGTCACGACATGAATGCTCCCAATCGATTCGAGCTTTTTGTATTGGAGGATGGCGAAAAACCGTACGTGACGTATCGCTCAACAGCAAAGTTGAACCTTACAATGTTCTAGTGTCGAGATAATCGAAGACACCAAAATCCCTAATGCTGCCACGATAAAGGTCTTGAAGCAAGACCACACCCTGGGCAATATGATCCGCGCGTACGTTGCACATGATTCATCCCTGCCGCCTTTGTGTACTCACGATACCTACAGCCAGCTGCTTGGCATGCCGCAGATCCTCTTCGCAGGATACAAAGTCCCGCACCCTTTGCACCCGTACTTCCAGATCAAGATCCAGACCGACGGTACCATGACGCCAACCGCTGTGCTCGAGCAGGCTTGTACGCAGCTCATTGGCCAGCTATCATCCCTGGAAGCAAAGTTCAAGCGCGAGTTCTCGTACAAGGATGTGGAGGGTGCTGTACCCGAGGACCCGTATGGTGCATCGGCGGCGCAGGGTAGTGCGTGGCCTGGGGGGCGAGATTATCTCGATTTCTAGGGGGTCTCGTAGGTTTGCTCTATCTGTACACTAAGTATGTTTATAACGAAACCATATGTATCCATAGCTTTATTTGCTCTATCATCCATGCAGCTGCTGTGCAGTAATGATGCTCATTGACAACTGGAAGTCCTCTTCGTCACCGGGTAGGTATGTAGTAGACAATTTTTTGAAGCTCGAGCTTGCAGGCTCGGATATCCTCGTTCGAATTGTATGTCCGAACATCCGAGGCCGGTTGGTTCAGCGCTCACCCGTGGTTTCCCCGCCATTCCATTTTTCTCAAGATATCCGCATACATAAACTCCGTAAGCACACACGCCCCATGTGCGAGTTGATTTACTCTCCAAACACGTTATTGGACAGAAATCGGGGTATATTATTCTCCGCGGACCGAATCCCGCTCACTGTAAGCCTTGGTCGAGATTGGTCGCCGACGAACAGGTGCGCAAGATTTGGGTAAACGCTCTTTTGATAACGTCCTCTGATGAGATACGCCCCAGGTTCTCTTGTCAGCTGCTTGCCATGAGTCCGGTCGAAGCCAACAGGATATCCTATATACTGAGAGTCTCATCCGATTGACCGCACACTTGTTCTCATTCACCATCTCGCTACCATGCCCTCTTTTCGCCGCCCCAGCCATAGCCACGGGAAAGACCTCGAAAACCTGCGCTCACAGCATGCGTCTGTAAAAGAGGCAGCTGACGAGTCTGCGCTCGACACAGACTCCATAGACCTTCCGTATCTGCCAGCAGCAAAGCCTCAACACAACGCATCTGTAGACACCCTTGGAAAAGATATCGGAGCCATAGGACTCTCCGCGATCCCCTCGTATCTGGGCGAGAACAGACCCAGACGGCGGTCATCAGTCGCTGCCCACGCCACGCACACCGTAGTCGCGATAGAACCTCCCACTACTGCCTACTCCTCCGCAGGGCTCTCCGGCATGTCCATAGACGACTCCCAGGTGGAGATTTCTGCTGCCCAAGCTGCGATGAACCGTCGCAAAAGTGCTGTACACTTTTTTGCCCTTTGCTACTCCATGTTCCTCGAAGGCTGGAACGACGGTACCGTGGGCCCCTTGTTGCCGACCTTTCAAGAATATTATCATGTGAGTGAGCCCCCGACCACACAAATCCAGCTGTACTGATTGATATTTCTAAGATCGGTTTTGCTGTGGTATCCATGATATTCGTACTCAACTGTGTGGTACGTGGACCTATTTTCTGCACATCCAGTACGCATCTTGACATCGTTCTATAGGGATTCATATCTGGCGCGTTCGTCAATGTGCACATGGGCGATAAGCTAGGATTCGGGAAGGTACGTATCAGCTCACGACATCTAGCTTACCCGTACTCATCCGCACCTTCAAGTAGATCATGGTGTTCGGTAAAACGATTCTTCTGATTGTGCGGGATGGTTGTCTGACCCTCCACGTATGACATAGCCGCCTGTTTTCAGCTGGTTGCATATATTCTACAATCTTTCAAAGGTCCATTCCCACTCAGGGTTATCGCGAACGGATTCAGTGGTTTCGGGATTAGTTTCCAGGTGTGCACTATGCCTGATTCATCGTGCCTCTCACTGACGCAATCCTTAGAATGCCCACAGCAATGCTTTTGTCGCAGGCTACCCAAATCCGTCGAGGCGGCTCGGGCTATTGCATGCATCCTACGGCATGTCATTTCTCCCTGCCCCTGATACTTGTATCTTATATTACACATGTAGGCGTCGGTGCACTCGTGGCGCCCTTGGTCGCAACATCTTTCGCACGCATGCCGCAGTGGTCTTTCTATTACTTGATTTCCGCAGGTCTTGCAATCATCAACCTCGCAATCCTCATCTCAGTATTCCGCTTCCGAACTCAAGATGGTGCGGAACCATTCAGTTTATCCTCAGGCTTGCAGCTAATTCTTGCTTTTTCCGGTGACAGAGGTTCTGGCTAGTGTAGGAATCGCCCCCAGAGAGTCCGGAACAACGAGCAGCAGCAAATTCCGCCAGATTTTAAGCATCAAGAGCGTGCATTACTTGGCATTCTTCGCGTTGGTTTACGTCGGAGTCGAAGTCACCGTCGGAGGTGATTGAGTTCTTGCCTGCGGGATTGGATCTTGTACTAAGACGCTTCATCTAGGGTGGATCGTTACGTTCGTTATCCGGGTGCGTGATGGAGGCGCTAGTTCGGGATACATCTCGTCTGGATTCTTTGGAGGTGACGCGCGAATCAGTTTTAAACTGCGAGGGAGCTGCTAACAGATGCGGCACAGGTATTGCACTCGGACGAGTCAGTTTGGTGTGGCTCAACCAGATCGTAAGTCTCTGAAATTGTCCCGGAAGAATTCCAAGATATTTATGCATTGGCAGGTCGGAGAACGGCGCATCCTTTTCATCTACGCCATCCTCGTTATTGGGTATGTTCACGAGGAAATCTTGTAGACGTCGGTGCTCACCTTGATTCGTAGCTTGGAAGCAACCGTCTGGGCTGTTCCATCCCTTATTGAAAACGCCGTCGCGGTAAGAGCGATATGCCCCAACACGACATCCATGTCCTATGTCTAATCTTCCTCTTACCACAGGTGTCCTTCATGGGTCTCTTGCTGGGACCTATGTATCCTATCCTCGTAAACCATGCGACTCGCGTCCTTCCTGGTTGGCTGCTCAACGGGGCTATCGGGTGGATTGGAAGCTTCGGGCAAGCTGGCTCAGCCGTGTTCCCATTCATGACGGGTTTAATCGCGTCTCGCTATGGCATTGCGTCCCTCCAGCCTACGTGAGTATCGACTCTCTCTTGCACATTGGTGGGTGCAGTTGCTAATGGAAGGCTCGGTTCACAGCCTGGTCGCCATGATGGTGACAATGCTTGCCCTGTGGGCAATCGTCCCAAAATCTCGCCGCGAATAAGTCGCAGTACTTTCCTTCCTTCTTTCCTCGCACAAAAATGTCGTAGATTTGTAGACTTCTCCCTCTCGACAACTAGATGGGCCATGGCTGTCCCGGAATTTCTTAGACTCTCATTTTGTAGATACTCTGTTGTATGTAGACCTCACGAGCTCGCGAATCTACGGAATTATGCAGACCAATACTGCTACGAAGCTGAGCGCTGAATATAGAATATTTGGAACGCACTCCTCGGACCTCTTAGGCCTCAGATCTTGCGAAACCCATCTGTTCGTGCCCCTTGTTGTGGCCCCGCAAGTGGCCGCGTACAAAAAGAAATCCATTCATTCAATTTCATTGCACATCTGGGGCCTCCCACCCATTTTATTTGGTTCTGAGGCCCAACTTGCAAAACAGATTCCCTCTAGCCGATTTGAACGACTGACCTCGTCATGTCGTATATTTACTAGTGACGCGCTCTACCAACTGAGCTAAGAGGGAATTGGTAAACGTTTTGCCAAAGAACAACTAGAAATGGGGGTGATATAAACCGGCGCAAACGGGCGAGAAACAAGCGGAAACGGATCATGATGCATGATCAAGCTCGAGGAGAACGGGTTGGTCCCGAATCGAATTCATAAGTGCAGGCAGCACTCTAAGCGAGTGCATTCAGGGTAGACTGTCAGCCTGTCTGTAATGTCGATATGTTTTCCTTCATAGACAGCCGGTAACCAGGCTACATTCAAGGTCGAAAGTGCAGACACCGGCGTGCATCGATCGATGGAATGTACACGCTAAAGGCTATATTTAGACCATCTAAACACCTCGGACGAGCCTCGGAGAACTGTGGATTGGGAACTTCTCGACTCTATTCGAGTTTGATCAGCAACTGCGACGGCAAATAACATGGATGCAGCAATTTCTTTGCGTTTTATATCTTGATATCAAGGTGAGCCGCCATGAATCACCTAGTACTTGAAATGCTGCATCGGAAAAGAGGGAAGCAGGCAGAAAGGTATCAGCGAAGTGAACGGCGAACAATGACATTCCGCTACACGCGCATTCACACGCAGGATGGAGAGCCACGTAGCGCAGAGGGTTTCCATATGTACGGTATCTTTCCTACGGCGACGCAGCAGTTGAGGTCGGTCGGACGAAGCTGGACTTCAGAATCGCGAATTCGCGAAGCGCGGACGCATGCGGTATACGCAAGGCTACATATGTATAAGCGCGACGATCATTCCTAGATAGACAGCGGGCGTCAGTAGACATACAGATGGTGCAGGCATGTCGATACGTTTCACCTCAGTAGCTGGACACACCTGGAATTAGGAAAGAAGCGCGGCGCCCTGAAGAGACCGGAGCGCACGACACAAGCACAAGGGGCGAGGAGGGGGAGGCAGTGCTGCTCTTCATCCGGGAGAAGAAGGTTAATGGCCTTTGTAAGCCTGCAGGACTCGGCTGAAAAGGCGCTGAACTTACCATGAGAAAGCAATGACGCATAGGCAAAGCGCCGCGATATGGCCAATGCGGCTTCCTCTGCCTAGTTAGCGGCGCTGTATATTTTAGGGCAGTCACACGCCAACGCAAGACGCTTGACACCCCACACGCGGGTATCCGGCACATCCAACGCTGCGCTGGGCTGTTCGCAAGCTATCAGAGAAGCACATACCGTGAGCGTCGAGGAGCATTACACCTACACAGAAGTAAGTATGTCTAAAGACACGATGAACTCTATCGCCCTCTTTTCGGGCGGTATGAGGGAGGCGTACCTTTGAGCTGTCGAGACTATTTGGGGAAACGGACAGCCAGGCCTCACTGAATGCGTCCGCTAGACGTTGCAGCATCGTGGCCCGTAAACACTTGAGCGGGGTGTCGGGTAGACATGCTATATGGGGCTGGAACATGCAGAATGAGCGTGCTTCAACGACATTGCCTACATAGACATCTAAGAATTGAATGCGAGGATTAAACTACAAAAAATTCGCGTACCGTCTGACTTTTTAGCCAGCGAGCTGCATCGTTAGTCCCGAGGAGCTAAACAACGTGTCGGAGAAATTCTGCGGTACGTCTGTCGGTGGCATACACCAGCAGTCATTGCCTTGTATATTGTACTTCTGTGGTGCTGTACCATGTCCTGCTTGGAGCCCGTTGCGAGGGGCGCCCGCGGCCCAATATGGTCTCGTTATAGGCATACGTCGCCTGGCCGCATTGTTGCATGGTCCGTTCTCTTCTGGAAAGCTCCAGAGCGCTCTCTGCTCTTTGACTTTGCGGAGCCCCGTATGGACCGCCCAAAAGTCGATGGACCGCCCAAAAGTCGTCCACAGTCACAGTGATCTTGGACGAGCGAGATATCCGTTGAAAATTATCTTCAAGGATTCCAACGAGTCTTACCTCAACAAAGGGGGGCAACGGCTGGTGCCGACGTTATTGCAATTGCGATGTGGGTAAAAACGCTGCCTTGGGGACATCACAGGGCGGTTGCGGCCTGGTATTGAGTTTTAGTGCCGTCGCGTTCGGTTTGGTTCGCCAGGGATTTGCCGAGCGCTGGGCGCCACGCTGCAGGATCGTTCTTCTCCTTTCAGTTCTGCTTCCGCTAGAACCCATCCAGTGGCTGTTGGCCTTTCTTTGTCAAAAGGTGAACGGTTGACTCACGATGGGACCAGATAGCATCGATAGTTGACACTGTGCGTTCATGATGGGGTGCGATGGGACGAAGATGTCGGACCAGCCACGGGAAGCACCAGCCAACACGCAGCACCACGCAGTGACTGGAACCTTATCGTGCCATCAAGGAGCGGGCCACATCGGGCGTCATATGGACAGGCCGCGCAACCCCAGTGCACAAGAGAAAAAAGTGAGAACAACGACGGACGGACAGGCAGGTAAAGCAGAAATACCATATATTGCAGCATCAGGCGTAAATTGAAATACATGTCACCAAAAATCTTCACGGCAACCAACCATAGCGAATAGAGTCAATATAACCAGAACGGACGTGTCAAAAGCAAAAGAAAAACGCGACGGAAAGAATAATGCGATCCCAGAAAGAAAGCGATGGCGAGATTAGTATACCGACAATCAAGGCGAGGGGAGGATAAATGCGATGTTGAGATCCAAAGAGCGTGTGAAGTCGTGAGTTCCTCGGGGAATGGTGCTGAGCAGCTTGTCTATGGTGCACCGATGACCACCATTGTCGGGTAGATCGATGATTTCGAGTGCGCACTACGATGTGGCATCAGGTTAGAAAAAACAGACCGCTACTTGCGAAGAAAAAAAACATACATATTTACACCCAATCATCTTTCCCCCTGCTGATGGCGTCGAAGTTCTTTCCGCTCCTTGTTCGGCGCTCGTGAAGCACGGGAACGTCGTCTAGTTTGATGAGGCTGTCCTTTGTCGGATCCAATTCACCCACAACCCAGCCCTTCCATCCCTTTTTCACGGGCGGCTTGACCTTGGCCGGCGGACGTGGCGCCGGCGTGTAAGATGGGCGACGCGGGATGTCGTCACCATCCGCAGGCGTGCGTGGGCGCTTGGACGAGGTGCGGGAGGTGCTGGAGGAGTTGGACGGCCCCGGTGTCGATGCGGGCGAGGACGGCCGCTCGTACTCGACCGAGATCGAGCGAGACCGCTGCCCGGTGGATATATGGATGGTCGGACGTGCGGCGCGGTCGGGCGCGTGGGAGGAGGCAGGCGCATTGCCCCAGAAGCCATCGGATGCGCTGATTTTGTGACTGGGCTGTGGCACGATGGGTGTGGCTGCGTTGCCCGTCGCCCCGTCGCGTGCATTTGCGGTGGTGGTCGCTAGCGCCCTCTTCCTCTCTCTCGCGCGATCCTTTTTATCCTTCCTCTTCGTTCTCCTGGCCTCCTCGTTTGTCTCTACTACTCCGCTTGCTCCGACGCCGTTGTTGAGCAGACTCGTTAGGACGTCGCGTTGCGGTCGCGGATCGAAGTCCCCAGCGAGAACGGAGGTCGCGGTACGGCGTTGGCGTTTGCTAGGTGGCAGCATTGGGTCGTGTTGTGGGGGAAAAGAAAGAGGCATGTCGAATCTTATGGACGATATTTATTAGAAACAGGGGAAGGGGGGTGGAGCGTGGAGGGGGACTGTGGAAAGAATGGGAATGTTGTACTTTTACGGCACAGGATACCAAACAAACGAACCGAAACCACGTGGATTCTTCTTTTATCGACTTCGTGTTTTATGTTCCGGCTTTGAACGTTTCTCTGGCGGGCGTTCCCCCCTTGCCTTTCTGCCCTCGTGTCTATCGGTAAATACTGCGGGGGCTGCGCAGTGTCCCCCGCAGCAGTCCTCGTCATTTTTCAGTGCTTTTTGACCGCTACAGAACGCTACAGATTTATTTCACGCCCGTACAGCCCAGCCCAAAAAAAGGCGTGTGTGCCTTTCTAACGGAACCTTTTTCATACGGATCGCTCTTTCTACAGGGTCGTTGACGTTCCATCACGGCATCCCGAACTGCAACACAATACTGCTCTGCAAGGCAGCAGGGCGCAACAACAGAAGCCCCTTGGACTAGACTTCTTCTACAATCTTTGGGGCTCCCGTTGGCTTCCTCTCGCCGCAATCTTCCCATGCTTTACTTGGATTCCATTTCGAAACCTCTTTTTGGTGTGAGCGTCCCGTGGCTTTATCTTCCAGTGTCGAACTCTATCTGAACGCCTGCACTATTACGAATGTAGGCACGCGCTGACTTCGCGCCCTCCGCGCACCCCCTTCGCGTGCTTCATATCAAGGTGTATCGTTTACATCCTCTGCTGCAAGCATGCATGCAGCGAGCACTCGCGGCAAGGAGGACTGGACGGTCCACCCCATTGCCGGTGGAAATGAAATCGTTCCGGCGTTACAGCGGAATCCGCCTGCTGATCTAGACCGATATGGACGGTTGAAGATCTCACCGCTAGATGCCCTCGAGTCATGCGGCTCGCTGCTTGACTCGACAATAGGTCGACAACGTTTTGTCTGTGCAATGCTACGATAGCAGACAACACAATGACCCCCACGGCGTGGTCCTTGGCACGCCGTCTTGTTCTATCGGTGAGTTCCCATTTTTACGCCGTCGCAATCCTCACTCCGCTACCACGGACATGCGAGTACTGGCAAAAGTGATAGGGAAACACCGTTGACGGGTCCTACAAATAGTACAATGAATGAAAGGAATTTTCCGGAGGCAAAAATTCACGGTGGCCGCCCAATAGCGGCCTTACTCAGTGCACAACTCAACGTTTACACTTCCACTACAACGAAGCACGTGTAGGTCGTATCTCCTGCACGGCTGGACGACACTGATATCCCACGCCGATAGCAGTACCAATGAATACAGGACTTCTCTTCGTTCGGACCACCTCAGGTCCAGCGGTACACGCTATAGCTCCACCCGTCCAGCATGCATCCACCAAGATTATTTCTCGGATTCCCAATCGCTCAGGACGACCAAGCGAAATGATATCGCGGTGTCGCAGAAATGCCACCTCCGCTCCTATCGTCCGGGGATAGATATCTGCACAATGCTGCTCCCGTGGTCGCCTTCTTAGCGAACGCATCAGCGCCTAAAGCTAATGGCGGCCGTGTACCGTCTTTGACTATTGCTCGGAACACTATCTTCCCAAGCGCCCACTTCGCTAGGTCCGTCGGACGCCATGGAATGAGACAAAGCGTTTACAAGTGTTCTTATAGTCGGACGGGGTTCTGCTTGATAGCCGCCAGATTTCAAATCTGCGAAAGCAGACGCCCACGTTCGCCGTCTGCTCCTACGACCTCTCCTCGGTGGTCCCACTGGCTTTACGGTTCCGATCATGATCGCGGCGCACCTTGTGGACTCTCTCGAGATTGTGGCGTACAAATCTTACGGACGTTGACTTGGCCATTCTACGGAACTCCCAGCTCAATAATCCTGCGCGCTGCACGGTTTTCGTTTTCATCTTTCGCTGATGCACATGCAGAGCGCCCACCGCCTATCATTGGCTGGCGTCTCAATACTAGCCCGGCCAGCTTTGCAGCCTCGCGCGACATTCCCTCCGGACGCCCATAATCTTTAATACTCTACTTAATATTATCTGGCCATTGCTGAGGTGCCATAGGGACCTACACCGGAGGGATGTATGGCCGGAGTCATCCATTTCGCGTTTCAACCGCGGGCGCTAATTATTCAAAGTTGATCTTGCAGATGATAGTCTCCTCACGGCGGATGACATGACATGGGCATGCGTTTCGGCTTAGTGAGCACTGTCTGTAATTTCCGAATAGTTCACGTCATTGGCGATAGTCTGTACTCCGCGCGGCTGGATCCCCCCGTGCTCCAAAGGAACGTCCGACCTTGTCGCCAGCGACTACGTCTTTGGCACGGTAAACTTACCCGTACGCGTCTTTTTAGCAGGCCTCAGCATTTTTATGGCGTGCTCGCAGCAACAGCGCTTGCCAGCCCGCGAAATGTTTCCGACGGTCGGGTGCGTTTGCTTCTTCGCTTTCGGACTTCAGTCGTGGTCGTCTTGGTCCACAATGTTGAGTTGGTCAGATCCCATCAGGCCAAGTGCTTGTTGCCTTTCATTTTTTCGAGCATTTATATCCATCAGTTAATACCCGGACAGATCGGATGTACAATTTGTCTACATCTGAATAAAATCAAGACTTTCCCTTGCGCCGTGTTCCAGCAGAGATACGCAAGCAATGGTCCAACAAGGGTCAGCTCAGCATGGGGAAGTAGAATCTATAGATTTCCATCCGATAACTGCGAAAGGAACTTGAAACACACGATGGCAACAGCATCAAGTCCCATCGGACGCGTTCTTACCGCCCCCTTTTCGCTGCCAACCGAGCCTTAGATCTCGCCATCCGCTTCTGCGCCTTCTCCTCCCACTCCCTTTTCTTCTCCTGCGTCCCACTAAGCCCGCCGCCACCCATCTCCTCCAATTCCGTAGCCTCCAGGTACGCATCGATGCATTCCTCCATCTTGCCCTGCGTCTCCCGCGCGCCCTCCCGCCCGGTGACGGACCACTCGAAATCGAACCCCCAGCCCCGCCGGTGCATGTCGCCGAGCTCTCCGCCGGGGAAGAAGGGCGCGGATGCCGAAAGTAGGCCGCCCTCTTCGCGCCACCACTTGACGAACCACACCGCCGCGCGCGTGCGGTCGCGCTCGCCGCCGCGTTTGAGCATCCCCAGGCGCTGGCCGAGTAGGTCGAGAAAAGTGTACGTATCAGCGGTGGGCTCCGACCCGGGCGGAAGGATCTTGAGATATGCAGGAGCTGTGAGAGGATTAGCAGGGGGCGGCGGTACGCAGCGGCGGAGACATACATATTGGATTGAGAACGTTCAGACGGTAGAGAAGGTAAGATGCTAGAGCCTCGATGTCGTATAGTCCCTCCTTTATGCCCGCTGTTACGATACGCCGGTCAGTGTTGCCTCCTTCATGTTCCTCAGGAAGATGGCCGCACCTATTAATGCAAGCTTGACTCCGCGTTCGGCACCGGCGTCACCGCGCCCGAGGAAGGGCAACATTACACCTGGCGAGTCGTACGCGTACACCAGCGGGTCTTCCGACAGCTTCAGACGTGTAGAGAGGGAACGCGTGAGGCCAGGCTGTGCAGACGTCCGAAGGGCTTTCGGTGTCCCTATAATCAGGCAGCGTTCAACGGCCATAGAAAGTGGGGAAAGAAGATGATCATACGTCCTGCAATCCCGACATTTCGTAGCGCATTAAGCAGCGTGGATTTTCCGACGTTGGGCATGCCAATGACGAGCACGTTGAGTTCTGCGGCATCCGGGTGCAATTTTGCTAGGCCTTGAGAGTCGTTAGGATGAGAGGGACATAGTGAGCGAACGGACGTGCGGTGCAAACGTACTTACTAGAAGGTCGGAGAGGGCTTTGAGATCGCGTCGGATATTCCAGGATGCGAAAAATACTCTCTGATCCGGGAATTTGTTGGACATAGCCTTCGTAAAAGGCTAAGATACAGTGTTGAGAACAGTTCACCGGATATCATGCAAGCTGACAGCTTACCTCGATGCCCCAAGCTGGGACAAGATCACGTTTATTGAAAACGACGACGCGTTCACACACAGTACTATGATCGGCTTGAGAAGGGGGCGTTGGGTTGGGGTGAATCCATGTGGGTGTACTGGGCGCTCGGCCACGGTCCACTTTCCATTTTTGGAGCGCTCCTGCGGTGGTTCAAGGAGTCAGTGTGTGGGCGACATCATTGTCGTCAGAAACGGAACTCACCTTCCAATGTTCTGTTGATACTCGTAAGCGGCAACCGCGCGTCTCGTAGCTCAAGAACGACGTCTGTACGAGACAGTAGCGCGGGAAGCATACGGGCGAAGCGCGTCATATGGCCGGGGTACCATGATGGAGGCGCCGGGAGCAGGGGAAACGGGATGTGTGTCAACATGACCTTGTCTGTTCTGTCAGCATATATAAGTTCCTACGCGCTCACAGGCCTCTAAATCTGCACAATAACCCACAAGAGTAAGACCAGCCGCTCGAATCACGCGTTTGCCACCAAATCTCCTCGGGAATTGTCAAGGGTTGGTTTGCAACGGTCGAAAATTGACCAAGCGTAGGAATTCCTGAGCGTATAGTTCAGTCACCGTCAACCGCTTAGTTTGAAGTCCTTTTGTCAAGTTACGGGTCCAGTAGTGGTGGAGAGGAAGACGCGAACGCGTTGCATTGCAGTCGCGGACAGGAAATAAAATCCGGATAGGGGCTTTCGGATGTGTCGTGGCTTCCGAATGCCCCAGCCAATAGCCCCTGGCACAATTCATGCTGCGCCGACGTTTCCTGCTTTCCCTCGACTCCTTCATTCGACTTCAAGCGTGCAACCCCTGGTCGCGGACGCTACTTTAAACGTATAGGCAGCACTCCTTGAAGGACAATCGCCGCTTTACTTATGCAAGCTCCATTCCGGCCTCATCCTCGGGCTAACACGTTCCACGGGCCTAAGCGTCAGCTATTAGGCAACCAAGCGGGCCATGCACCTCCGGCGTGGAGAGCTGGAAATATGGTCGAGGGTAAATACGCTAGCAAACAGTGTGACACAGTGCGATGAACTGTCTATCCAGGCAGCAAAATTATCATCAGCAGATTGCCTACGGATGTAGGTGAGACGGAGGTAGAGGTGAGTACGCGTTGCTTCGATCCAAAAGGCGCGTCACTGACCGCGTTTTGGTGCTCCAGGATCTGTTTAAGAAGACAGTCGGCCCCTTGAAGGAAGTCTTTATCATATATAACTCGCAAGGTCACTCCAAAGGCATGGCAGTGGTCACATTCCAGCGGCCAACGGATGCAGCCGTCGCGCGGCAGAAGTATGACGGGAAGATAGTTGATGGACGTGAGTGTTAACTCGAAGTACACTCTCGCCGAACTTTATACAAACCTTTATCGTGCAGGTCGGCCCATTAAAGTCGAGATTGTGACCGATGGTGTGCCCCAAGCGGCAAGGCCCCCGCCACAATCCACGCCATCCCTTCTCAACCGGCTGGGTGGGATAGTAAACAATCAACCCCCAACGGTAGCTCGTCCTCAGGCTGGCCCTCCTACGCATGCGCCCACGTCAGTCCGCTCGCGTAGACTATCCTTTGACAGACAGGAATTGACATGTTCTGTATTAGACAACCTAGATCACGACAAGCAACGAAGCCTGCGCCTCATTTAGCGAATGTCCCTCGAAAAGCACGGCAGAAGAAAGGGCCTAAACGTGTTAAGAAATCTGTAGCACAATTGGACGCGGAGATGGACGACTATCGCTCGGCGGCAGCGGCCTTTGCTGCATGACCGGAGCTTGGCCAGAGTTCGAAAGGCCGCCGCTCTGGAGGCGATGGACAGTCTCTTGTTCAACTATCTAGGGCTTTTTTGGAAACACTTCTGTATCATGACATGGCATCGCATCGCATCACAGCACGATAGTATAGTGTCAAGGTTTCTCTTGACAATGACAAAATAAATATTTCTGCTTCGTATCTTGCGCACGATAATCTCCTCGGAGACTTCCTCTAAACGTTCGTCGGTAATCGGAAGCAATAGCACTACACCGCGACTGCCCACTTTATCATCGTCTTCTTGAACTTGACCTTCAAATTGTGCTGTAGTTTTCTGGTGCTAGCTTTCGGCAAGGATGGTAGCTCCTTTGTTCACTACCGCCTCCGGACTGCTGTTCCATGCCGGCAAAATTCTTGTAGTAACTATCGGGCTCCCCGCGCGCGGCAAGACCCACATATCGCGATCGCTGGAACGCTACCTCCGATGGATGGGTGTGAAGACACAAGTAGTGTCGCTGGGTGACTACCGCCGAAAAGTGATAGGCGGCGCGCAGAAACTGCCCCCAGATTATTTCACATTAGGTATGCACCCAGTTGGCTTCATAGACGCGCACAATGAGACTGATGTCATGGCAGGCGAGAAGAGTCCTGAGACCATGGCGTTGCGGAAGAAGGTCTCCGATGGGTGCGAGGAGCTCATCTGGGAATTCTTCAATAGCGGTGGTCAGGTCGTGATCTACGACGCGAACAACGGGACAAGACAGGCACGGCAAACCCTAGCGGAGAAATTCGACAAGGGTGGAATACATGTAGTCATGCTGGGTATGCCCATATTTCTATCCTGCAGTGCTCTCGGCATACTGACTGGGTATTTGTCTAGAGTCGCTATGCGACAATAAAGAGATAATCGAGACGAACATTCGCAGTGTCAAGATATCATCCCCAGACGTGGGTCGAGACATTTCCCAGCGTGTATCACGCTTTGCTAACTTGTAAATCAGTATCGCGGGTGGGATCCAGATCAAGCCGTAGAAGATTACTACCGGCGCATTCGTGACCATGAAGCACACTACGAACCGGTAGAGGAGACAACGTGGCCCTTCATCCGTGTAATCAATGTAAGGCGCTACTAGCCTTGTCCTCTTGTGCCCGTTTTGATTTTTGATGGATAGGTCGGCGAGAAAATCATGGTTAACGTGAGCTTTGTGATTTGTCTTCCGACTTAGATGCTCATGCATCGGTCTATAGAATATTCAGGGATATCTACAGGTAAGCTCTTCAGCGATTGTTTATGCGACCCTGCTCATGGTCATCTGTAGTCCCGTATAGTTTTCTTCCTAATGAATATCCACAACAATTTCCGGACAATATACTTTGCACGAGTGCGTAGTGCTTCTTGGCATTGAGGTGTCACCACTAACGATGTTGAATAGTCTGGGCAATCCTTGATCGAACACTCGTACAAGGCAGACTCTGATCTTTCCCCGGCCGGATGGGAGTATGCGGAGCGACTCAAAGACTTCGTTCTCGAGCGCCGAGCCAAGTCTCTCGAATCCCGCGGTATCAATCCACAGGACCGGAGACTAGTGGTAAATACCAGTATTACATTCTTTTGCGGACCACAATGACTTACATCCGTCAGATATGGACTTCGACGCGGCGTCGTGCCCACCACACTGCATGGCCATTCCTTGCTGCTGCATCAGGCAAGACACCAACGGCCGGCGAAGGACTCCCTTCCGTCCCAGATATATCGCTTTCTGCCCCAGATGGATCACACGCGCTGAAGAGCACAGGGAACACCCCCTTGAACATAAAGGTGGTGGAGAAGAACCAGATGGCGGAGATCAACCCCGGGGTATGGGATGGTCTTAGTCCCGACCAAGCGCGGAAGTACTACCCGGACGAGTGGGCACGCTTTGCGAAGGACCCGTATTCGTTCAGGGCACCGCGTGCGGAGAGTTATCACGATCTTAGCGGTACATTCTCATTCTTTCTAACGCATATGTCGCAGGCTGATCTCATTCGCACTTGTCGCAGTGCGATTGGAACCGACCTTGATTGAACTCGAGCGGGAGAAGGAAGACTTGCTGATCATCGGCCACTCCTCTGTCATCCGATGTCTACTTGCATACCTCATCGGACTACCAGCATCCGAAATCCCTGCTATCGAGATCGCACGCGGAGACCTGCTCGAGGTCGTGCCCGCATCGTACGGCGTCCACAGCCAGGCATTCCACTTCTGGGACGGTCCTGGGCGCAAGGGCGAAGAGCAACCTGGTTTCGAGGGCGGGGATCCAGGCAAGGATGAGAATAATTTCTATGAGAACTACGCGGAGGATACGAGGGGCAAGAGAAAGGTCGGCCATGATCCCGACGCGTTGAAAGTATGAACTGGGGCCTCAGAGTGTTGTACGAAATAATAAATGTACACCTATTGCCAGTGTAATATCAATTTTTCCAAGAATATGATAGGTACAACAAGAAGGTCATCCACGATCCGCCGGCACATTCCACACTTCCGTGTCTGTGTCGGTTTTGAGATCCTTCCCTGCTGCCTCCTCGTCCTCAGATGCGCCCTCGTCGTTCGCGGCGAGACCCTCCGATACATCGATTTCCTTGAACACAGCGAAGGCTCCGGGCACCGGGAATGCAAGATTGAGCAGCCAGTAGACGAGGGCGGACACGCCGAATCCGGTGAAAAACGACATCTCGTATATGTGCGTTGCAGCGATGGGCACCGTGCGTCCCGCTGAATGGATGCCATTATTTCGGGCTTCACGACATATGTGCAGAGAACTTACTGGCACCCGCGAATCCTACTACGTTGATGAGGATTCCAGAGATGTACGCTGCATATGCGCTAATGGTTGCCAATTATCTCAGGGCTTTGGTCCCATTGTGAGGCTGTCAAAGCACTCACCGGAAATTGATACCGTATGTATATGAATACCAGCCGCCCTTGCGTGCGTCGTACAAATCAGCTACATTGAGATGCCCCCTCCTTATGATATAGTATTCCGTGATCTGGCAAGCCAAATTCAGGGAGTGAGCTACTTGAATAACAGGCGTGCGACCATACGTACCATGACGCCCGCGATGGAGCTGAGGAATACTGAATACGCAGAAAGGTACGACGTGAAACTGTTGCTGGACTTGAGGAGGTTCCAGGGCAGCATGCATAGGCCGACGATGGCAGCAATGTACCCTCCGCGGCGAATGTTCTAGGGGACGTTGAAACGCGTGAGCTAGCCGAGGAGTAGGAAGGGAAGATGGTAGAACTCACGATAAATCGCGGGAAAAGGGAGGTGAGGTCACAACCCGCACTGATAGAATTTGCGGAGATGTTTGTCCTGGTGAAATCAAGCCTAGTCAGCCACATATTCTATGATCTATCGCCCAACAGTAAGCCCTCACCCCATTTGCGCGATGATGAAGGACGCCGAAATGAACCAAACCTAGCGATATAAACATTACGAGGTATACGTTTAGCTATATGCAATTTGCTTACCCCAAAGCGCGTAGCGCTGGACGGCTCACCGTCCAAGAATTTCCCCAGCAAATCAATCGGGGACCATATCGCCTCGCCGTAGAGGGTCTGCGATGACGAGCTGACAATGAGGCCGATAAAGCTGACTAGCGAGAACGCAATGGGCACAGCAATCAGCTGTGGCAGAAGCGCGGCCGAGGGCGTCTTCGCCCGCGAGGCAAAATCGGGGGCATTTCTGCGGAGATAGGATATAAGCGAGGGTACAACGGTGCAACGAGGAGGAGACAGGCGTACGTGACGAGCGTGGCCATGTTGCTGATGCATGACATGAGACTTGATACCATCGCCCATCCCAATGCGGAGCCCTGCATGCTTGACTGGTGTGCGGTGACGATAGGGCCGACACCTTTGGCTTTGACGATACACCATATGAAGAAGGTTATTCCTGCTGCAGGTGCTACGACGGCTTTGACCGTGAACAGGTGTCGGCTAGGCGTGCGGGTGAGCTTATGGTGGACTCGGACATGAAGAGACACTACATACATTTTGTGGATGGGGAACCAGATAGCAGGCAAGGAAATGAGCCAGAAGAGGAAGAATGCCATAAAATCTTTCGTGGTCGTGCCAGATGATGCAGGCAGATGGTTTGCTAGAAATGGGTGATGAGTGATGTGCACTCGCCGACGCATACTATGAATGCAGCATACGAATGTTATTTACGCTGGGCCACATAGCGCGTAGCATCACGAGCATGCAAGAACCACCGATACTGGCCTGACACAGTATCAGCCTCGGTTGACGCTGCAGGAAGATAAACACATACTTGCACCCCATACCTACAGTGTATGGTTCATAACGTGCAATCAAAAGCAAAAGTCTGCGAGACAGATACGCACCAGATGCTGCGGAGAGATGCGTTCATTAGATGACTTTTAAAGAACATAAAGAGAGTCATAGGTATTCACCATGCCATCACCCCACGGTTAAATGTGCACCACAGACTACCCCAGACGCCGAAACTCGTCCGCGCCACGACTGGAAACGGGATGTGGAAGACTGCACCAGGCCGTGCGTTCAGCACTATGAACGGCGCGACTAAGCCATAACCTAGGGTTTGACACCATCAGTACTTGCAGCAATAGGCGCACTGCACCCGAGTCACCTAGCCACACGCAGATCCAGGCCTGCCACCAGTTGAGCCCGAGCTGCACCATCGAGGACACGATCATCCACCTAAACCCCGATACAGAAATGAGCCGTTGAGCATGGATACGTGTTCACCTGCAACCCACGTGTTGACATTGAAACTATCTGCGATCCAGCTATCGGCGGGCGCGCAAATCAATGTCAATGTATAAGATAGCCACGCGAGGAAGACCCACAATGCTACAAAATTCCATGCTGCCCATGTTCGTTTTGGTACATCTACGGGGAGTAGATCCTCGTTCTATGTAGAGTAGGCATGAGCACGTTTCAATCGGGTCATAACGATCCGTGCACGCACCGACAAAAACAGCTGCGTATGCGTCAGCCCGGGCTCGTGCGGGACTTCAACGGCGCGTATGATTCGTCTTGCAACACCCATGACTATCGAACGGTCGAAAAAGCTCGTAGCCAAACTACTTCAGCAGCAGTCCAAAGTGCACAGACGTCGACGTCGCGGGGAAAATCAAAGTCGATGGCATGGGCCGTCAAAATCGATGCCCCCATCGCGCGGGTATTTTCCCTGATGCCAGTCTGGGAGTTTGCACGTCCTGTTCAGTTAAACGTTATCAGTACAGGAAAGTAGAAGCGACGGAGCACGCACTAGGACCTTGTGTAACCGAGATAAGTGGCGTTTCGATAAGGGAGCAGAAGCAAGCGCTGGCGCGACGCGCGCCTACACGGCCACATGACTTTTCGCCCAAACGCGCCCGGCGCCTAAGTGGCTGCGCTCAAAATCAAAATGTGGGGAAACATAATAAGCCATGTATTCGTGGATAGCAATAGCAAAGGGGCACAGTACTATAGCTAGGGTGTACAAGACAATACGAGTCACGATGCAATGTGCGTTGCGAGTCCAAATGCATGAGATGTTGTGTGCGCATGACGGAAAGCCAAACGAGGGCGACGAGCAACCAAAAGGAGGCCAAAACGGAAGAGGGGAGAAATGCAAATGCAGGGGAAAATGTGGGGGTATGGGGTGGACACGTATGCAACAGGGAGTAGGAGAAGCAATGAGAACGGAAAACAGACAGAATCAGAGCATGCGATGGCGGCGATCGACTCGACGTGAGGCGGCGTGAAATAGCGGACGTGAACAGGTCGTAATCATGGCGACGCGCAGATGGGTTTGTACTCGAGTGCAGCGGGATTGTAGTCGAGACCAGCAACGACCTCGCCGAAGCGTTTTGCGGATGGCGAAGGCGACGCGAAGGTGAACGCGGCCCAGATCTCCTTGCGCTCGGGCGTGGTAAAGACCTTGGTCTTCGACTCCGACGCAGTGCGCTTGCAGCGCGGCGGGGAGGAGTGCGAAAGCGCAGGTGCGAAGTAGTCGCGAATCTCAGGCTCAGCGGACGATTCCTGCATGGATAGTCAGAATCGTGCGTGTGATATGGCCCGAAGGAGCACAGTACCTTGACAGTGCGGAGAGAGGGAGTATCAGCAGACTCCGAGTTCAACTCGTAGGCTGGTGTGACGTCAGCGAGAGGCAGGACGGTCAAGTCGTAGCACTTGGAGTTTATCTCGGCTTGTGCGACGCGCTCCCTGTCCGACTCCCCATCCTCCTCTACGCGCGGAAGCCGCCTCGACAAAGCACGCGAGCTCGACGAACCGCTCTTCCGCTCCTTCCTTGCCTTCAAGCTGCTACTTTTCGACGACGAAGCGGACAGGGAAAGCGACGCTGACGCCTTGCGCCGTTTGGGGTCGGGTTTCCCATCCTTTTCTTTCAACGACGCCTTCTGCTTTTTGCTATGGGTCGGCGGGTTATGGAGCTTTGTAGCGAGAATGCCTTCGGCGGTCTTGCGCTTTTTGGCGGACGAGGCGGCGATGGTGCGCTCGCCGGTGAGCGGGTGGAGATTTTCTTTCTCGGTGAGAGTAGCAGCGGTTGCTGGCGACGATGGCGTAGTGGTGGCGACATCGGGACTAGGAGATGCCCTAGGTTTCGCAGGCGATGACGGGAAGTCTTGGAAGACGACGAATGCACGAGACATGATTGGAGATATGGAGATAGGGCAGGTGTCTTTACCGGCGACGTTAACTAACCAAGAGGATAAGCAAGATACAAAATAAAATGTCGAGTGCCGTGAGCGTGCAGCTGAGCTCGCTGTTTTGCACGACGGCGAGGACGTTGATGGATGTTGAGGACGAAGAGACGAAAAGCTGTTGGATGCCTCGTTTAAAGCTGGGATTCTTTAAACCCCGATCCGACTGTGCCGAATCCCAATACGCGTAAAGTCCACGTGGATTGGGCCACCCTTGCTTTGTTCCAAAAAACATATCAATTATCTTTTATTTTCCGGCCACCAGCTCGCATTGTTGCAGGGCCACCGTTTCTGTATTGACGGGAAGCCAAAATTACAGGTAAGTAACAGTCGAGGGTGGCCTGCACGTACCGCCATTGTCCCCGGGATTGCAACAGATCAGTTTACGCAACAATGTAGCAGCCTCGCGCGGCGGCGCGTGTCCGTGGTGGCCCAAATTCTCGACGACAATGGTCCGGTCCTCGCAGCCTGCTCGTAGTCATGCGAAATCGCGTCGGGCACGCAAAAAACTTGGAGGAATCTCGCGTTAGCGCGTATAGGGACGGCTCTTACTACTGGTATCCTCCAGCTGACGCGTCACGTCACGACTCACAACGGTCCCTCGGTCTCTGCGCATGCGACTATCGCAGCTCTCTTGGCGATACAGAAAACCCAGATAGACCATTTCCAATCCGGTAAGGCCTCTTCAGTACTTACTTGCCAAGTGGGTCCCTGACCAAGTCAGCTTGCCAGGTCTCGTCACAAACTGGACATTTCATGGATTTCCTTGATCATTCCGGCGGCAGCGGTTTCTTCAGTCGCCCCCTATTGTCAGGGCATTCAATCACCAGCATATCTGTTTGAACAGGTGCACACGATATCTCCTGCTCGTCAAACGTCTACAGCGCGTCGTGACCCAGCATTCTACCCTCCGACGACTTTCGAGTCATTTTCGTGCTACCCAACGGGTCGTCTGCATATCATCTCGTACTAGCGCCGCATCATATATGACATGAGATATGATCCTGCGTGCCTCGCCCAAGAGGTTGCGTATGCTACTATGCATCACGTTCGCCAATTGACCTTTCCATCCGCGATACTTAATTGCCCGCCTTTCGTCATCTCCTGAGTCATTGCAACTCTCCGCATAATTGGTGTCCACCGAGTCGGGTTACCCGCCAGCGCCTGGTTCCGAAATTTCAATGCAGCTCTATCCGAAGAGAGGGCGCTAGAAATCCATCGGCGCCCGATACAGACAGTGACGCCACAAAATGCGCTTAGGCTGTGCTGTCCATTTCGTCTTTGACGCGAGTGCCTTGCGAAATGGGGTGTCGATGTAGTCTTGGGACATAGGTAAGCAGTTTTCGAGGTGCCCCCCCTCTGCAGTACTGACCAACTGACTGCCAAGCAGTATGATATTTCATGGCAGAACAAGAGCCGTCTCGGACATATCGTGCAACATCCGCTCGATCGGGGCCGCACAGTGGCGTGCTGGTCTTGATTCAAATATTCTGCAATGTTCGACGGGGGTTGCGGTACAGACCGCGCCCCGCCCAGAAGCATGTAGAGCCGCCCCTTTCTGCCACTCTGATAGGTATCAATGTCGTCCATAGCTCTGTGGAGGCAGTCAGGAGGTGCGTCGTAGTAATTCTATGTCATAACGGAGGGCGGGTTCCGCTTATCTATTGTCGTAGTGTGATCCGGCGGTGTAGACTCCATTTACTGCTGCACATATCAATGCGGCAGCATCCACGCTCCGCAGTACGATCGCCCCGACTCGAGAGGTGGAGTATGTGACGCACCTTACTGATCAATTAGTGAAATGTAGTATTCTGGTATGCCACCTCCATGTTGCTTTAGCTCGGACTGATATCTTCTTAAACTATCTTTAGCACCTACATTACCCATGAATGATAGAGTCGCTGGCATCTGGACCTCGTAGACTCTGGGTGCAGTTAACGCCGTAGCAGTGGCCAGCATGGCGGGTTGGTCCACTTCGCCGGGTGCACTAACCGCGCATAACCTCGTTTCCTCGCGCGTCGTTCTTCTGCAACGGTTGCAACCCATGACTAGCCCTGTTTAAGCCGTTTGCAGTGGGTGACTACCACAGTATTTTCAATACACGTTCGTCGGATCACAATGTAGTATTACTAGCCAAGACTAACTCTCCAACGGTCAAAGCTTGGGCTTACGGTGAAGTCTCTCAGTCATCATCTCTACCCCGTAGATAAAGCTAACCATACCCCCTCTTATCCAGACTCATGTTTTCCGTGGAAGGTCTGCATCGTGCATTTCGCGTCTTCGTGAATTGGAGTTCTCAACGAGTTCCTTCTGTTCCAAATCGCGACACAGGTACAATTGAAACGCCGCGGATGATGAAAGGTTGGTTTTATAGATCCGACAATGCAATCAACGAGATTCATCTCAGATATTGCCGCTGAAGCGCTCATTGCTGACGCTCACTGACGATGTCCGTTCCTCGCCGCTGCTTGAGCTGTTTGGCTTTCCGTTCTATTTTCTTGCTTTTCTAATAGCGCCCTACACCCGTCTGCCGAGATCGAGAGCCACTCGCCGTCGGCAATGTCCTCGATAAGCCTGCGGGACAGGCACTTTGCATATAAATGACTGCCCATGTCCTCCCGCACGCGAATAGCCTCCCCCCTCGAACCCGGCGTCCTTGTATCGCCTCTGCCTACTTACCTTGTGTTGAGGAGCGTCGTCGACACGCCCTTACCTGCCTTGCAACCTTTTCAAATCAACCCCGGCTCGATCAACCGCAGGCATTGTTGCCTCGTGGCTGACCACGCCCAAACCGAACGGCAGACGCATTGACCATTATATAGCCGTTGCCCCCACTACCTCGTTCAATTGGCTCTCCACCTCTTGCCTTCTGGCATCCCCCGTATACGGGCCCATCCCCTCCTCTTTCATCCGACCATGCCTTCCAAGGTTTATGCCCAACAGTCCCCCTCCACGCCGCCCCTCGGTACGCTCATTGATGATGGCGCCCTCGAACTCGTCGAAGTTCTCGGCGTAGGCGGCTACGGTGTGGTGTATCGCGCTGTCGACACACGCTCATCGCACCCGAAATCATACGCCGTCAAGTGCCTCGTCCACTCACGGCTGCACCAAGGCTCGCGCCAGCGCCAGGTCCATATGCGCGAAATTACGCTGCATCAACTAGCTTCCTCCCACCCCAATGTCGTGACCCTGCAACGTGTCATCGAGGACTACAACTACACCTACCTCGTGATGGATTATGCCACGGGCGGGGACCTCTTCGCGCAGATCCTGAACGACTGCCGGTATCTTGGCAAGGACCTTCTCATCAAGCACGTCTTTCTCCAGTTGCTCGACGCGGTTGAGTATTGCCACTCATTGGGCATCTATCATCGTGATCTCAAACCCGAGAACGTCCTCTGCGACAAAACCGGTCTCCGTATCTCGATCACAGACTTCGGTTTGGCGACGACGGACAGGCTCAGCGATGAGTTCAGGACGGGCAGTGTATATCACATGAGTCCAGGTGAGACTTGCGTCCTGTTTACGATGTCTATTGCAATTCTGACCGCAGTATACGTAAAATAGAGTGCTTTGGCGGCGAGTTTGCGCCTGCAGGCACATATTCACCTCAAGCAAACGACATATGGTCGCTCGCTATCATTCTTCTGAACCTCGCGACGGGCCGCAACCCGTGGAAGGAGGCGTCCCATTCGGACCCGACCTTCACCGCATACCTCGAGGATCCCCCCTCATTCCTTCCCACCGTCCTTCCCATCTCATCGGAGGTTAACGATATACTCGTACGCATGCTGCACGTCGACTGGCGTCAGCGCATGCCTCTGGCGGAGGTCAGGCAGGCGATCGAGAAGGTTGAGACGTTTTATTCACAGGCAGCGGTCTTTGAGGGCAGCATGGCGAGGTGTCCGTGGGAATGCGGCATAAATATCGAGGTGGACAGCGAGCCCTCTGCGAAGGCACAGAACAACGACAGAGAGAACGAGGAGCCCAGATCCTACTGGAGTCATGACTCGGACTCCGAGATGGTGTTCGCGTCGCCTTCGACAGCCGCAGATACATCCTCGTGGGTCGAATACTCGCCTGAGGGCGCGACCTGGGCCTCACAGTGTCGGGAGCACTCGTCATCCTCGCTCACGCCTTACGAAAGAGATACTTTCGCTGTGCACCGATCACTTCGCACGCCGCCTTCCACTTATTCTCCAGCATCGCCCTCCCCGTCTGGAACTGGGTCAATGTCCATGCCTGTGACGCCCAGTGCGAAGGAAACACCGCTTGAGCAGTCAGCGCAGCTGTACACCGACAAACCTCTGAAACTGGACACCGCATGCGGGCGCTTCCGCTATCTCGCGAGTACTCAGAGTCTCACCGCAGTCTCCCAGAATGACTCCGGTTCCTCCACGATGCACACCGCTGCCGATAGCTATCGCGCATGGTCGTCGTCTTTTTTCCTCGCCAGCTCTTTCGCGCCCTCCGACGCATCTTCGCCGCACTCCATGGACGTCGAGAAGCGCTCAGCGGTCGACACCGATGAGGAGAGCAGCTGGGACTTTGGGGTATCGGTCGAGGGCATGGATGGTCTTGATGACACATATCCTCGTATGCCTTCGCTGCACAACGCGACTGCGCCGATTGCTTATGACACCGGCTTCGTCCCGAGCGACCGCCTAGCTGACGACCATCGTTGGTCGCTGCAGGGGTCCGCTCCGGAGCATGTGCCGTCCGCATCTCATGGTCGCCAGTCCCAGTCCGCTCCCACAGTCTTTTCTATTCAGCCTAGCACCGCACCCATACCGATCCCGCCAAAAAAGGGCTCAGAAGGTTGGCCCAAAGCAAGTCTTTTCCACCCGATGAAGTTCTTTCCTCGCTCGCCTCCTAGTCCCTCGCCGTCGCCCCCGACACCGAGGCTGGACACCAAGCCGCAATCGTTATACGATTTCACTTTACGGACAGTTGTTTGCCCGCGCCCGGCTACGCCCCAGATCCCCGACCCTCCTACGTTCCGGCTGCTGATGCCGCCCTCGAAAGAGAACTGTCGGGAGGTAGCTCGCTTGCGGCGCACCAAGCGGCATTGGCTTTTCCCCGGAAAATTGTTCGCGGGCGCGGGTGTCGCGTCGTGAGCGTCTAGTTTAACCCTTTTTTTGGTTCTTTCGTCGTCTTTTTTTGTTTTGCATTTTGGTTCTCATCGTTAAATTTTCGCGCATACATCACCCCATTCATTTCCACGCACGCATACATGCACACATATCTTCGTTCTTCTCCAGCATCCACAACCACATCATCCCAAACACCATGCATACTAATTTATTCACAGTCTGTTTCGCACAAGCCAGCCCTTGTACTGCCGTACTGATATGTTCTATGTATTAGTACCAGGTGTACCGTACCGTCACGTATATTGTATCGATTATGCATGAAGCACGCTTTTTGCCCACACAAAAATGCCCGATGTCTCCCAAGCGTAGCTCACATTTAAGTATCATAACCTATTGTACGATATCATCGGCCCTTACGCCACACCTCGAACCGCTCGATAACCTCTGGTGTTATTTGCCGCTTAGTCGCAAGGGCAGCTGTGATGAAGGCTTCATGCGGGACCTGAGCAGAAACGTGAGGAATGGCCACGACATGTATAGAGGGAGAGGGCATACGTAGGGCGCATCCATGTCCTTCTGCATGGTGAGCAGGGCAGCCTCTTGGCATAATGCAGATATTTCAGCGCCGGAGCACCCGTCGGTCTAAGTTCCAGCAGCATCTGCATCAATAGCGAGAAAGACCTTTGAGAGGAAAGAACGTACCATCTCCGCTATCTCCTGGACACCCACGTCAGGTCCTACACTCATCTTGCGCATGCATATACGCAGGATCTCCGCACGACCCTGCAGATCAGGGGGCCCGACGTAGAGCAGGCGGTCGAGACGGCCGGGTCTCATCAGTGCGGAATCCTACAAGACGAAATGAGCCGCCAAGGTTTTCGAAGTTAGAAGGCAGCTTACGAGGACATCTGGTCTGTTGGTGGCTGCCACAACGGTGACCCCGACAAGCTCTTGTACACCGTCCATTTCATTCAGCAGACTCGTTAGCACGCCCTCGTGCGAACCAGCTCCCCCGTCATTCGCACTTCGCGACGTCGCAAGGGCGTCAATTTCGTCCTAACATAGTATGAGTGACATCCAGTCTAGTACGACATCTCGAAAAAGTAGGAATGGACTTACGAAGAATATGATCGAAGGTGAGGCAGCCCGGGCTTTCCGGAAAATCTCGCGCAGGGCGCGCTCGGACTCGCCGACATATTTATTGAGAAGCTATCAGCACATACTATTCAGCCTTTGCGCTTGTCACGATATGGTTTCAAAATTGAACGCACCTCGGGGCCTTTGACGGCCACGAAGTTGACACCGCTCTCGCACGCACACGCACGAGCTAGCACGGTCTTGCTGCATCCCGGCGGACCGTACAGTAGCACGCCCTTCGGCGGACGCACCCCGAGCCGCACGAAGGCCTCCGGATGCCGGAGCGGCCATTCGACCGCTTCCCGCAGCTTTGAGGCGACAGCGTCTTGCCCGCCGATATCTGTATAGCGTACGGGGGCGGTCTCCAGAAACACGGAACGCATTGCGGAGGGGCGCACGGTCGGTAATGATGCATGTATATCCTCTGCTGTCAGTGTCGGGTATTCTGCCTGCACGGCTGGGGGCGACTCGGTAGATGAAGCTAGCCACCGTTTTATGGCGAGCGTCCCTGCCTCGCGGACGACCGCACTAAGGTCCGCGCCGACGTACCCGTGGGCACCGGCTGCGACGGTGCGCAAGTCATCTTGCGATAACGTATGCGGTGTTTTCGACAACAACACATTTAGGATAGCGCATCGGGCTGTCGCATCCGGAATGCCTATTAAACGGAAAGGCAACGAGATTAGGTGGCGGTGACGCCGAACTAACACAGGAATGCACACCGATCTCTATTTCTCTGTCAAATCGTCCTGGTCGTCGAAGCGCAGGGTCTATCGCATTCGGTCGATTCGTGGTGCCAATGACAACGACGCGGCGCGTCCCAGGGTCGCCCCCTGAATCCCCGTCCTCCATACCGTCAAGAATTGTGAGCAGCGTAGCTACTACACGCTTCTCGACCTCCCCGCCTGCGCCGTCCTCTCTGCGCGGAACGAGGGCATCGACTTCGTCGAGCACGACGATGCAAGGGCTCTTCTCCCGCGCTTCCCGGAAAACGTCGCGCAGTTTCGATTCTGTCTCGCCGTGGTAGGCTGATGAAAGCTCGGGGCCGTTGATGACGAGGACAGATGCATTGGTGGCGGCGGCGATTGCGCGCGCGAGGTGTGTTTTGCCTGTCCCTGGCGGCCCGTGGAGGAGTATGCCTCGCGGAGGCTTCAGACCTGCCAAAGAGGTTAGCCCGGGGTTTCAGAGCGGGGAGTAGGTACTACCCACCAAGGTGGCGGAAAAGTTCAGGGCGTGTCAGGGGGATTTCCAGCAGGTCGCGTATTTGGGCTACCTGCTTGTCGAGCCCGCCCACCGAGCCATACGCGTCGGATGGAGGTGTTTGTGCCACTACTTCAGCCTCGCTCTAAGTGATTCAATTCAGTTGTTGAGAATATGATATGACTAGATGAATGTACCTCGTGCTTGTCGCTGTCAAGAAGTACAACAGACGTATCCCATCCTGCAGTCCATACTTTCCAGGAGCTGTCGAGTGACAGTTCGCTTACATTATGAGCAAGGGCTTCGACAGAAGATTTGGCGTCACGATGCTGCGCCGAAATATGTACCACAACGAATCGACGTTTTCTCCCTTCATATAAAATTTCCAGTTTTTGCCCCGATGTGATGTACTTCAGGTCCACTATGGGCCGATGTTAGCTATATAGAAATGGCAGGAGATATGGACGGACCCAGAGATTCTCTAAGGGCCAAGGACAGCCAGTTAGAAGACTGAGTATCATGCGACGGCCTCCCAACCTTCAAGGGTTCCGACTCGCTTCTCGGGATCTCCTTGAGTTTTATAATCGTGGCAGGCTGCAGATTTTTCAACGGCAGGAAAGTAGACGCAGTCTTCGATCCTGTTGGAATCGGATGGATGTGAATTTTGGCTCCTTCGCTGAGGGCGGCAGTCAGCAGCAACGCGGCGGAGACTAAGACAGCTGATGCAAGATATGATTCGTATCTTCTGCATAAGAGGAAGATATCGGATACTCACCATCCTTTTCTACGTCTAACGAGGGCCATGCACACCCTACAGCAAATTCCTGTGAGGAAATGAGCACGCGAAGATTGCAGAGGACAGCGCGACTTGCCGATTTTATGTCTTTTATTTTGTCACGATTGGTCAGGATGACTAGATCGCCTGCACATATCCGACACGCTTTCAAGGTGTCGGCGTTCAATATAACGCGTCGCGTCGAGCGAGGGGCCTCGTCTGAGAACTCGGCCAGTCCAACGACGAACTTGGTAGCAGAAAGAGATGCCATTGGTTACCGCGACCAAGCAAGGGGAGTCCGCAATGGCGTAGCTTGATACCTATACGGAAGATTAGCTAGTAGTAGAAGAGAGGTCAAATACAGAACGATATGCGTACCAACTACTGCTGATCTGATTATCAGGATTTCTCGCCTTTCTCCCGGCGTGTTGTTGACGATATCGACGCGTTTCTGTAAGGTTTTCTGCTGTTTAAAAGGCCCTAGCGCTTGGGTCTCGACAAAAAGGAGTGTATTCGCGTTACAACATTGACAGATAAAAGCAAGTGCTAAGCGCTGCGTCGCCGGCTGCACGCGCACTTGACAGAAAGTGAAAACTTGAACCTAGTTTCCGGGCCGGGATGCCGAGCTCAATATCCACGCAACTTCCTCTTGAGTCTGGCTAAGTTCACCAAGACTTGACATGTTTTCCTGACAAGTCGTCCGTGTGACTTTGTCTACCAAACTGCATAGACGCCAGAGGAGCGCTATCGTTGGTATCGATAAATTGCCGTATACCAAAGGCTTTCTCTGACGTCTAGGCAAGTTCGTTTGAGAACCGTCTTCATCAGGGTGACCATACCGTCTTCAATCGAACTAACAAATCTGCCTTGAACACCCGTTTAGGTATTCAGTATTCGCCCCAGGATGTCTCTCAATGCACCTGTAGAATTGGAAGAGCTTTCGGCTCAGATATCCTCGCGGATATCTCTTGAGAAACCTTCAGCGAGCCAAAATTCACTTCGCGATCGCAATGTTGTAGGGCCCTCCGCAGGCGTCGACGAGTCTTTGAACACAGTGGCCGAACAGAAACGACGCGCCCGAAAAGCACATGTTCAATTTGCCGCTCTTTGCTGGAGCATGTTCATGGCCGGTTGGAATGACGGTTCTGCAGGCCCCTTACTACCCAGGATACAGAAGGTCTACCATGTACGCTCGGTCTTCTCGTTCTCCTTCGAAAGATTGACGGTCTCAATGAGCCAACAGGTGGGATTCGCTGTGGTATCCCTTATATTCGTGTTTGCGTGTCTAGTAAGAAGGCCGCATGGAACGACGCGTCACATTCTTCCTACTGATGTACATTTTTTAGGGATTTCTTTCCGGTGCTTTGATCAACATACCTTTGACGGACAAGTTAGGATTCGGCAAAGTACATTCCTTCCGCGTTTTTGGTCTACACGTCTCATCTTTCATGCTTAGATGATCGTGATAGGTGCACAATCTTGCGACTCAATATGAGCATGCCTGAGATCCTCTCCAGGTTCGCTATTCCAGGTCGTAGCCTACGCTATCCAGTCCTCCGCACCTCCTTTCCCTGTATTTGTCATGTCCTACACTATCAACGGGATAGGCATGTCATTGATTGTAAGGTCATTGCACATGTCATAAATATTTTCTCTGAATCGTATCCAGGATGCCCAATCAAGTGGATACGTTGCCTCGCTCGCAGAAAACGCCGAGTCGAAAATGGGACTTCTGCACGCCGCCTACGGTATTTCCATGTCCTGCATTTTTTTCTTGCTTCGATTAACATCAACATGTAGGGGCTGGTGCACTAGCATCTCCCATTGTGGCGACCCAATTCGCGCAACTGCCACGGTGGTCATTCCACTACTTGTGCTCTCTTGGCGTCGCTGCCTTAACCACCATATTCACAACACTAGCGTTCCGATTCAAGACTCAAGACGGTGACCATTCTAGTCTGGTCTGCACCTGTGATGGACTTTACTGAAAGGTGTGCAGAATGCCTCGCGGAAATCGGACAAGCTGCTGGAGCAACAGGGACGAGCGAGCATAGTAAATTCCGGCAAATCATGACCCTCAAACCGGTGCATTTGCTTGCGATCTTCAGTCTCGTCTACGTCGGCGTTGAAGTCACCATTGGAGGTTCGCATCTTTCTCTCCGAGTACGTATGCTTTTACAGAAATCCACGAATTCCCTTTATACTGTATAGGATGGATCGTCACTTATATAATCGACATCCGTGGAGGAGGAGCGTCATCCGGGTATATATCCGCCGGGTTTTTCGGAGGTGAGTCCTTTCCAAACTTTGTAGTCTTCGCTGTTAAGCAACTAGTCTCACTTATCAGGTCTTATGATTGGACGCGTCGCCCTTCTATGGGTGAACCAGAAGGTCGGATACTCAAGACCTGTGCTGGTATGTGAATAAAAATTGACATGGTAGAACAGGTAGGGGAACGGCGTGTCCTCTTCATCTACTTTATCCTAGCCATCGCGTACGTTATCGAGCTGTCCATGTACTACGAACAGTGCTGACACTTCCCCAGACTCGAGATTGTCGTGTGGCTGGTGCCGTCCCTCATCGGCGATGCTGTCGCAGTATCCGTCGTCGGTGTACTCCTTGGGCCAATCTATCCCATCATGATGAATCAGTCCGGGCGGGTGCTTCCTCAATGGCTCCTCACCGGAGCTATAGGGTACATCGCGGGCTTTGGCCAGGCAGGCAGCGCCGTCTTACCGTTCATAACCGGTGCGCTCGCCTCTAGTGTCGGGATCAAGAGTTTGCAGCCGTTGTGAGTCCCCGTGTCCTTGTCTCCAAAAGAATCGGAACTAAGTAGCATATACATTGACAGCCTCGTCTCCATGATGGCGTTTGCGTTGCTTTTGTGGATGTTTGTTCCAAACAGCCCACGTCGCCCTGATTAATCTCAGGGTTGCTAGAACGGATAGCTCTTCTTGTGTAGACATCGAGTTTAGTACTGGTGGGGACCGTACACAAATGGAGCCATAGAATTTGCAGAGCAACCGTTTCAGATGGAAGACAGTGACAGCATAAAGGGAAAAATAACAACAGCGTACTACCATCGGCGCTCATGATCTTTTCTTCGCCCTCGTCTTCGTAGCAGTTGCGCCGTTGCGTGTGCTCCTTTTTGCCTTTGGTTTCGGCGGACTGGGATCGGGAGAGGGCGCAACACTAAGACGCGTCGACCGCCGTGGCCGGACGTTGTCCTGCGGCTCTTCGGGCGCAGCGCGTGTGCGGCCCTTCCGTTTCGCGGGAGGCGAGGGCGGCAAGGGCGCGACCTCGTCTTCCTCCTCATCCTCATCCTCGCTCACAAAGTTCCCGGGGACGCTGCGGCCTAGATCCGCCTTGCGGGCCCGCAAGCGCGTCGTTTTCGGGGGTGGCGGAGGGGGCGGCGAGGAGCGCCTGTGATGGACTTCCTCTACCTCCTCCTCGGCATCGGCCACATACGCTCCAGGAATTACCTTCGGTTTGGACGGTGCCCTCGACCGAGGCGCGTATGTTTTTGGTGCCGAGCTCGAGGCACCGAAGACAGAGAAGCTGAGCTCTGGCGTAGGGGATGGATCACGCGCGTCTGCGTGGTCTGCTCCGTTGCGCGGGGCGAGCAAAAGCTCGTCCTCAGACTCCATGCTCACATCCTGGGCATTCGTGTGCACCTCTTCTGGGGGCGGCGGAGGGGCCATTACTGGAGGGCGACCGTTTGCAGGGGGAGGGTTGTAGAAGGCATTGCGTGTGTGATTCGCACTTCGCGAAGAATCGAACATTGAGGCTGGCATCGGCTGGGTGTTTTTGGGCGCTGCTGCTGAAGGCGAAGGCCGAGAAGGGGGCGTAGGAATGAAACGTCCGGGTTTAAAGCTCGGGGCGCTGAGAGGTGTAGCTGGTTTGGAGGTAGACGCAGGCAGACCGTTTACTTGCTGGTGGGAAACAGAGACGGGGATAGGCGTGAAGGATTCACGCGCAGGAGTTTTCCCATTGAGCGACCCTCCGAAACGGGGTGCGCCCGCACGCTCTGAGAGCGGTGCCTTTGGTGCGCCATTCCCGACCGACCGACCAAGGTCCTCCCATGACATGCTCAAATCGCTTTCACTTGGCTTTCCTTGGGCAATTTCCTCGAGCTCTACCTGCAGCATATCCCTCTCCACAGATGGCATCGTCGCCATGATGTCTTCCATCATCCGTCGCCTATCCTGGGCCGCCTTTGTGGCCTTCCCATCCCTCACGTTTAGGGAGAATTGGCGATCTAGCTTCACAGCTGACGCGTAGAGTCCGCTTTGTATTAGCCGCACACACACAAGGTCTTGGACCACGTGCACTGAAGATGCTGGACACGTATGCGGTGGTTTGAGAGCGTAGGCGTGAACCTGAGACTGCTCGTATGTTGTAAAAGGGAACGCGAGAAGATGAGATAGCGGCTGTGCGCGCGGTTTCGCTGGAACAGGTTAGTGACAGCCTAACTAAGACGGGGAAATGCGCATACGAGATAAACACCAGTCCAATGTTTTTCGTAGGAGGCGAGAGCGTGTTTCGCCGCCCTCGGGGAATGTGCGTTGGAATTGCCACGCGTCGAGCAAGCTGGTTTCCGCGAGCGCGAGCGTATATATATCAAGGTCGTCGGGTTCTGTGAGCGGTGGCTTGGCGGTACGCACGTATCGGATCACCAGTGGCGCTGAGTTCGGGGAAAGGGATATTATTTGGAGTATCTTGGAGGCATAGTCTGAGTTCAGACGTGCGTCCGAGAGAATAGAAACAGCTTTCTAGGTGAAGCATGCGCCATTAGTAGATACAGATATACGAAACACGAGAAACTCACCGGAATGTCGACGCCGGAGTCTAAATGCCAGTACGCTTCCACAAGCGACACGAACTGTGGGGGCAAGCATTTCTCCTCAGTGAACGCCTCTTCTCGACCATCCTCGTGCCATTTGAGCAGAAAGTACACAAGACAGTCCTTCTTGAGCGCATCGTACGTCGATTCTTCGATAACTTGCAGCAAGTGCGCTAGTGAGTCGGCGTCCGTGGGCGGATACAACGCGTCCGGTTGGCGAGCACCGCCGCTCGCGAGCAGTATATCGAATATGAGAAGATCAGATAGGTCTGCCCGACGTGTTTCAATCTGGTACGGCCGAGGACTGCGAAATGGGAATGTCGAGGGGGAAAGGTCGAACAGGGAAAGGTAATCCGTTGAACCAGACGTTTGCTCGTCGTCCTGAAGGTCATTTCGTGTGATTTAAGCAGCATAGACGGAGAATGAAGTAGCCACTCACGACGTCCATGACCGGAGTTCACCAGAGATGCAGAAAATGTTACTTTCTTTGTGCGAAACGCGACGTCGGCGTACGCGTTGTCGGCGTTCAACTTTTCGTTTACGGTTTACAACGTGTTCGACGCGGCCGCGCCACTCGCTTCCGAAATCCAGATTCCAAAGTGCTGATCTACAACAACGATAATATTTTATCGTAAATACATTCCAAAGTACATCTATCTGGCAGTCGTTTGCTGCCCACCACTCTTTTCGCTGACGCGATCAACGAGCGGGGCATCGGCTGCATTGGCCGCAGGTATGTCTAACTTCGTGTTCGGATCCTTCTGCGGTGACCGTACGTCGCCCTTGAATCCAAGATAATAAATGCGAGACAGCTCTTCGCCCACGGAATCCCTCTATACAGCAAGGATTAGACAGGAGCTCTCGCAGGTGACAGGGTATACACATACGAAGAACAAACTGAGGGTATTGATGCTGGTAAATGCAGCTACCCGCAGTGGATACTCCATCACACCCGTTTCACCTTCCAGAAGACTGATATTTAACTGGGGTTTGGTGTGCTCCGCATCCGCAAAGTCGACAATGTCGGGGTGGTTTGCGTAAACTCGTAGATGTCGCGGTGTGAATTCACCTCTGCCTACATTGAGGTGAGCAGCGCTAACTTCGGGAAATGAGGAAAACATACCAAGCTTTATGAGGATAGACCGTATGCGCACATTCTGGGTAAACGGAACGTGTATAATGATCTGACAGGGAGCCTTAGTAGAAATTGCGAATCGCGCATGATATAACATACCTGGTCGTCTACACCAGAATCCGCAAATTTGCTTGTATCGTCCCTTTCGTTCCATGGCTTTATGATCGCCTTTGCGTCTTCGGGAACCGCCAGATTCAGGCCGTGCACGCTACGCTTGGGCAAGCATGAGTCCTGGTAGGCTTTCGGTCCTGGGTACCTGGTCCGAAGCGCAAGGGCTCACTTGTCTTTATCGATAACGCTATATAGGTTGGCGATATCTGTCCCCTCTAGCTGAGATGCGATAGAATTTATATCGGAATGGTTGGACGAAGACATGTCTTTGCCGCCGTGGTCTTCGTCGTGGTCGTCGTGGTCCAAGTAGTTAGCTGCGGCGGCGTACGCGCGTTAGGTGGCGCGTCGGTGGCGGACGGAAACAAACAGACGCAAACTTGAAATAATTATTGGTCCTCGTTGGTGACCGACTTTCTACAGTCCATACCGTCCACGATGAACAGACTCGCTGCCCTTCCTCGTGCCCTCCAACCGCAACGAATACGGCGAAGAATACCGTTGGTGACATTGCCGCAGGTCCAAACGCGTTCATACGCGCGGCGCAGGTCTACACCTCGAAGTAAGGCGATCGCACAGGAAATTGTACATGAAACGGAAGGGTTGGAGGGTCTGGAAGATGTAGAGGGTGCAGAAGGGCTGGCGTTTCTCAAAGAACTCGGCCGCACGAACCCTGCGGAAATGCACAGGCGGATCTCCGAGCTTCAAGACCTGCCGGAGGACCAGGTTCTCGCAAAGCTCGCAGAATATGACGGACGAGACATCAGCGAGCACCTCCCGCACAAGACCACACTTCCTGACCCAGACCTCACCTTCCCCGACCTCATGAACTTCGACCCCATCCTAGACCCCCACAAAGCCTTCGACTTCCCGCCAACTCGCAAGAATCCACACCATGGACGCGTGGTCATTCGCAACGAGCCGTCCATCATTCAGGCTGAGAAGGAACGCATTGCCCGGCTTTTAGAGATACAAAAGCTCGAAGAGGGTGGGGCAGTGCAGGATGCCGAATCCAGTCAGTACATCTTCGACGAGCTGAAGCCCTTGGGCTTCAACCCCGATCACAAAGTCGAGGAGAAGGACGTCGCGTTCCACCTCATCCCCTCCAAAAACGTACAACGCCGATTCTTCCGCTTTCCGTTAATCTCGCGGCGCGTCACACAACAAACGGGAAAGGGAAAGATACAGCGCATGTACTATCTCGTCGTTGTAGGAAACGGTGACGGGCTCGTCGGGTATGGCGAGGGCAAGGACGAGGAGGCCCAGCGAGCCATGGAAAAGGCCTATTCGGAGGCCGTGCGCAACATGGACTATGTTGACCGATTCGAGAAGCGCACGGTGTGGACGCATATGGAGTCGAAGATGGGTGGGACCCGCATCATCCTCCGCCCTCGTCCTGTCGGTTTCGGGCTGGCATGTAATCCGAATATCCACCAAGTGCTCAAAGCGGCCGGGATCAAGGACGTCAGCGCGAAGGTATGGGGAAGTCGGAATCCAATCAACGTGATCAAGACGCTTTGCAGAATGATACATGCTGGAAATGCGCCGTTGAGCTTCGGCAATGGTATCGGAGGTCGTGGAAGGAAGTTGGACAAGGGAGCTGGTATGAAGGGGAAGGAGGTCGTGGAACGCGAAAGAGGGAGAAAATTGGTCGATCTCAGGACATGGTAATGGGGCTCTACATATTATTTCTTGTGCTTCACCACCTTAATCGTCCGTTCTCGTATCCTCGGTTTGACGTGAACTACGGGAGAACCGCGCAAAACTCGACATCCTTCCTCGTCCTTACAACGTTATTTACCCCCAAGGGCTTGCAAAGCAGTCGCCTTGAGGGAGGATCAGACGTGTCCTTGCACAAACCTAGCCACTCAAGCGCACACAGTATAATCAGAATTTGTCAAAGAGAGTAAATATCCGTCCTGTGGTTCATTCTCGACAAGGGGGGTATAGGTAATGACCCTAGCGAGCGTGTGGCCTTTAGTAGCTTCCCCCTCCATTGACCTGCCGCACAAAAGGGTCAGTCGTGGGATTCGGTCAAAAAAAAGTAGAGGATGGCTTACCTTGTCCCTAAGTTGCGATATAAATTGTTGATAACTTGGTAAGACGTCGCCGCGGTCTTGTATAAAACAACTTAGCGCCCACAGCCGGAGCTGTGGGTCACCGTCCTCTTTCACCACATACAGATGTTGGTGGTAAACCCCGCGGTACATCTCCCGCGTCCTCTGGATCACGGCATTCACGCGCTGGCTGAAGGGGTTGTCGAGGACCGGTAGTGTCGTCTGCGACCCAGGATGAGCCAAAAAGTACCATGACCTCAATAAATATGAACGTACTTTTCCGCCGCGCAATTCTGCATAGCTGGGTACATCGAACACGTCTAGAACAAGCTGCGGCACTGCATCGCGGCCTACCCAAAGGAAGATAGACTGGCCATCCTCGATAAGGAACAATCCGTGCCTTTCCAGGCGATCTGAGGTCAGTGGCAATGGTGTCGGAAGTATCACTCCGTTTTCACCGACAGTGCCCGCCTGTTAAAACGCAGAAAATGAGATCGATTCTTGAAGAGATGTAACAGAGAGGGCACCTCGGGGGGCATATCATGCAGAGAGTAGAATGTCGGGAAAATATAGGGAATCAGTGTTTGAGATGGAAGCGACGTTAACAGAGCCTGCGCATAGGCCCTGATATCCGGCGGGATCTGTGCACTTTTTCGTACGCCAACCTATATAAACGTGTATCAGCTACTACGTGCACTAAACAGCTCATAACCTTACATTTTTCAGCAAACCGAGCACCAGAACGGGTAGCATGTGCAGATTTTCAGGAAGGGCAAGCTGTGCATTTGCCCCTGCACCAGCGGTAGCCATGTCACTCTTATAAGCCGTGAGGATTTCGACCATCTTCGCAAATAGAGCATCCCGAGCGTCCTCTAGCTTGTGCGATAGAGATCTCTCGACAGCTTTGTTCGCAAGGACAGTCGCAATTGCTACCTGGTCGGCAGAAGCGAATATGTCAGACATCTTGGTCGTGGTCGGTAGTGCCTGCGTGATAACGCGAATCCGACGTTCCCCTGCAAGAAAGGACACAGAAAAGTCATTAAGGAGTCGCCCAACAACAGAGACAATATTTACCTGTGCAAGTTGTATGGAGGACAGCAGTTTGAAACACTACGAAGGGCTGTGTAAGGTCATCCTCGATCTGCACCTCGATCGCGTAGGACTGATTTTGAGGTACAGACGGCATGGATAGTAGGTCGGAAGAGCTGACGAAGAAATTCCCGTGGAATGACGACATCCGTAGCCCTGTAAGGAAGGTTCGTCAGTATCGAGTCTAAGCTAGTTGATCTTTGGTGTGTCACCTCGAGATGCACGGACGCGCATGATTGCTTCGAGCATGATGGGCATAGCAAGCACCTCGCCGAACTCATGCACGAATTTTATCGCATCTTCCGGCCGCGCAGCATTGAAGGCGGGATAGTAGTATGTTTGGCCGGCAGTATAGTGCGGGATGCACGCTGGTGGGGGTTCAGCCAAACTACGGAGGATTAGAGAAGGCTCTGTAACATACCAAGAGTAGCAACGTCCTGGTACACGGCGCTCGTAAGGAACATGTCCACAGACACCAAGGCGCGGGAACACTTGACGGCAAATTGCTTGTAAAAGGCCGAAGCAGCATGCAGTAGACTCGATTCCTGATGCCCCACAGATTAGCCAAAGATCACCCCCTAACTATCTCAAATACCTTGGAAGTCCCTAGGATCTTCGGATCCTCCCTATTTTTAAGCGCGCCGGGCCCGAGAGTTGGCAGGCTGGAGGTTGATACAATGATTTTCCCTCCAGTAGATGCCTAGCACAAGTGAATATCCGATTCATAGAGTTGCATGCAAATCATACCAGTAATTGAGAGGCAGCATCCAAGGCTGAGCCTAGGCAGCTGCCCACCGTGTGACTATCGTGGAACATGCTAGCCAGGCTACCTAGGAGCACCTCGATACCTGCACGGGATTCGGTGAGATTTACGCACAGGTCCTTCGGTCTGGGTAAAAATACGTCGTCCAGGTCCGAGACGACAAGCATTTCAGGATCCGTACTCCCAGGCTGCGTTCACTCAATCAGGCAGGGAAAGCTTGAAGGCGGAATGAACCAACCGGAATATAAAAGAAATACAAAGAGACGTCAAAACAAACGATGGAAATCTTCGTGCGGTTCCCTTCATTCGGAATGCGATCCAGGTTCTCAAGGATAGTTTGTGCGGCAGTGGCCAGCATGCCTGAGAGATGGAGTTACGACACAATCGAGGAGAACTTGTTAACGACAATTACTCACCTGATTGCACGGCTGCATTGCTCACATCGAGAAGGTATACATACACTGGAGGTTGGATATGTCGGACTAGGTATTCGGTAGGCGCGATGAATTCGACGACAGAGTTGTTCATCTCTGCTCGGGCCCACCTATCACCAGGTTGGTTCTTGGCGTGGTCCCAGTCGAACATCTGAGGTACCTCGTTCGCCAGATTGCACATACAGCACCGCCATCTATCCGTTCATTCAGCTCAAACACCTAGTACTCCCGTGCACACATTCTTACCGGTTACCACCGTCCATAAATTGAACATATGGATTGATATAGGTCCGACAGCGTCTGCAGCGTGCAATGATGTGATCAGAAACCGCGACGGGCTCTTCGCCTTCGTCAAGCGTCCTATACGGCGTGATGACGAGGGCGAGTGGTATCTTGGATTTGTGCAGGAGCGATGATGTGGTAGGTATTGCATTGATGGTAGAGCGCTGGTACGATGGATGCGCATTTGCATTGGGGGAAGGCGATAAACACACATTGGGTGGAAGCCTTATAGGTGGAGGGGGTATTTGCAGCTCCCGCGGGTCCGGCGGGGACATGAGTAGGTTTGTCGAAGATAGCAACGGCGTCTGGGCCGCCCCAATTCCCATCGAATTGAGCCGGCCTGAAAGGTGGTCGACGCTAGGGGACGGTGGTGCGTTGATATAGTCAGGCTCTCTATAATACGCTGTCTGTTGCGTCTGGAATTGTCGTTCACCCGAAAGCCCCGGCGTGAAGAGCTGCCCTTGCTGCTGGATTTGGGATATAGTAGCAGCATAGCTAGGCGCGATGTCCCCGGTGGTGTAATACATTTGTGTTTGTTCTGCCGCGTACTGTCGGCGTTTATTGTGGGACGGCGCAACTGGCGATGCTTGGCCTATGGGCCCTGCATCGGGGGATTCCCACTGAGAACGACCGGTCCTCATTTCTGGGGGCAGTTTAATGTCAGCATCGATAACTATTTGCAAGTCTTACTACTTACCGATGAAGAGCCTCCGTTGGTGCTCAGCATTCCTGGCACAATGTTGAAACAAAAATTGAGCGGTAGAAAGAGAGTCCCTTACCATTCGCTAGTCCATCCGTGGGGAAGCTGGGGTACCGCACCGGGGTCCATGCTTGCGTCTTGTAGCGATTCCAAGTCGCACGCCGACTCGCACCGCGTCGAGGTCAAACTTCCATCAAAGCAGAATGCATAGACATCGGAAGCGGGTGTCGGAAGTCTCGATTGATTGTACCACGTCGGCCTTGAAATTACACGTCTACGAGCAATCTACGAGACTATATCTTTCGACTGAGCGACCGTCCGCTGCTAGAACAACGCTGTAATTTACCGACGAATGGCGTCTCAAGAGCAGCAGCTTCCCCCAGGTTGGGCATCCGAGTGGTGCGTGAACCTTGTCTTGTTGTCGAATATCAGCCTCAAATTTGTTCGACGCAGGAACGTCGAACATCAACGGTACTTGTTCATCGGTGAGTTGCTTGTATTGAAGACGCTGTACTTCAAGCTCAAGTACTTCCAGAAACTTCCACGGGTCGCGCACAGTGGGAACCTCCGACAGCAGGTCCAGCCGCGCCTATAGACCAAGCGCCCTCGGTCTCTCCTCCACCCGCCCATGGCCATGGAAAGCGTAGGCAGTACGCAGCCGGTCAAACGCAAGTGTATTATGGCGCGGAAGGCGCCGCAGAACCCAGCTACGGTGCCGGAAGTCCTCAGCCGCAAGCAGGCGGGCAACCTCAACTGTTTACTCCGGGGCTCGTCGGCGAAAGCCAATTTCAGGCGCAGCAGGATCAGCAGCAGCCCTCTTACTTCCGCCCTTCCGGTGGGCAGGAATATGGTGGCGCACCTGCATACGGCCAGCAGCCTGCGTATGGCCAGCAGCCAGCAGCACCCGGCGTCGATGGTCTCGCCAATCAGTTCAGTAACATGGCTGTCGGAGGCGGACAGAAACCGGTGTCATTGTACACCACGAATCTACTAACGTCTCCTCCGGAACCTCGTGAGCTTGAACGGCCACCGCCCGAAATAAGACTGCCTCCAAACGCGTCTCTGTCGCCTTCTCCGCACGCTAACGCGCACTTCTCATACCAACGCTCGACTCTCAACGCGATACCTACCACTTCATCCTTACTAGGAAAGACGAAAATACCGCTCGGATTGGTTGTTACCCCTTGCCGAACCCTGAACGAGGGCGAGGAGCAGGTTCCGCTCGTCACAGACACTGTCATCGCTCGCTGTAGACGATGCAAATCCTACATCAACCCCTACGTCCAATTTATAGAGGGTGGCAACCGGTAGGTCTGCGCATTTGATCAATGTATTGCAAATTGAACACTCCTCGTAGCTGGCGGTGCTGCATGTGCTCTATGGCAAACGATGTGCCCCAGATGTTTGACTGGGACCAGACGCGGAATCAGCCCGCTGACAGATGGTCGCGTGCAGAGCTCAACTACGGTGTTGTCGAATATATCGCCTCTGCAGAGTACATGGGACGCGCTCCTCAACCTACCGTTTATGTGTTTCTGATTGACGTGAGCCATGCGGCGATACAATCCGGTATGTAAAACACCATCTTTTTCCCGGATACCCTTCGCTCATTGTGTCGTAGGCATGGTCGCAACTGCCACACGCACCATTCTGGAAAGCTTGGATAGACTTCCGAATGAAGATAATAGGACCAAAATTGCGATTATTGCATTTGATGTGTCGCTATACTTCTTCTCAATGGCTGTCAGTTGGGTTGTTGCTCTTGCCTATTCCCTCTTCTCAATTTGCTTTATCGTAGCCCGATGAAGGCACGCCATCTATGCTCGTCGTATCAGACATTGACGACGTGTTCCTCCCGAAGCCGACTGACCTGCTCGTAAACCTCACGGAGTCCCGCCCGGTCGTCGAAGATTTGCTCGGAAGAATACACGACATGTTCCAAGACAACCATACTGTCGGTAGTGCGCTAGGGCCGGCTCTGCAAGCCGGTTTCAAGCTGATGGTATGGCATTCTTTGATCGTTTATCTCTTTCTAACATGCTCATGAACATAGACTCCCATTGGTGGTCAAATCATCGTACTATCTGCCAGTCTGCCTAGTATCGGCGTCGGTGCACTCAAAAATAGGGAAGATCCCAAAATCCTTGGCACATCAAAGGTCGGGCCATCACAGAGACTGCACCAAACTCCTGTCCTCATCCTCCCATTTAGGAATCGAGTCTTTTGCAGGCCGCAAACCCTTTCTACAAAACTTTCGCCATCGAGTGCTCGCGCGCCCAAGTATCTGTAGATATGTTCCTTTTCAGTTCAACGTACCAGGACGTGGCCACTCTCGGTATGTTGGCCAATTCCATGTAGCATACGCACACTAACTCGCTTGCTCAGCCTACCTCCCTCACTATACATGTGGTCAGACGTATTACTACCCGGCATTCAACGCCGCAAGGTCGGAGGATGCTATCAAACTGGCTCACGAACTCGCAGAGGTTATGGCTATGCCTATTGGTTTGGAGGGAATCATGCGTATCCGTGCATCCAGAGGTACAGGACCATCTTTGTTCGCACCTCCACCTTGGGCTCTGACGTTGCCATTCGTCTCAGGTCTGCAAATGTCCGCCTTCCACGGCAATTTCTTTGTCAGGGCGACGGACCTCCTCTCGATGCCTGCCGTGCCTCAAGACCAATCATATGCAGTGGAGCTCCAGATTGACGAAACGCTGACCGCGCCCTTCGTCGTGTTCCAGACTGCCATCCTGCACAGTACCTGCTTCGGTAGGATTCGAAATTTTGGACGTGTGTGTCAATTGACTCACCGATTATACTAGGTGAACGCCGTGTTCGTGTAGTTACCACTGCTTTGCCGACGACTAGCAGTCTTTCCGAGGTCTTCGCTTCCGCCGACCAGATTGCCATTGCTACGCTTCTTGCAGACAAGGTCGTTGAGCGGGCGATATCGCACAAACTCGAGGACGCGCGGACCGCCCTCGTATCCAAGATGGCAGACATTCTCACGATGTACAAGAGCAGTATGACTGCTGCTGGCGCAGGGGCTAGCGCCCAGCTTTCGATATCTGAGAACTTGAAGATGCTGCCCGTCTTGGTTCTTGGGCTACTCAAGAATGTATGTAAAATTGGTTTCCCTCCTGAAGGTGCCGCTAACACGCGATGTGTACTTAGGTCGGTATCCGGCAAAGCGCGCAAATTCCCCCTGATCTTCGTGCATATGCGCAAGCATTATTGACGTCCCTACCTTCCCAAACCTTAATCCCATATATTCACCCGAACTTCTATTCGTTACACAACATGCCGCCAGAGGTATTTTATACATTGTTTTTCTCCAGGCTGCAGTGCTAATTAATTCTGCGTAGGCTGGTACTGTCGGCGAACATGGTGTGATCATGCCTCCACCTCTTCCCTTGACTTCAGAGCGATTAGAGAGGCATGGCCTCTTTTTGATTGAAGATGGCCAGAATATATTCCTGTGGGTCGGGCGTGATGCTGTTCCGCAGCTTGTCATGGATGTATTCGATCTTCCGAGCTACGAAGTGCTCCGCGGAGGGAAGGTGCGTAGTTTTACTTTGCTCCCGACATCCAGGCGGTGTATAACATTGCATTGCAGACAATACTGCCGACGCTGGACAACCCATTCAATCAACGTGTCAACGCGATCATACAGAAAACACGCGAGATGCGCCGTGGTGTCTACTGGCCTCACTTGTACATCGTCAAGGAGGATGGAGAAGCGCCTTTGAGGCTCTGGGCGCTGAGCTGTCTGATCCAGGACCGCGCGGACGTCCTCCCGAGCTATCAGCAATTCATTTCGCAACTCAGAGATAAGGTACGTGCTCCCGAGTGCTAGCGGATTCTTGTCGCTCATGCACTATGCCCCCAGGTCAACGGGGTCGGGAGCTACTAAGGATGGGTAACCGTACAGTGAGGCTTGAACGTCTGGGCCATCGTGAATATTTATCGCTTCTGTCATATAAGTAGGATGGCGGAACAAAATTATTTTCCGATCCTGATATCCCGCCCCTCGTGGTCTTTGCAAGCTTTGATGTGCCTCCCAAACCTGTCGTCCTGTCGCGAAGTCTGAGCTCGAGCGCAACATTGACAAAGGTTCCGGATCCCGATTGCTAAACTCGTGGCAGGGAAGCGCTAAGCGGTATTACTACTTCACTTTATACCACACCGATCTACATAATTTATACCGCCAGAACTAGAACTGCAACCCTGTTCATAACATTACCGCGACTATCATAGCTACCACCCGCGCGCGGACACCGGATTGCGAACATCATGTCGACGGACCCATACCATGTCGTGCAGAAAGAGCTCCAAAGCTCACTGCAAACTGCGGAGTCGCTGAGGTCGTCGTACGCGCGAATACGAGGGATGGCGCGCGGAGAAAGCGAGGAGCTTATATGGGCACGCAATGAGGTATGTACGGCGGTCATATCATGCTGTCAAAAGTGTGGGATGAGTGTCCAGGCGCTGACTGTGCGTGTGGTGTGTATTGTAGCTCAAAGCAACGCTAGCAGCCTTGGAGGCGGATTTAGAAGACCTAGAAGAAAGTGTCAAGTGCGCTCGACATGGCTTACTGCTTTAAATACATACTAAACACGTATCGTCATTAGAATTGTCGAGTCTACAGACGCGCGCATGTTCGGACTTACAGACGCAGAGGTCCACGAACGCCGGAGATATGTAGGGCGCGTTCGCCACGAGATAGAGGTGCGTATCATCTCTCCATTCTCAGGACGTGACATAAAACGACTTCCCTGCAAGGATAGAGCATGCGCGCCGAAGTGACCTCGACATCCCCTGCTACAATACATGCATCTTCATCACATTCGCCACCTAATTATCCAAATTCACCCGGTGCACGTTCCCCTATGCTAGGAACGCGGTCGCCGCCTCCGGGAGATGACCAAACGGAATGGGCGCGGGAAGAACAGCAAGTATGTGTCCTTCAGGTGCTACTAGGCAGACGCACAAACTGATGGTACATGTGTTAATGACAGCTGATGGTCCGCGAACAAGACCGGACTATCGACACCATTGCGGGCACGCTAAATACCCTCGCGCAACAAGCGGGCCTCATGGGCCAGGAAATCGGAGAGCATAACGAGTTGAGTTTCCTGCCGTCGCCACTTGCAAGCCTTGGCTGGCTTACATGGAGTGTTTCTATAGGCTTTTGGATGATCTGGAAGCGGGTGTCGACCGCACAGATAATAAACTGTCGGATGCCATGCGCAAAATGCGCAAATTCATCCGGGATACCGAGGGTGCGTGCCTGTATTCAATAAAGTGGAGTGGGTGCTGACAGCGCTCGTAAATATGGCAGAGACCAAGTCAGGATGGTGTATCGTCATTCTAATTATTGTGTTACTCGCATTGCTGCTTGCGGTTATATTTTTCTGACTCTACTTCGTCGGGCGGTTTTGCCGTTTTGGTTGTCTCTTCATGGACTGCGCATTGCCTGGATATAACGGATAATACATACACTACCCTAGCTCACCAGCTCACCGCGCAGACCTGAAGCTTCACCCAGTGTCCATTCGGTAAGTAGTTTGGGTGGATGTTTGAGTGGTGGCAAGCCGTACATTACTGCAGTTGTTTGTATAGGTAAATTTGCTCTTGCTACACGAGTCTCAGTAGCTCAGTGGTAGTAGCGTGCGATTGCAGTTAGCACTCTATCGCAATGTCAGGCGTTCGATCCGCCTCTGGGACTCATTTTGACTGAGTTTTCTTTCTCAATCAAATTCATTTTGTGCCTCATTGTCACCCAATCTCGGCTAGATACGGGCCAATATCTAATGTTTACTAGTAAACTGTTTATTAGGGTGGAAAGGACCAAACATCAGATCCGCGGCTCACGTTTTCTCGCTTGTCCTCCTTTCTTCAAACAAGATCGCTCTTGACCATTTCCCGCCGACATTATTAGGTTAACACTCACACTCACATCGCTAGTATGCAGCCCCCTACGGATGAGAATGCCCCTTCCGCGTCTGAAAGGTCGCTGTCCGTACCGGCGGGCGACCGCCACCCGAAGAAATCACGCAACGAGGACAACGAAGGGGACTCAGGAACGACATCGCAGCACACTACAAAGCGTTCTCTATCTCCGTCACCCGAAAATAGCTCCAAGAAATCGCGTACCGGTGACATTGAGGAAGCCGTAGCAACGACACCACCCCCCACCGACTCGCCGCAACACGACCAGGATCCTCAATCATCTATCGACAAGCCTTTGTCTGATGATGATGCAAGACCACCTCTCAAGCGTGTCCGCACTGCGGGCGGGGTCGTATATCATGTCGGGTACCCGCGACCGTGCCACTTAAAGCGCATGCCCTTTGAGCTCCTTGCGGAGATCCTGGGGCACACAACCTCGACAAAAGACGCACTTTCGCTCGCTCGGACTAGCAAATATTTCTGCGTGACGCTGACTTCGCCCACGGCGGTGTATATCTGGCGGCGTCTGCGAAAGCAGTCCGTTCCTTTGCCTATCCCCGATCCACTACCCAATTTCACGGAATCCTCTTACGCCGCTTTCCTCTTTGACGGCGGCCTGTGCAGCGTGTGCAAGAAGCACACGAACGCACTGTACGCGTCGTTTGCTCTCCGCATCCGTATATGCGCAAGGGTACGTATATGTAGACACTGGTATCCATCTCCCGCTGACTGACTGGCATTGACAAAGCCCGAATGCAGATCCAGGATGGACCGGTAATTTTTTTCCATCTTTCTTTTGCTCGTATCTAGTCCCTTACCGTAGCTTGATTTCCAGGGACCTGCTCTTGAAGCCCACACACTTGCATTTCCCCCGCACAGTTACGCCGCAAACGACCATGCTTCTCAAGTGGTTCCTGCGCGTCGAGTCCGAAAGGTGCCTAAGTAAGTTCGATATCATTTCAGTGAGCAATGATGACTTGCCTAATCCGTTGTTCCAGATCCCATCAGTACTAGCACTATTATAAGAAATTGTGAGTGCGCGGAGATTCCGTAATCTTTGTGCCATGTTATGAAAGCGTGTGCATTAGGGCCTGACATGGAGCCTGCTGTCCTGCGCTCTGACTGGGAAATGGCGCTACAAGAAATCGAAGCTTTGAAATCCGAGGCCGAAATACTGGCATATCAAGAGGCATGTTCTCGTTATGCTATCTACTTACTCGTCTGGTCTAACAATGGCTCTCTAGAAATGTCAGAAGAAGACCGATAGACTGAGCATGTATATGACGGTATGTCGGCAATGAAACTGTGTATATGTCGAAAACACTGACGTGGGCGCTTTCAGGCTGCGGTGAAAATGTCCGAGTGGGCAGCAGCGCGTCAATTGAAGTTCCGCACTATAAAGGATAGCAACGAGACCGTGTAAGTTCTGACCTCCCTCTGACATACACGTCATTGAACAACGGGTGCAGGGCTCGAGCGCTTGCGACGAGCGAGGGGTGGGACTACTGGGAGCTTATGAATGCGGAATCATACTCCGACTTACACCGCCGACGTACGCGTACGCTTGAGGAAGTTACGGCGAACGGTATGTTCCGCATATATAACAGAAATTTGCCTTTCTGAAACGTTCTGTTCTGTAGACGTTGCTCCGATTCGGGCGCAGATCGAGGTCGACATGGTCAAGAATGCGGAGCGGCGCTTGAGGCGCAAGGCGGAGGCGGCGTATCGTCAAGGCCGCGAAGAGGTCAAAGCGTACTACGAAGTCCTCAGGTCCTCAGGCCAGTACAAGGTTCTGCCCACGCTCGAGGTGTTCAGGCAGATTCCGGTCATCAAGATCCTGCAAAACCGGCCTAATGAAAGTACAGGCGCAGCGGGCACGGGCACGGGCACGGGCACGGGCACGGGTGTCGTTACGAGTGGTGCAGGGACAAGCGTCGCGGCAGAGCTGAAGGAATCAGCTATCGTGAAAGACCTCATCAAGGACCATCTCGGGACATGGGTTGCGCAAATGCGGGAAGCGTTCGCAGATATGCTTGGGATGCCCAAGTGGAAGAGCCCCAGTACGAAGAAGCTTCACCCAGTTGACCGACTAACGGCACGCTTCCGGTGCAAGCGATGTCATTCCGTAGCGCGACGCTATAAGGAGGAGGAGTGCCTCGATTTTGCTGGCGTATGTGCACACGAGTGTCCTCCCACTGATAAGAGGAAGGCGAAGCTAGCGTGGACAATTGACCAGTTCGAGCCGGATGAGAAGGTGCGTGCGGTACTACCAAGCGCCCAGAGCTGGCCATTAATGCTCATCTGGCTACGGTACACAGGCTATCGCAGTTATCAACGACCTTCTCAGGCTTTGCAATGCGAATCCCGAGGATGTACAGTCGCACGTCGCTTTTGCGGACATTCCCCCGAGGATAAGGTGCCGATCCTGCAGCGGAAACATTCTCATGGGTCCGAGGCATGTGGTACGTCCTGGTTGTTTTTGCATGATACCGCATACCACAATCCACGACCACCTAATATCCGATTGGACTGCCCATCTAATTTCTGCTTTGCTCTAGATCGGCCACTGCCAGCGACACGAGAAGATGGACGTCCTACTTCTGTCTCCGGAGGATGTTAAGGGCGTACCGCCAGTCGAGCCTGGGCTGTGCGCGAAGATCATGATGGGGTATACGGCTCGCGCAAAGAAAATGCAGAACTATGTGGTCTTCGCGTGCCGTCATTGTGGGAACTTGCCGGTCCCGAGGGCCGCCGTAGGAGGTAACAACGCCCAAGGAAACCCCTCTACGGCGGAAAGCAAGGCCATTGCCGCTCCAGATGCTGATATGAATGGCGACGCCGGCAATGCGACGGCTGTTTCACTTTCCCAACCTCGGAGCACGAAGTATTTCAGCTTCAACGGGCTTCGAAGTCACATGAAAACCCTGTACGTGTCTCATCGTACCTCTACGGATAGACGTACTCACGATACGCTGCCAGCCATTCTATCGAGGTCATACGTGACGAGGACTTCTTCTACGACAGAGACGAGGCGAAGAGGCAGGAGAAGAAAATATCGGTTGATAAACTGTAGGAAGTGCATCAGGAAGATAGGCTCTTACGAGCTATTCTCGTTCGCGCTACTTATATGTTATTACGGGTGGAGGTGTCCGGGTTGCACATGGTAGATGTTGCGTATATGGGACTTTCTTCACCTCGATAATTTTAGTGCATAGCAGAGAGGGAGACAGGGGAAATGTACAAATGTAGAAGTAGAAGGAACGATTGCACGCGCGGTCACATCTTTTCTTTCGCGTCTCAAATGTCGTCTTCAACACCTTGCTTGACTCTTGTTCTAACCTGGCGCCGTTGCCACTGGATCACTCTGCGTTCTCGTGAAATCGATGAAGCCGAACCTGAGCCAGCCCACATGGGATTGTATTGGGCCTTGCCGCCTCTCACGACCGAACATCGTGCGCCGATATGCATCCCGATCTCACGGTGCCCGGTCAGCATGCGTGTACTGCAGACCATGGTCGGCCAGGATTGGGCCGGGGCCGACGTGTCAGGGCGCCACTCACTTGCTCACTTGCTGACGGAGAGCTTGAGCTTGAGTCTTACGGCCGGTGCTCACAGGTGCTCTTCAGGTCCACGCCGAGGCTTCCGATTCCTCGCGCATTGCTATGTGTAACACACGGAAGAACAGCGGCACCCGTCACAAGGCGCACTCCGCGAGGTCGCTCGATTGTAGTGAGTCGTCGCATTCTAGGCTCTGCCGTATTCTATTTATGTGTTATTGAAGTGTCTAGTGGTACTCAGAATGAAAGATGCGATTGGGTGCCCCGGAGCTTCGAAGAGCGGGTGTACCTCCAACTGACTCGTACGGGGTATCGTTTGTTCTGAAACCAGCGTTCTCGAAGACACGAAGATACGAAGCGACCCCCTTTTATCTCCGCAAGGCCCGCCATTCCCGTACTCGGTACGAGTCGCAATCGGGAGTGCTATGCAGGTGCTCTTTACGGTACGGACAAATGCTTCGGTACGATTGTTCGTCTCTTGTTCTCTGTTGCTCAGTTTCTATTCCCGTGTAGAGCCATTGTCTGTCTGCCTTCAACATCATCATGCCAAATCCTTGCAGACCCTTGCATGAGCGCTTGGTAGAACCCTTGGAGCTTCATGGTCGATCCCGACGGTAAACGCCTGTACTGGTCCATCACATTCGGGAAAGGACGTGGGGCACGATTGGAGCCATGCACTGTACTCCTTTTGGACAGGGTTGGCAAACAAATCTCATTACTTATCACGAGACCATTCATTAAGTCCCAGTTGTACACCAGATCACACGGTATCTGCCCCCTGATCATATATCATACGTGCACTCCGGTGCTTCCTGCTATGTGCTTTGTACTATAAGTACATTGCCGTTCGTGTTCTGGAATGCAGGGAAAATTTGGTGCAGCGAAGCCTCGGAGACACCTGCCTCTCAAGTCCCGACGAAGCGGTGTGTGCAGATATTCGCGGAACACTGCCACGCTGACGGGTCGACAAGATGATTCTTGATGCAGCTGATGCGGGGAAGCGAAACGAAGCATACGATGCAACTAACGCTTCCCTAAATTTTGATTCGCACACTTACACTGGTGACTGGTCAGGTTAGTGAAGCCCGCGTATATAAAGCGAAGACGATGGCGATACCCGCTCCTGCTTCAACCCTGGTCTTCCAGCCACTTCCACTCGTTTTCTCTTTTCTCTAGATGGCCTTCCGGCGGTCTTTCGCGCTCCTTGTCGCCCTCTCGGGGACATGGGTCCTTCCCGCCGTTATGGCAGAGCCAGTACAGAAACAAGGCCTTGTATTGCCCCCCGATGCTGGTGCCCAACAAGATGCAGTCAAGAAAATATTCACCACGAGCTATGACAACTATGTGTACGTGTGGTGTCCCGTCTCGTTCAGTCGCCCTTGCATCGTACTCAACTTGTCACTCGAACCCCCAGAAAATTCGCGTTGGGACACGACGACCTGTCGCCCATTGATGGGACTTTCTCGGACCCGCTTGGTGGATGGGGCGCGTCGTTGGCAGATGCTCTGGACACTATGGTGCGCCCTGTCGCGATGTCGCGTTGACCTGTCACTAATACAAGCGCAGTGGCTCATGGGATTGACTGTAAGTCCGTGATGGCGCGCACATGTACTTGCTTATTTATTCGCTTCCGGTAGGACCGTTTCAACGATGCGGTCAACTTCACTAGCACCATTGATTTCAGCAAGGCAAACACGGATGACACTGTCAGGTATTTCTCTCGCTTCACTTCCTAATGGATAGCTCTGAGAGCTTGTCAGTGTGTTCGAGACGAGCATTCGTTATGTCGGAGGGTACCTCGCCGCGTACGAGCTGAGTGGGCAAGCATACCCGATACTTGTGGAAAAGGCAAAGCAGGTTGCGGATAAGCTATTTTACGGATTCACACCGGTGAATTCATTCCCCGTTGAAACTGCTTCAGCAGATGGCTAATGTATCAACTTTTAGGGCCACGACATTCCTTTCAATCAAATCAATTTCACGGATAATAAACCTTCTCCTGGAACGGTACGCGGCCTCTACTGAAAGAACTCTTGCTGGCTTGGAGAGCTCATGCTATATATCAGACCAATGTGGCACAGGCTGGAACTGTACGTGCTGCTCGCTTGTGTGACAAGATACCCGGACGCAGTGATCAACTCATTGATATTAGCTAACCCTCGAATACGACTTACTCAGGTATTTAAGCTAACTGCTACATCCTTTGCCCGTTTTCATTCACACAAATTGTTGACAGCAAATATACCGGTAACCAGACTTATATTCAATTAGCGGAGAAAGCGGTGCGGGCGATAATTGCACTGGTCAGGGTTCCACTCCGTGATCTCTGTTTGCATACGTCTGACGCGTGCGCTACAGGAGGATCCAATTCCTGGTTTGTTTCGTGCTGCAACGCGATTCATTTATTTGCTGCTCAACTTTTGCTGCAGGACTCCCCGCCCAGGGCATCAGCCCAGATAGTGGCAAATTTGTTGGTGATTACGTCGTAAGTTTCGTATGTGACGCGTGAGTCTTGGCTCGTTCTGACAGGCGTGTAGACTTGGGGAGGAGGCACAGACAGCTACCTTGAATACCTGATCAAGTACCCGCGGCTAACAAACACGGACGACAACACCTTTGTCGACGCCTGGGCACTCGCCGTTGACACCTCCATCAAGACCCTTCTGAGGGTACCTGTCTTCAAGCTACTTTGCCTGCACATTGGCTTACTTGCGAAACATGACAGACGTCGACTGTGGGCAACTGGACATACCTGGGCGACTTTACCAACAAGACTCTTCTGCACGTTGCCTCGCACCTCGAGTGCTTCCACGGCGGCAACTGGATCCTCGGTGGCAAAATGCTGAACAACCAAACGATCATAGATATTGGGCTCGACCTCACCGAAGCCTGCTGGAACACCTACGCCAGTACCGCGTACGTCCTCTCCGTTGCCTCCCTTTCCGTCTAGCCCTCACATCCGTATAGTACGGGCATCGGGCCCGAGGTGTTCTACTACATCTCGAAGGACGGAAACTTCACCGGAGACAGCCCGCCCACAGCGGAGCAGCTGGCGTTTAACGAGAAACACGGATTCTACATCAGTGCGGCGGACTACGTGCAGCGCCCAGAGGTGCTCGAGACGAACTTTTACGCGTGGCGCGCAACGGGCGACATCAAGTACTACAACCGCGCCGTCAGCGCGGTCGAGTCGTTCAACAAGTACCTCGCGGTGAAGCACGGCTTCGCGGGACTGAATGACGTGAATAACGCTACGTCGACGCTTATCAACGACCAGGAGTCGTTCTGGTTCGCGGAGGTGCTCAAATACCTCTGGCTTACGTTCGACGACCCGAACAAGATCAGCATTGATGAATGTGCGTACACGGGCTCCTGCTCGTCGAGAGGTGGCTGATTGACCGCGGTTTCTGTAGACGTGTTCAACACTGAATGCCACCCGTACAAGGCGCCGCCTGCAAAGCCCTCCTATGGCAGTGGACCGCCAAAATCGACTAGCAGCCCTGGCACGTTCAAGGTCATTTCGGGCCCCCTTCCCGCTGTCAGCCCTTATCCTGCGCTGCCCAACCCCCTGAAAGATATAGTTGGCAGTTTGCTGTAGGCTGTCTTCGCTCGCATGTTCACCGTCGTGGGTAGTGGAGGAGATAATACCGCATACATACAGCATACTGTGCTCTCCGGACATTCGTCTTGTTCTTAATTTATTGCTTATGATCGAGCCTATTCTATCGACACACATTCTTTGACCCTCGGACATGTGTGTTCAGCGTCCAACGTTCGGCGTTCAACGCGTACAGATTCTGTTGATATTGCAAAGTCAAAACAGAACACATTATCTACTCTCGTCCTTCTCTCTTCTTTCCGATAGCGCCCAGCGCCTTGTTCCCGGCCAGCGCGGTCGGCACTGCGAGGATAGCGCCGTAGAGCAGAACCTGTCCGAGCTTGAGGTCGACCCAGTACCACAGCAGCAACGCCTCGAATGCGCCGAGGAGCGTTGTGAACGAGAGGATACTTGGCGAGAATAAGTTGGGCGTTTTGGGTCCAATTTGGCCCCACTGCAATGCTCATTGATTAGGGTTCCAGGGCATCTCCACCAATGAAATAATAATACGCACCACCGCTAGCAAAGGGACCCATGGAGCGATTACCAAACCGGCAAACACCGCTGAGATGACCTTCGGAGGAAGTTTCTGGGGCGGGTTGAAGGTATGCTTGATCTCGGGCTGGGGGTGGAAGGTTGCCTCATCCGGGTGTGGTTGCGGGAAGTGGGAGGCAGGGAGCACAAGGTCGAATAGCTCGGTTTTGAGAGGAGGGTGGACGTATGAACCGAGAAGGAGCGAGACTTTTAGCGGCGAGTTGGCCGAAGTTGGGGGTAACGAGAGAGGTGGCCGGGCCATATTCTGCGTGCACAAGATAAATCAGAGGTGAATGGAGAGGATATTGTACGCATCACTCACAAGTTCAAACTTCGCCTTTCCACCGGGTGTGACGCGCACGGGCTGTACACCCTCCTCTCCAGTAACCTCGTCAAAAAAGCGGAGGAACGTCTGATGCGGCTGCACGCCCTTTCCATCCTCCTTGTCCAGCACCTGAAACGTGAGCTTCAGGGTGTCAGTCGGGCCCAATGTGAGTGGTTTTGCAAGTTTCTGCGTCGCGGAAAGCCTGCAAATAGTGTATATGAGTTGTCGTGCTTGCTGCGCAGCAAACGGGTGCTTACGACTCGGTAACTGGCTCGGCAGAGCTGGACGATTTTATGGTGACTTGCGGCGACTTGAGGCTCAGTGCTGAGACCTGCACCGCCGCTGCGGCGAGCAACAGCCAGGGAGAGGGAAATAACATATCGTGCTGGTGTAGAACGCGAAACTGCAATGATTCTGGACGACGTGGCGCGAATCGGACATCGGATGTTTGCAAGACCGTCGCGGAGTCTGTTCGTACTTACTCCAGGCTCGCTCCCAAATCGTGCCCAGCTGCAGGTCGTACCTCTGCGTATATATACGGTACACCTACCGTCGCCGGCAGCGCTGTTTCAACGACGCATCTGCTGGTACTCGGTGCAAGATGTCAATGCATGCTGGTAAGTGATCAATTTATCAATCTCATTCCATGGCATGTCGAACAAGCCGTCCTTGCAAGCCGTCCGTCCATCAGTTCCCGCCATGGCATCGCATACAGTTGGCAGCCGTAGCAAATCTGCCAGCACAGGCACTCAAGAGAAACCCAACAGCCTAGAGAGAAATAATGGCATCGACACTAGCCCAGACATCAGCAGCGCGATCCAGAAACTGGAGAACGCATATGTATCCCAGACGAGTCTCTTGCAAAGACTCTTAGTACGTGTAGACGAGCTAGGAAAGGCTATCGGTGTCCCACATTACACAGAGGACAGCGGGTCTATCATTCAGAGGCTCGCGGGAATAGAGGTTGCTATGACGGGGATGCTCGGTCGATCGGCGTCTGCCCGTATGTACCTCTCGTGAAATCCCCAATTCGCGTCCAAATTAACGCGTCTTTGACACCCTTTTAGCATTTACAAGCCTATCCGGTCGTGCTGAGAATTTTCATTCCAATCCTGATGGTACGTGGGGCCACATTATTCACTCCTGCGAGAGACCATGTCAAGTCACCCAATGCATCCCATTCCTCTTCCGCGATACAGAGGGACTGGGAGTACTCTGTTGCGTTACTCATAGATCTACCTCCAGGTCCGACTTGTTCTTCGATGTGTGTCGACGACGAAGCTAGCTCCTTATCAGTTAACATCCCACCCACCGCCTACCGCCGAACTGAAATCGAGCAAAGTGAGAACAACAGCACGCCCGGGAATGAGCTCCAAGCCTTCTCAGACGCCTTACCGTTCGGCATGCCTTTCCTCCTGCGAGTAGATCAATGTCCCACGACTGAAGGCGCGTATCATTGAGCCTAGCATACATACTCATGCGCTAATACCGGTATATACCAGGCGAACACAGTGATACTCGAGTTGCCTCTCCGAACACGGCCGATGAACTTGTTGTTCGCGACTTGCTCGAGATCCCTTTTAACAGCACGGTCGATGGTCAAATCAGACCCGTTGGTAGTACCCCGATCATAGCACCACCCCGCCCGAAATCAGTTTTCGCCACAGTACCTCGACCTCCCTCTCAGCATCGTAATCCGGACTCAATATCGACGGCCGTCCCCTCTTCGTACAATGAGCATGCCATTCAAGTATCGGCTATAGCCAAGGACGGCGCACACCAACCAAGAAGGACCCCCTCTCGTCCCGCAGATTTCGTCCTCTCTTCCAATCGAGCTTCTGGAAGTGGACACACTGCGCGACGGCATAGCGTGGATATGCCACCCCAAGAAAAACGCTTGGAACTAGCGTCTCCTGGGCCACAGGTGAAGCACGCGCCGAAAGGCCAAAAACGCAGCTCCGAGAGTTCCACGCCAGCACATCCTACTAAAAAACGTGCGCGCTCATCGAGCCATTATACAAGTTTGGATGGGATTGCTTGGCCGGCGAAAACACGGCAATGCCGAAAATTCCAGCGCGCGGTGGGTACTTGTATTCGAATGTCATATTCACACGGGCATCTGATCTCGCAGTGTTATCCGCGCAGTTCATTCGTTGCGATAAGTTCGTTTCACAAAAGTTGAGGCTTCCAATGGAAAGCTAACACGACAGTATCACATTCAGCTGCAAATGCTGGCTCCACTACGGTTGCGGAGGTATAACCAGTGAAAAGGAGGCTGCAGTATCTTACTACATCTGCCCGCCGTGCAAGTCTGCTTCCACGTGAGTACGCGTAAATTTATCCCAAACGCAGGGTCACTATTTACTGAGCTGTTGAGCTGCGTCTTTCTTCCCCTAGCGATGACTGTGAGTGTCTCCGAATGCGAGATAGACTGAAGCATGGCTAATTCCTCGGCGTGTGTTAAGACTTATGGCGCATGAGAACGGAGCACGATTATTCCAAATGCATCCGGCCAGATTGCTTCCACCAGGATGCTGACGCGGACAGCCAGGATGCCGAGGATTATATCGTCGAAAAGATAGTAGGCCGAAAACCCCGATCTCCGTCCAAATACACGAATAAAGCGATGCGCTATTACTGGCTGGTCAAATGGGAGGGGTGCGTCTTCAGGTTCACTTACCTGCCTCTACCTTTGATCTTGACTTGAACCAAACAGGTACTCTGTACGGGCGTCAGAGTGGAAAATGGAAGAAGAGATGGGCAGCTGTGCAGCGTTAGTGCAGAGATTTAACCAGGATGCTGCATCTGAAGGGCACGGAAATGATCTCGAGAGGATGGACGCTGAAATTATGCTTGCCGAAGCGATCGAGGGTGGATGCCGTTTTGACCCAAGGTAGTTGTTCAGTCATGCGTGCCTTCCAGATCGTGTGTTCACGTAGCCTTTCTTGAAACTACATCTCTCAAAAGCTTTCATCCCGGAATATGTTATCTTGTTTTCTTGCTCTCTTGTTCTATCACTACTGTATCATACGACTGGTCCTTTTGAAATGTTACTATAATGTAGAGTGTTTTTGTTTAAGTACTCTTTCAAAACACGAGACGCTCAACCTGAAAACCAAGTGTCTATCAATGTGCATCCTAGCTCGGCCGTACGTAGATATCTCGTCTAGTACTTCAAAGTTCAGAGATTCTGAGAAAAACCATCGCGCGTCTACGCGTCGGCATCCACGTGCATTGATTTTGACCAAAGTCGGACACGGCCCCTGTGCCCCTCCTGGCACCGAAACTCGTTTGCTCCGTACTGCATCCAAGTACACCCACATCCTGCTACGATATGCCGCCTCTGCCCAGTACATTCGACTCAGAAACCGTCGCGCTCATAGAATCTATCCAACGAAGAGAAACAGATCTCTCTTCCTTCCAAATACCGCGCTTGCGGAAATGTCCTGGGCCGTTCGCAGTGCACGAAACGCTGGCCGCGGAATTGCGCGAGGATGTGGACGCACTTGCACGTCAAATCGAAGTGAGTGACCGTACAAGATGACCGCTATCTTATTCTCAAGTGCCGTCAGTCTTTGGAGGTGATGATAGGTGACCAGAGAGGCGCCCGGAATCGGAGGGAGCTGCAGAAGATTGTTGACGAATACCGAAACGTCCTTGTGAAGTGAGTGGCTGGGTGCAAATGTCCTGCGGTCAGATGCGCTGACCAAGACCTAGTTTACGGAAGGATGCGCGTGCAGCATTGCTAGCATCCAAGCGAACGATCGACTCCCAGAGCCAGTCGGCTCGGGAAGAGCTGCTACGCTCCTCTGCGGTGAAGGAAAAACACGACCCTAACGAGAAGGTCACGTACGTGTCTATCATATCTGGTACCGCACTCTTCGGTGTCTGATTGCCGGCTCAGAGACGACACTCTTATGAAAGCCAATGATGATGTCACAGAGGCATTACGGCGCACGATAGGCCTTATGCAAGGCGAGCTCGAGCGCTCTGTCCTCTCTTCTCAAATGCTCGGTACGTGTCACAGAGCAGACGTGTTTCATCCTTACTCAAGAGACGTTCCGTAGACTCGTCAACCGCTACTCTACGCTCGACGTCTAGCGCCCATGACACGCTCACGAATGTCATGGGCACCTCTAAGCAGCTCATAACGGCTCTCGAGAAGTCCGACTGGATGGACCGCTTGCTAATACTCGCCGGCCTTGCATTCTTCATCCTCGTCGTGCTTTTCATTCTGAAACAGCGCATTGTCGACCGCGGTCTGCGGGTCGCACTGTGGTGGACGCGATTCATACCAAATTTCCGCGGGGACGCGGACGACCTCAAGGCATTGGAGCGAGGGGATGTACTGCAGACCGTCCCTGCAGCCGCGTCCAGTATAGCCACGGCGGTGGTTGCAGTGAGCTCTGTGTCTTCTGGTGGCGATCATCTATCTGCGTCAGAATCCTCGTCACATTCTTTACCGCCCAGCTCTTCGTCCGCGGTCTTTTCTACAGTATATCCGCCAGATCCGGCGCACGAAACACAACCCGTGGATGTTTCGGAGGGTGTACATGACGAACTATAGGACTACTGAGTATATTGCCTGTTGGTAAATCGTCTTCGGATAGCATCAAGCTGCGAGATCATGGTACACCTGGTCAAGAAAAACCCCAATAGTAAGCTCAGGCGTGAAGCAGGATGAACCCCGAGCAAATGATAGAGTTGGGAAGACGGCGTCATACGTCGCTCTGCCCAGGTACATAGCGTTTGCGGGTCATGGCACGCGCAACAAGTAGCACCAGACCCCGGCCGCACCCTGTTCTCGACGCGAAAGGGAGTAACGCTGTAGCGGGCAATTAGACACACCTGTCTGCTTTAAGTGTTGGACGACATGTGGGGTGAAAGAAGCTATACTGCGGGAGCTCCAGAGGACCTATGTGTAGGAAACCTTCGGCCGATCGATTCGCCCCGCAATTTCCTCAGAGTAGCCCTCCAAGCGCCCCCCGCCTGTGACTTCATGTTGCGGTTGGCCTTCTTCAACACCCGCTGTAGTCTCCACCATTGTAGTCTCCACCATTGGAGACCCCAGAGCCCATCACGTTCCCAAAAGCTCCAGACATTCCAAAATATGAGGAGCAAAACGAGGCACCCAGCAGAACTAACTATCATCCGGGTGGAAAAGTTTGTGCCCGTCAAGCATAGACTGCAGAATGCTACGGTGAAAGAGATCATACTTAAAGATAGTTAGTGCCTTGGGTGCTCTGATTACATCAATGAGAACGTACCCCCACATAAGCAAGGCGTACGGCAAGCTGAAGATAATGGCGACTGATTCGAGTCCTAAGAAAGTCCTCTCCATGCGTTCAAAGAACCAGTGGGCCTATATCCATAAATCATCAGCGCCGTGAGGTAGATGGAACGTAAGCTATCCACATACTACTGAAGGGCTTTCGAGTAGAGAACGGCTTCGGCGTACCAGCACGAGCCCTAGCACGATGCTACCAAGAGTGGATAGTATGGAGACATAACACGCTAGCTGCGTCCGTGATCGTGCCGGCGGAGCATCGCCACCCGCGTTTGTTAAATCTACACTCTGTATAGCCAAGAACGACAAGTTTGCGGTAAGCAACACTTCGCCCTGCATATGATTGCTTATTAGGCATCGACGCAAATGACACCGATTGCGATGAAAAGTTACTTACGAGCAGAAGAAATTCTTGCAAATCCTTGACGAGTCTTTCGTTGACCACTTTCCAATCAACGTCTATGACAACATGGTCCACAAATACTCGACGGAGTGAGCGGATATGCAAATCTGGAGCATAGAATAAAAGTGGGGAAATCAAGCGCATAAAAAGAGGACGTTTTTTCGCAGTGCTTTGATGCATGGATCGAGCCCGATGGAGGCGATGGTTTTTCTCCCCATGGAAATTAAGCCACCTCCATTGTGCTACAATGAAGATCAGGGTCATCGTAGACGGGAGACTACAGCATGCGCACCGTTGTCGTAGAAGGCTCTAGCTGTTCAACAGACGATTGAGGATCAAGAACGATCCAGGAGGAGGACTACATTCAACTTGCCAATCAATACTTCGGAATGCGGGTCACTATTGGTGTCGTTTACTAGGCCACCGCACCATAAATAAGAAACGAAATTGCGACAAAAAGGAGAATACGAAGCGACCTACGATCAATTTGGTCTATCAATCCTATCAGGACCTGAAGTTTCGCTGGATCCCATGGAATGGTTGTCGATGTCGATGTTAGTAAATCTGCAAATGAGCGGACGTCAATCGCAGAACTAGCATGCATGACACTCCTGATCTACCTCCCAGAGAGAACCGCAAACGGCTCTTCAGGTCACGGATAGATCTGGCGTCCGAATAGTACAGAGCCGGGAATTGTTCTCTGTGGCGCCTGTCGTAACGGTAAACTGTGACACAAAAGACCAAAGCTATAAAACAGATAATCATCATTAGCTGATACACAAAATAGTTGATATGATTGGAAACATACCGTATATTGCATACCCACCAATACTGAGCTTCCATTACATGGTCTGCAATGAAATCAATGACAACCCGGGGTAGAAAGAGTACGAGACACACTGAAATGACAGGGCTCCACGGGTGCATGAACAGCTCTTAACAAGTAGTCAACTTTGAAGTCTTCCACCCAAAACAAACATCGATGGCTGTGGTTGACATAGTAGTAGCCGCAGACCGTTGACACTTCCGAGGGGAATATCTCAAGGACGAGTCTAGCATCCACGGGAATGGTCAACCCATTCTCGCGTGCCACGGCGTGGATTTTCTCAGCTGAATACTTGATGTCATCATAAGTACCCACGTCGTATATCCAGTTATCGGTGATGATTTTTTTCTCGGAATTGAAGAAATAAGGGCTTCCCTCAGGATGTATGTACTCGGTCCATCCTGGAGGTAAAGCAACACTAATGAACTAGATATGAGCAAAAATACAGAAAATCAAAGCAAAACCTCACGTCCGCGAGAATTTTCCGGACATTGCTGGAACAGTGAATTCGGGCTCGACGGTTGGCCTGAGGATGCATCTATGAGTAAAGGCTGCTGGAAGTGCGCAATTACTCTCACAGATTGAGCACTCTGTGGGACCTCCGCAGAGGTGTTATCGGAAATATTATCATCGATTTGTATTCAGCCACATCTGATCGGGAGTGAGGTAGACCAGACGACTCGTCATTAAAAAGAGACGAGGATCTTGCTTTTGTTAATGCTGTACGGAAGGAAGAGATGGACAAACGCGGGGACGGCAAAGACGAGCGGCAGATGCGAGTACCGGAATTTTCATGGGAATCAGACGCTTGCGCAAGCGACATCTCGGATGGGAAGGGAATTTTGTCGAATAGCGCATCATTGCCGTAAGAATGATTTGATGGCCAACGAGAGATGTCATCTGGCTCCAGTCTGAGAGACGTTACCGAGGCATGCGAATGTCTTGAAGTACCTCTAGTGTTCATGGCGGAGCGAGATGGGAGGGCTGCATTAACCGACATATGTAGTGCGGTTAGCGAAGGTGGACAGCTCCCACCAACGCGAAGAGGTCCTGAATCATCGCGGGAGAGACCCAAATCACTATGAGAGAGACTACGGCGTTCTCCATACTTCCACAGTGTGTCGTTGTCGGTGATGACATCAGGATTGCTAGTGCTCCGAGTCGGGTGCACGTCTAGCATCGGTATTGGATGCACTGGGGGAATCGTGCTCGCAGAGATCGAGACACTATCAACGCAGCTTTTCGAAGTGATTTCACTGCCTAAATGTGAGAGACATCCTGGTTCGCCGCCGGAAGATCCTTTTGGTCGAGGTCGTCGATTCAAGCGAGCGAGTAGAGAGCACAGTAGTCTGAGCGAATGACCGGCGAGCGTCAGATATCGGGATAGGACGCGACGCAGGCTGTAAAAGCAACAGCGCAAAAGCACAAAAAGTCGACTAGGAGACGACATGATGGTGTGCACTGGCAGAGTAGGAAGGGACCTGCGTAAGAAACATCAGTCAGTCATGCAGTTGCCTCAAGGCTCAGCGCGCTACAAATTCGAGTCTGGAAGCAGCTGGACAGCAGATTCGCACCGAACTCTGCGGCATTTGGCGCCGGTACTTGATCGAAATAGAACATGTAGACACACCTCGGAAGCAACACCATGCATTCCATGATGCAAACAGCATCCAAGACACCGCTTAATGCAATGCTGGCACACTTCATGCATCACGGCCGAGGCCCGTACTCTCATGCAAGCGCCCTCGGTACGTTCATAATCGCCCACGGAGTCCTGGGACTCCGCGGGACCAGTATACATGACGCAAAGATGAGTGCAGTCCATTGCAGTGCATCTGCATCGAGGTCGGCGGGTAGACAAATACACTGTCATGCAATAGATCGAGTGTTGAAACCTGCAGCGATTGCAAGTCAGACCAGGTAAGGACAAGGCTGTCGGCCCTCAGCGTAAGGACCTGGCGTCGCCGCGTCGGGCGCCGAGTGCGCTGGATCATAGGGGTCGGGTCCATTTCTGGCTTAGATATTATTCGGAGACCGTCGTCGACGCGTCAATTTGGCGGACGACGGCTTCGAAAGACGACTTTTCCTCTTCACCTTGAAAACGGCCTCTACGCTTTTCTCTCAACGCCCGAAACCGCCAGCTTTTTATTCCGATAACGCGTCGCTACTGAGCCACAGTGACAAGCTTGCAGCAACATCGCACCGAGTACCCGTCGCCAGGCCTGCGCCTAGACAGTGGAATTACGCGACTCGAGCTATCTCGCGTAGTACAGACGTTCCTAGTTATACATCAATCCTCGTCGACCTGAAAGACGCGTATTTGTGAGTCCGATACACTGCTGACAGACAAGAATTCACGCTTGACCCGCTGAAGCTGTCAGCCATGTCTCACCGTCCGAGCTCGCAGCAACCGCGAGCGAGCAACGCGAACGATATTACCGCGTACATGACTCGCCCGCGTGCGCCTGTAAATCCGATGGCCTTGCATGGAGCCCCTCACGCTCCATATGCGGTGCACCAACCTCCTTACTTCGTGGCTCCTGGTGCTACCCAATTTCAACCCCTCCCGCAAGTCCCCACCAACATCGTACAGCTCCTTGAAGCACAACAGGAATCCTTACGGGATCTCTCCAAGGCTGTCGAAGAGTCGAAGACAGCAGCTCTGGCGGAGTCGAAGAAGGTTTCGGACGATGTAAAGGCGGCGCATGGCATGCAGATGCAAGCTCTCAGGAAAATTGCTGGACGAGTGGAACGGCTGGAAAAACTCGTCGGTGAAAAGGCCGCCGAGGATGGCCACTCACTCACAGAGCGACTTGATGCCATTGAATTCGCGGTCGGCGACTTGACGGAACGGGCGAAAGACCCAGATGCTGGCCGTAAGTATCGCAGTGTATATCCTTATCTCATCTACTTACCCGATAGCTAGTCCCGGAGATCATACGACACGAAGTGGGCATTGATGCAATGGAAGTTCCTGTCAGACGTGCGTAATTTCGCTGGATCTTGGACATCCTGCACCCATCGACTCGACTGTAGAATTTGCGGACGCTTGCCAGAGTCCTATGACTCCTCAGAGGGTTCCATCGTCTCCGCCATCTCCGAGACAAGGGACCGCCATGTCTCTGCCAGCTCCTCCGCCTCCCGGTACAGGTATGCATGCTGCCGAAATATGTTTTGTCTCTCGCTCAATTCCAGATCGAAGTACGTTCGATAGGGGTACCCGGCCATGCCGGGGAGTCTTCAGGTGCGTGCATTCGACGCGTTAGCTTTATTACACGATGACAAACGTACGATGTACAGGCAACTCTGCCCAGGGCATCCGCTCAAGTGCGTCCTTCACTTTTAGCAGGGTGCTCTTGCTGACCGCCACACAGCTCCGCAGCGCACGGATATCCACGTGCGCGCACTGTTTTCAATCCAATCACATTTCTCTTCCCCGCCTTCGCCTAGCTCATTTACGCCGCACGCACTCAACCCTGTCGATTGGTCTAACGTCCCGGGACCTTCCTCTACACCGAGTCGCCACAGCTCTGTCGGTGAGTATGCATACGACGTCTCTAATCTGTGTCTCATGAGTGCATCACTGTAGATTCATTACCTCCCTTCATTCCGAGTGTAGAAGGCGGCGAGAGCTTTAGGCTTATGCCCCGTAGAGCCCCCGATGGGACCGTCGCGTCACTGCGTAGGGACGGCGGACTGCTTCATTTACAGACTGCGCTCGCGCCGGTACCCTGCCTGCCATCGCCGCCCGAGACGCAAGGCGCGTTTTCGACGTCGCCCGAGCTCGACACTGGGATGATGCTGGAAGACAATGATGACCTGCCGAACGAGGATCCTAATGCCCCGCAAGAGGATACAGCCTTAGGCCGTGGAATCGACAGCTTGTCTGTCCTATCCGAGCTCCCTGAAGCGCTGGCCAACATGTCCGAAGGCGGCGACAAGGGCGAGCAGCTCGTCAAGCAGGAAGCCGCAGGACCGGACCCCACGTCGTATTCGCGTGCCTCTTCCTTGTCCTCGCTTTCCACTCTCGAGGATTCGGATGACCCGGATCAGAGATCAGTTACGCCGACCCAGCGTCGCGCGAGACGTCAAAGCACACGCCTGGTAAAGGCGTCGGCTTCGTCGGCATCCACGAGCAAGAAGCGCAAGTCCATTGCGCCAGAGGGGTCCGCGAAACGCGTGAAGCGGTCGAAGTCATACAAACGCGAGGCCGTAGAGTGGCCTGCGCGAACTGGCGAGATTGGGGAATTCCAGCGAACGGTGAGCATAACATTGCTGCGTGTGTGCATATGACATCGCTGACGTGTACTGTGCAGTTCATACAGTGTGACAAGTACGTTGGGGAGCCTAGTGATCTCGAGTCTGTGGCGAGGCATCTGACCAAGTTTTTTTGCGAATAGGTGTGATTCGTGGTACCACTATGGATGCGTAGGAATCGTGCTGGGCGATCCGCGCCTCCGTGCTGATTCGACCGAGATGTTTGTGTGCCCACCTTGCGACAGCGGTGTTGTTAATGGTACGCGTCTCTTATGTAGATCCTGCTCGACATGCCATTTACGTGTGTTATTAGGAAACAAGGGCCGCAAAGGGAAGAAAGGTGCGCAGACGGAATTGTGCATGCGCCCCACTTGCTTCCATCCGACCTCCGAAGTTGGTGAGGAGTTCGTGGTGGAGAGGCTGGTGGGACGTAGGGAGCGCAAAGAGGAAGGCCGGAAAGGCTTTTTGTGGCTCATTCAGTGGGAGGGGTACGTTTCTGCTCTGCCCTGCACTGTTCCTAATATTGAGCCCACCAAACTTATCACTATACCCGCTAGATACCCTATATCTCAAGCAACATGGACGCCTGAAGAACACATGGGATACTTCGCTAAGCTGCAGGAGGACTTCTATGAAGCTGCCGCTGCGGAGGGACTCGACGTTGACGACGACACTCAAACACTGTTGCTGCAGGACGCGACCGACGGCGGGTGGCAGTGATGTGCCTCATCCAGGGTCACCGGCACCTGACAACCTACATACCCTTCACTTGATAATTCTTAGATTGACGCTATGATCGTCCCGCCAGTAATCTACTAGTACATCCATGCTCCTGCACAGTGCACCGTAGTATATCTTTTCATACCATACGCGAACGTTTACATAGAATGCACACTCGATATTTGCCAGACGATGATGAATTCGACCCAACGCACCAGCACACCTTTCTGTAAGTAGCGTATACGACGCGCCAGCGAGCATCCTTCGCGTCGTCGGCAAACCCGAGCTCATCTCCGAACCATAGATCAGGCGCTGCGTACGATGTACGACGCGACATGACCGGAATCCCCGTAAAAGCGGGCGTGGCCAAGCCCTTCCTCCCGCGCACCTGCATACGCCAGTTCAATGATCCTTTCAGGCTGTCAACACTATCTGATCTATGTCAGTCAGCGAGAGGGAGGGAGATATCGTGACGCAGTCTTACCGTCAAAGCACGTAGCGGAAAGTCAAGTTTTCGAGGTCTGTCAGGTCCAATAATGCTTTGTCGATTTTCACCCGTATGATATGGCCCATGGCGTCTGTCGAGTCGATGTATCCAAACGACTCGATCTCCCGGCCGTTGCCATCTACTTGCAGACCGTCCCTGCGCCTGTTCTCTCTTGCGAGCACATAGCGAATTATGAGGACTAGCACGATGTCTGCAACGTACGAGGCCTGGTTTACAAATCAGCGGGTATGCGCATACTCAGATTATGATGGCTTGACCATGCAGATTCCCCAGGGGACTAGGAACGCCGGGCTGTATTCCTCCCTCCAAAATTGCGTGCAGAGGATCTGTCCTAGTGCATAGCCTGTCAGAAAGATCGCATTCGTGGTCAACCTCTAAAGGAGAGCATGTGTGTTTAGTATTGCAAGTGAGATGCTAGCTCATGGCAAACAAACTTGCCTTGGTGTGGCCTGCGACAGTAGACGCCACCCACGATACCATGAGAATAAACCCCGGGGCGCCACCAAAATCTGATAGACAGTGAGCGAACGTTTTCTCGGGCGGCTGCGAGAGAAGCTCACTCAAGACGTAGATAGCAACTAAATGCCCTACCTACGTACATTTTTGGTTACTCGACACCCAATGCAGAAATAAATATCAAGACGCACGCTGTTACTGGAGGGCAAACACATTTGCAAGAGCACACTCAGGATAGATGGCATAAAATAGAGGATGATGAGCCACGCGCGAGAGTTCTGCGATACAGCATTGGCATATTAGATGTAGGCAGTGTGCGAAACAGACTCACGGGGAACTTTGTGAGTAGATAGCATGCCGACGTGACGCCCATGATTTGCTGAGATAGGGCATCCGTTAGCGTCTAAATCAACTTGCCACGAAGTTCAAACACACCGTGACACCGGATGGAATATTTAGTAGGGTAGTCTGAAGGGTCGAAAACCCGAACGAGACGATCAGTCGAGAGTATACCAGGCCAATCCCGTTCTGTAAATTCCTGTTGTATTGATTAGATGCCATCGCGAAAGTAGGCACGAAGGAATGACTATTTCACATACGAGATGACAGCGAACAGGAAAAACAACCACGTCTTGATGTCAGTGAGCGCCTCGAAGAATTGACGCTTCTTCCATTTTTTGGTCTCGATACCGTTTTGATTGGCCTGAACCCGCTGCACTACTTTAATCTTCTCCTCCGTGGTTAAGAACCATGCCGTAGTGGGGTTGTCGGGGAAGTAAACGACAAACAGGAGGAATACGAAGAATGTCATGAGGCAGGTTATTATCATCAACCATTGCCACTGGTGCAAACGTGCCGTAGGTGAAAAATGGGCCACTGCAAAAGAGAGGAAACCAGAGATGATGGTACCAACTCCGTTGCACTGAAACGTCCTGGGTAACAGAATTTCATTATGTGCGATTGTTGAGTAGGATCTCCTTACCATCCTATACGCTCTGCGATTTCCGTTCGCTTGTAGAACATGGAAATGATCAGCATCATCCCTAAGGTAGAGTTCAATCTCGCTGAGAATCGGAAGAGGGGACAGTAGTGTAGACGTACCTGCCATCACACTCCCCTCAGTGGCTCCCAACAAAAATCGTACAGCAACTTCAACCAAAAGATTCCTAAAGTTGGTCAAGTGTTCACGTATAGTCTCTAGCGAGTTATTATACTAACACAGTCCTGAGAAGCCGTTGCATACAACATGCAGGCCCAGAAAAAGGCACCTGTCCGCCCATTCAGGGCAATCTCGCTGGGCATCGTTACACGAGCTACTCACCATAATAGCAAGTTCAAGGCTATCCATTTACCGACTGGGAATCGCTGGAGAGCCCAGTTCTGAGGACACTGAAACACAAGCAATCCTGGAATCGTATGCTGAGTAAATTAAAATGGCAGGCGTTGCGATACTGACCGATGTAGAACGCGCTTGCAAGGGTGTTGTATTGTGCCGTAGATAGATTATTGTCTTGCACGATCCCGAGAACGTACCCAGACGCTAATGTTCCTCTATAATATCCCACACGGTGTAAGTTTCAGTGGAGAGGATGGTAGAAAAAGCATGCACTTGTCTATGAATTGCACTTGGAGGACGATCAGTATTACTCAATTTGACGGAGAATAAGGTGAGGCACATACGTGCATAAATAGCGAACAGAAGCGGCAACAAATGCCAATCCAGTTTGGCGCGCAATCGCTGGCTCTCTTGTAGGCTGAGACTGTCGTCATCGAAGTGCCCTGTTATTAGTCCTACAGCAACATCAACGCCAGATTTAGTGTCAACAGCGTCAGTCGATACGAGGGATGCTTTGTCGTCCTGGGATAGTGGCGAGACAGGCTCGTTGGTTATTTCGCTGGGCATCGTGTCGGAGGGATCATCTCTTGCAAAACCGAGGCACCTTAAGTAGGCCAAGATGCGTGAACCTTAACAGGCTCTGCGAATGTGACAGGCACACTTGCTCCCATTCCAGAAGGCTTTTGACGGTGATAGTGTGCATCACTTGATAGCGGGTTTATACATTGCCAGACGCGACTTGCCGCGGTGAAGTGCTCTCCTGCTATGCCATCGGCGTTCGCAAGGATATACAACGCAGAGAGCCCTGCAGATAAAACACCAACAACACTAGATCGCAGAGTTCAGCATCGAGCTTCTTGCAAGGACACATGGACTGACCGTGGGTTGCGAAAGATCTACCGCTGCTACTTATCTTGAAGCTAGCAGCGGCAGAGGGATTCGAACAAGTTGCCGCGGACTCGCAGAGCACAGCGACAGAATGATTCTGATACGGACAGGGAACTGAGTCTGAGAAGGTTGCACTGTCTTGTGACCGATTGACCTACCTGGCCGCGGTATCACTTACCTAGTACCATACACCCGGCCAGAACGGATAAATGGCTCACTGGTGGGACGACATCGAGCGAGAGCGTCATATTAAGAATCATTGTTCACCTCTTCTCTTGTTCACTGTACAACGCATCAGAATTCACTACCTCCAATGCCGCCATCGTCGTCGTCGAGGTCGCCATCCTGAATCTCCTTGGCGAGCTCTTTCTCACGTTCGCGGGCACCCTCTGCAGCGGCAAGCTCTTTGCGGTGTGCATTAAGAGGGTACCGCATGGCCTGCGCGACGCAGTGAGCACTCGATCTACAACAGTGAAGCCACATTGGCATACCTTGACACTTTGGTTGTGGAGCTCGAGGCAATATCCTATCCTCCTGTTGAAGACTTCGCTGACCTCCGGTCCATACCCACCCTTCTGACCCCCGCACTCCATCCATCCCCGCTCGTGCACGACACGTCCTTCGATGACGCCGTCGCGGATCGCCTTGCCCACGATATACTCCGCGTCTTCCTCGGAGTCGAGATGCAACTTTACGCAGATATCGCGCAGCGAAATGCGCGCGTACGAAAGCGAGAGGCGGCGAATGCCCGTCTTGATAACGTTTTGCCGCAACCGCACGATCAGAGTGTAGGTTTTATCCGCCTCAAATTGTGCGGCGTGCGCCGAGAGGGTAGCCTGGAACTGTGAGAGCGAGCCCGTGCGGACAGCTACCAGCAATTGCATTAGTCACCAAACGAAGTAATAAATATGCCAGCATACCTTTGACGATCTCGAAGTATGCACTAAGCGCCTTCTCGAGCACAGGATGTCTAAACAAACCGCGTTCTGGGATATCACCCATCAATAACTCGACTACCACGAAAAATTTGTGCACGGCCTGGTAGAATCCAGGAGCAATCTTCGGCTGCGGTGCGCGACGAATGGCCTGCTGCAGATTTGTGTGCGCCTCTGTGTAATTCAGCTGGACAGCCTTGATGCGACCGAGATAATAATGGTAGCGGGCGAACTGCGGGTTTCCAGCGGAGGTCGGGAAAGTCGTCTTCGAGACAAGTTTATCCGCCTGGTCATATAGGCTGTAGAGCACGTAGCTCCGCAATAAGCGGTTAATAAGCGAGGCCTGCGTTTCGTCGTCGTGGCGTAAGGACGCTGTCCGTTGAGCAGCCAGGAACAAACTAATTGATAGATCAGATTTTATTCGTGGAAACTAACATGAACCACTTACGGTCGTGCGTCCGAAAGCTCCCCTCCAAGCTCATACGTTCTCTCAAGGGCATACCACACCTTCGCAGCAATCGGGTCCATACTCCGTCGGTTCAGCGCCTGCATCTTCTCCACGGTCTCATGCGCGAGTTCCTTTGCTTTGGGGTACGTCGTGGGCGAGGTGAGAAGGTGGTGGATGATCAGTAGGCGAAGGTAGATATCTGCCTCGGGGACAGGCTCGGGGGTTGCAGACGACTTTGTCGAGGGAACAGTTGTGGAATCAATCTCCATAGACTGGGCAGATGGGAGCCATGAGAGTAGTTGTTTCTTGGTGGGCGTGTCTACGCGTATGTTTAGGAATAGAACCCCACAGCGTCAATGTAACCGTACATACCTTTGACATACACTTCCTCAATCGCATCTCGCAGTATCTTGTCATCAATTTTCTTCCGCAACGCCGTCAAGGCACGAAGAACGCGGTGCGTGAAACGGGGCTCGAGCGTCGAGACGGCGCGTTCGATGAGGGCGACATTGGACTTGATTTCGGCGACGGGGGAGGGCGGCGAAGGCGTTGTTTCTTCGACCTTCTCCTCCTTTTTATCGTTGGTGGGTTTCATTTCCACGTCGGCCATTGCTGCAAGAGATTTAGAGGAGAGCGAGGAGAAAGACTTGCGAAAGCTGAAGCTGAAGAGCTGACGCGTATACGCGTTCGTCTCACCGGCTCATCTTCCGAAGTCCGCAAACCCTATGGATGTCACTGTCACTCGAAAAATGCAAGGAAGAGACAAAGGTTGCAGCAAAAATACAGTATACATGTACAAGAATGGGTGGTCTTAAGTGTTTTTCTTACACGCCCAACTTTTCACTCGCCAGCTTCGCACCCTTGACACGATTAGCGACTTTCTGCATCGCGACATCACGAGCGAAGTCAGGGCCACTATGCTTGGGCTTCTCGTCAGTGGAGAACGGTGAGAATCCTAAAACACGAAGAAGAAATAGTAGGTCAGCGGGGTGTAGCTGCGAAAACAACATGAAGACGTGTTTACCACAGTCGTCAGTGGCGCCGAGCTGGTCCTTAGGGATGTACTTTGCTGCGGTGACGAGTGCTTCGCACACCTGCTCCGGAGTCTCGACTACGGGGCTGAGGGGGTTGATGACGCCAATAAATGCGACCTACATATGCTCAGAGGTCTGAAACGACAGCCTGAGGGGAAAGACTGGCACACCTGTTTGACACCCTTTGCATCGCTACGGATTGTCTCGCCGATTTCCTTGTACACCTTTTCCTTGTCTTTCTCCGATGCCAGCTGGATCAGGAAATATCCCGCATTCATCCTATACACCGTTCAATACATGTGATCTTGATTACCCAGAGACGTGGAGATGTAACGCGTTTGGACGTACTGGAAGAGGGAGGGCAGGAGCGCGTGATATTCGACCTCAGAGCTATGAACGGAGTCACAGTCGCCTCCGGGGCAAGTATGCACGCCTATATTTTTCCGTTCTTCCGGTGTGAATCTGTCGAGCAGCCTAAATGACACCATCAAATAAAAATCGAGCCCGCAAACTCTCGTTGAACTTGCCTGTTGTTGAGGTCGACGAAGCTCTGGAGAAGGTTTTCGCCCGTCCAGGGGTTTCTGGGATCCTTTTTGGTGGCTAGCCGTCCCCTTCGAAAGACTGTTATCATGCGGAAGGATTGCGAGGGGATGGATGCAATGCGAAAAACGTACTCGGTGAAATCAATAGAAACTCGTACGGCACCTGCAGCAAAGCAGCCTCTGATATCTTTCTCAGCCTCGAAAAATTGAACGAGGTGAGTATAGAGAGAAAACGAGAGGAATAAATCAGGGTACTTCATTGATCAAATCTGCGAAATACTGCTCCCTGGAATATCCCGGAATTTCCTCCTTCAAAGGGTACAGTAACGAGAGCATGCTTGGCGCAATAACGGCTTGTTTCATTGGATTTTTGGCATACGGTTTCGACTTTTCCAAATTCTCGTATGCGTAGTTCTTGTACCGGAAGGGTCCCTTCGTAAGACGCGGCAATTGGCGACGGTGATCATCGTCGAATATAGCCTACACATGCGATGTAAGAATTGGATTTCGGGCACTGGTAGAACAGACGTACGAAATACTGCCCGTCGGGGGCTAACCCGTCAGCAAGGCCAGTCCCTGCCAGAGTACTATATGCCCTATTGAGAAGCATGTCATATATATTTTTTCGATCGCTTACTCTGTGAGGGGGTAAGTCGCAAACCTGAGTTAGAAGGTGAGTAAACGCTAGGATTTGTTTGGTACAATGGCAGTAAACTCACGAGCTGGATCGCTGTTCTCCGTCAGTCACGATCGGTTGTCCAGCGGCTTCAAATCGCTGGACTGAGTCCTGTGCAGCTTTATCCTGAACCTTGCGGAACTCGGGCTCGGTGATTTTTCCAGCATCATAATCGGCAATAGCCTGTTGCAGATCTGTCCAATGCAATATCTAACTGGTAAGCGTGATATATCAGAGGTCAGGATGAGGGCGAGCGCACAGGCAGGGCGAGGTAGAGATCCTACTATCTCGGTGGGGATGGGCATCGTTCTAGTTGAGCTAGGTTTGCGTAGGGTGGTCACACAAGAGCACAGATACTTATGAGAAGGAGAAAAGGAATTGTGACCGCGACTTCATACGTACTCACATATATATAGGATCATAAGGGCACTCAGGTCATCGGACTTCGAGCTCCCCGAGCTGCCAGCCTGCCACTGACATTAATGGGCCCCGGTTAACCGTTGAGCAAATCGATCGGATAAGACTGATTGCTGCAGCCCCATCGAGCTCTGCGAAGTGCTTTCGCTTCCTGAGTTGCTCCAAAAGCCGAAAAGGAGAGGCGAAGGTTTTGTAAGTAGGGCTTGAGTATACCGAACAATTGTGAGGTTCCAGTTCTTGTTCCCATTTTGATAAACTGAGGACGCACCGACGGTGCCGTAGCCGCGTACCAAAGCCGAGCTGCCAGTGATCACAAGCAGTTCTCAGAACCACGTTTCCTGAGCAGACTGTCTAGTTTCTCCAGGACATAACTGGGTCGTCATACTGCAGTGCAATTACAGCTCGTTTTGAGGTGGACGCTGCTTGGACGTCGCGATGCGCACAAAAATATTCGCCTTGAGCGCGGAAATTAGGTCGTGAGGACCACGTGGACCGGAACCAGAATGGACCGTACAGGGCGGCGCGTTCGACGTTGGACCATAATAACCTATACTACTCAAAAATCCTGAGAGTCAGACTCTATTTCCTCTCGAGTTCTATCTGCTCGAAGCTGCGTGGTATCTCTGCTCTGTGCTACTACTCCAATGTCTTTGATTGCAGCTGCGAGACGACTTCTTCAGCGTATCAGGCGACCTGTAAGCGAAGCATACTCGTGCAGAACAAGACATTTACACACCGCACTATGCACATAGTCTTATTTCGTTGGAACGGATCTGGAAGGTGAGCAATATTTATTTCTTGCTACGGCGCGTTGAAGCCAATTTTTTGAGCAGGGAACAAATTCTACGAACATCCCGCCTCCAGCAATGGTAAGTACGCAGAGTGCATTACGACCAGAGCACTTACACCATCCGCACAGATTCCAGACGTAAGAGACGGACCGTTGAATATTATGACCCAGAGGATATGTGGAAATACATTGGCGGCGGAAAACAACTCTCAGGTGCGTGCCCCCGTCAATTCCTCACCTTTTCAACCATTGACCTTTGACTGCGTGTGATGTCAGCGCAATGGCATTCTTGGTTGACGCATACGCGACCCCATCCTCCGACAATTAAAGTGCGCCCACCTTCTTCTATCCGGACGAATCTCATACATATGGTTTTGCATCACAGGAGCTGCAGGCGGATGTCTTACGGCGACAGCGTGTCCTCATGAATGCATCCCTGATTGCAGCCCGGGAGAAACAGGCTCCCGCAATTGCTGCAGGGTCACAGGCGATCACTACCCATCACCAGAGCCACGACGCAACCGCCCTGCAACCAGCAGGCCTTCACGCAATACCACAGAACAAGACTTCTCACCCTATGCCTCCGCAGGATGCTTCTCCCAAACCTCCAAAATCCGAATTGCCCGAAATGGCATCGAAGCCTGCATACGAGCCTCAATCTTGGAAGCCGCAAGCACTGAGGCGAGGGGAATGATGTGCACGGACGTCGCACTAGCCAATGTAGTATGTTGGTTGTTATCTGCATCATAGAACGAATGCAGTGCTTTCTATGGTACGCTTCATATCTACTGAGCGCCTACTCGGTGCGATTTTGCTGTGCCATGGCTTCCTGGCGTGCCTCACGGTACCTCACGTGAAGAATTCAAGCGCTCGAGCATCTGTATAACTGGCGATGCTATCTAGCCAGGCCCTCCTCTGCTCCTACCACTCACACCATCATGTCCGCTCGTAGTCGGCTTTCTGCGCTCTTACGCTGGGTTTTGTCGGTCCTGCATCGCGTCTTATCCGAATCTCGCCTGTTCCTCCGCCATCCATCTAGGCTTCTCTACTTTCTCCTTGCCTTTTTGAATCGTCGTTCAAAGCCGAAAGGACCCTCCGGTGGCCAGCCAGAACGTATCACGCATGTCGGCAAAGACTCTAGCTGGCAAAATCCCGATGACCTTCCCATTTGCGCGAGTGCGGTGCTGCCGCGGCGTCCCCAAAACACGTCGGCCGGACTCACACCGCATAATCTCAGTCAACCCAATCTGTCCGGGACTGGACGACACGCTGTTGAGATCACCCGCTCACACTCCTCTGAAGGGATCTCCAATCACTCCCCTGACCGTTTGGGTTACGAGCTGGCAATCCACCACCCACGCCTTCGATTGCCTCAAGACGCTTCAGAATCATCCCATCGGGCCTTGGATGCTCGATCGCTACGTGAGAGCATCTCGCCCGGGGCCCCTTCCGGGCCTTTTCATTTGTTTCCGGAAATGCATCGTTCTGCATCGCAGACTAGCACTCTGAGAAGCGCACGTCGTTCTGCAGTATCGCTCGCACAATCTGACATATCTACTCGTCGCTCACGCCTCCCCTCAATGAACGACGTACTTTGGTCAAACAAACCACTTTCCGATGAGCTCGTTTCCAAAAGGGCGTCGCGTTCTCGTTTATCCTCTAGCCTAAATAGCCCCAGTTCTCCCTCACGGCAGTCGATCTCTTCTTCGAATGAGGGACACGCGCTACCCGCCGGTCCCTCCCCAGTGTATGCCGATGTGCCTCGTCACACACTCTCGAAATCGACCCCCTCGATAGCCGTCGTCCCCCCATCGCTCTCCGGGAATACCATGCCTGTCTCAGATCACACAACGCTCAATTCCGGGTGTCGTCCAGACACATCCTCCCCAACTCTAGCTGCTCCGTCAGGGTCGACTGCGATACCGCTTGAATACGAACGACACACTATATTTCCCATTACACCCAAATGGTCTCAGAGATACAGCCGGGTGCGCGATATGTGAGCACATGTATTTTTCCCGTCGAATTCGGTTACAGAGGCACTCGTAGGCCCACCGTCGAAGTATCCACATTCAGCGTGCCAGCAATGTCCGAGAAATTCCCTCGAGGGTAAGCACTTGTCTTTAAGTATATGTTGTTGCTGCGCTCATGTCTCTTGAGTTAGTGTTGACCTGCCAACAGGGTGGGCCGAATACGTACACCCAGAAGGAGCTCCCTATTTCTACAATGCTGGGGAAAACGTGATCACCGATAGCTGGATATACGACCAGGACATATATGAAGGCATCAAGTACTCTACCGAGATGGTTCGCCTCGTGGCACGGAACAACGGGCAAAGTGATCTTCTCGGTGCAGGACTCGTACTTGAAATATTCCCATCTGAAGACTCGATGGTTTGCGGCTACTATTTCGTGAACCACAAACATCAATGTCTGTTCTGGGTGGAAACTTTCAACGCCGAATACTTATTAACGGATGTGCATGCAACCATCGAGCCGTCTCATTTCAGTGAGTCCTTTGTTTTCCCGCGGTGCATAGTAGGCTCAGTGATACTATGTCAGACCATGTGATGGAAACTCAGTACTGGTGGGTGTCAGAAACGATGTATGGTGTGTATCCAAAAATTATTTACGCCTTTCTGGTCCGACCGCTGATCATGGTTATCCACATTAGTACTAGTCATCCTCCCATGCATCTGACAGCGTAAAATCACTGTGACAGGCTTCACCGGGATTATTTTCCTGCTTTATACCGTTCAGACGCTAGCTCAGTCCGTGATTTAAAGAAGCGTTTGCGTTTCTCTTTCGGAGGTGAATCTCGTATATGAATGCATCTCGGTTGCTGTTCTTGACATGCTTCATTCTTGAAGATATGTTAACGTCGGCGACGTCAACGGTTGCATGGGACACGGAGAAGCTTAAAGGGTTGGTGGAATTAATCGACCAAATTGATTGTATGTGGCATCTTTCGATATTCTGCTTGTGTCGTGACCGAATGGCGGGGCTGTAGTAGACTCTACTGACAGTGATCCATATGCCGAAGTTTTGCTAGGCAAGCGAATATCGTTCTACCTTCTTTCTATCCTGACCATCCCTCGAACAGCTAGGGCCTCCTACGAAGACGGTATGCATAGTTGACTCTCCCAAATCACTGCAGTACTAATCCTCGTTATAGCACAGTGGAGGTGGCTTCACTTCCACGGGGAGAAATTCCACCGTCTTGACAGGGTACAAACCTTACACCAGAGTACGGTGAAAGGTCATTCTCTCTTTCTACGCTTTCTCTCCCCGCTGTTGTTTTCTGCTCCGGACGTGCACATGAAATCGCTTCAGCAGATATTTGTGGACCGTATTGTCATCGACGTCGACTGGAAAGTGTTTATCCAAAAACTCAATAAGGAGTGGCAAGACTTTCTTCTACTTGTAAGTTGCATCGGTCTTTTACGCATAGGGACAGTTTTAACAACCGAATCGCAGGGGGAAGTGTTGCTCACCGCCAACCTGTCGTTTTTGGCTATACAGAGCGTGGATCTAACGAATGAGGGTGGAAACGCTCCGCCAGATCGGTCGGCGACACAGTTGGCGTGTTATGTGTCCATGGTATTTACAATTGGCAGTATCATTCTGGGACTCCTCCTCGTTCGCCAAAACCGCACAAAAACCCGCAATACCGCTCCCGATGGTGTTCGTGACTGTTGCTAGGTGTTTTTCCCATCGGGATATGTTACTTACGGTATGTCCATTCTGAATGCAGGCAGCATATCTCGAAGGAATGAGCGCGACGTTCTTGGGACTCGAGACGGTCGCTATCATCTTCAGCTTACCGCATGCCTTGCTTCTGTGGGGGTACGTCCTTGAGACATGCGTTCAATCCGAGGAATAGCTAAAGTACACCTTTTCCAGATTTGTCTCTTTCACAGCAGCATTTTGCAGTATGTGTCTGACGAACACGAGCCTTTACACGCGAACGATCGTCGGTGTTCCCGGAAGCATCGTATTATTTCTGATAGGCTGGTGCATCTGGGCCTCTTGGGAGAGCCAAGGATTTTGGGGTCCACTATGGGAGAGTGTGTACGAGAAGTTGAAAAAGTCTGCGCGGGGTCGGTGGAAAGCGTCATTCGGCCCTTTCAGGGAAGCTGCAAGTTCTCTTGGGGACTAACTCGTATTACCGCGGAGTCCTTGAAAGAAGATAGCAGGTGCGCAGTCTCAAGGTTGTTCTTGATCATGATGACTATACATGCGCGTACATAGCGTCGATACACACCGGCACTCAACGTGAATCAAGCATGTCTTTCAGGCCTCGCGTAGCCATTCCGGGGAAGAAAGTATGCAATTCGACACATTATACAGCGATGGCAATGGCATATGTCATATGTAACGTTGGACAAGTTCATGCAGAATATTTCATCTTTTCGCTCTCGTCGCGAATAGCCCCGGAAACCTGCGGTCACTTCGGTTTCGCATTAGTTTGTGGCTTGCGTGGTGGCTGAGTGGTGGTATGTGGCTTGGATGTAGCATGTGGCTTGGATGTGGCATGTGGCTTAGCCGAGGAGGAAGACGGCACAGGCGCAGCATGCTTTTTACTTCCCGCACGGACATCCGGCTGGCCTCTGAAACGAAAGCCCCTGCGGATATTACTGTGATTTAGAAAACGCTACGTTGCGATAGGACTTTGAAGCCATACCCTATTGTACCACGAAGGTCGACACTATAATATACACTGAGTTAGTCTCCCGCCAGCGACTACGAATGAGCGAGCTTGCCTTTCTGCATTCTCCTCGGCAGGGGCTGGCGCTTGAGAGCTGAGGTCAAAGTCATAAGAACTTTGAGCTGCCAATATTTCGCACATTGTACTTACTCTTCGCTAGCTGAAGCTGACGAGCTAAAGAGTCTGATAAGTAAACGATAAGGTAATGAAATTCAACAGGGCACTGACGAAGGGGCATGAACATCTTGGACAGGCTCTGTTTCCACAGTGACTTCACTGTCGCTTGCTGCAGCTCCAGTGGCACGTTCACTAGGGTTTAGCGTCCCCGATTGTCCGTCATCACTGTGCGTTGAGCAGATAAGGGCCCGGTAGGTAACGCAGCCGACCATATCCTGCGATATACACACCTCGAAGTAGCCTCGAGCTCCAAGTCGTGGGGATTGGACCCTTGATCTACGGTCTGGTCGGCTTCTGTACTGGACATAGGTGTGTTGTGTGATGAGTAGCAGCAAAAACAGAGGGTGAGGCTTATATGCCATCTGAGGTCGCGGGCGCCTAACCAGCCGCATGTTCCCGGTGCACCGCCGCCAGCGTCTCGCCAGCTCAGCATCGAGGGTACGTTCCTTAACATCCCAGCGGCTTTTACTACCTCAGACATTGGATAGGGACGAAGACTGCTCAGAGCGATCATATAAATCGAGGACTATCATTGGTAGTTACACCTACGATTTAAAGGCGGCGTGAGCGAGATCTCAATGTAAATCATTCTGAAGGCGCTTACTTTGACTCGACGGAGTTAGATAGTAGAGCCATCGTACTCACGATGTCTGATTCTCCTTCTTCCTTTGGGACGCTATGAGCACCGCCAACCGTGCTGTGAGCTATGTATGGCTATGGCACAACGCGTCGGCAAGTTCCCGTGGGCTGTGGGTACCGAGGGGTGGTGTTCTGCAGGTCTGTGGGCCACAGAATCTTCTGTACGAAAGTCTTGCATAGCCGCCGTCTACTGAGCATGACAAGGTGACTTCCGGGTGGCTGGGTTGAGGACGTTCCACAGGAAAACCGGTAAGTACGCGCTGTGCTTTGGACAAAGAAATCAGTTAAAGTAGAACAAGGTGGATACACGCATGATTCCCGAGTTCATGTTGCAGGCAGAGTGAAGTTTCCAGCTGAGGCAAGACAAGCATGATGCACGGTAGCAAGTTTGTTTTGGGCGTCTTCAACCGTGGTGGGCGTCAAAGACCAAGTCACGAAGTGCTTCCGCGATATAGTTCTTCTCTTCATAACTTTTTGACCGTCCTGACTGCAGGCACGCTACTTTCCAGCTCTACAGCAAAACACACTACATCCCAGGACAATCACTCGAACGGATTTACACCATGCAACATACAGGCCTTGCGTCGACGTTAGGTTTCCGGTCGGACACTGCCTAGCGCAGACGTCTGCCTCGAGGCACTTCACGTGTGCATAAGCAGCTTCAGCTTTGGCGCCCATGTAAGTACTTCGACATTGGACAGCCGAGCGCTCCAGAATCTCTCTTTTCCATGAAGCTCTGTGTACGATAGCGCTATGTCTGTTCATAGCAAAATGTCTATGCTTTACCGCTGGTTTCTGTCACTATTACGCCGCGTCCTATCGGTCCCTCAAGCCTTCGCTCGGCGCTCGTTGAAAACTCTGTATGCTATATGGGCTTTACTGAGTCGCCGGAACACTCGAGGAGGACCTTCGGGTGGCAGTCTCGGGGGAGAGTCTGCCAAACCTGACGTGCGTGAGCAAAGGCTTCTAGATAAACCAATAGACCCTCCAACAGAGGACGACGGCGTCCGTGGTACCGTTCTTGCGAGCGCATTGCCACAAGCTCCTCCACATACTATACTTCTCGGATCTGGCCATTTGACGCAAAGCTCGAGCCACCCGGACTTGAGCTCGCCAGAAAGGCGCACATTTGGGCCAGTTCGGCCCTACTCGATTGCTGGAGCCAGTCCGACCCGCTCCTCCCCAAATGTCAATTCTTACGACCCGACGTCCTTGCATCCCTATGCACCACATGCCGACAATGGGCTCCAGCAAGGGTCGTTGCACCCGTATGGATTTGCTTCGTCGAACAACTCGCGGTCGACGCAAGACTTTGGTTTTGGATCGACCATGTCCCGCCCTGTGTCGCGAAATAGTGGCGCTGGACCTCAAAACCGCCGCTCTATGGCGTCGTTAGCGTCTCATACATCCAGCCGTAGATCCCGCGTGTCGAGTGCTGGCCAGCGAATGTTTTCGAACCAGCCACACTCTGTCGAGATCCTGCCAGCTCGAGCATCCCGCGCATATTCGACTTCACGTCCGCCTTCTCGGTTGGCGGCCTCATCCGTCAATTCCTTGCACCCTGCTTCAATGCTGTCATCTGAAGCAGACGTAGTGATTGATTTGATCCCGCCGTCGCGCCCCCAGACACCGTCGCTTCGGTCAGAACGTTCGTCGTCCCGCCGTGCACCTTCGACGCATTCTGCGCCACCGTCTCCAGCGTCAACACATGCAGTCGCACTGCCTGCACCTGACGTTGCGCCACATCCCGACGACCCTCGGCCTGAGGCACCTGTAGAGGAGGAACGCTGCCTGTATGCGATAACGCCCGAATGGAGTGAGAGATACCTTCGGGAACGGGATATGTACGTCTCCGGACTGGGTCGTCCTGTCAAAATGCTTACTTTGCATTCACAGACCCTTGAAGCCTGCAGAATTTGTCATCCCGCCGCTACAAACGAAATTCGATCGCACGTAAGACTTTTCCTAAGATGCGCTGCATACGTGCTTACAGCTTTTTTTCCAGACATTTATTACCGCCGGGATGGATCGAGTTCGTGCACCCAGAAGGGACGCCCTACTTCTTCAATCCGACCTCGAAAGTCGTCACGGACGCCTGGATCTACGACATCGATGCTCTCCAAGATATTGAATACTTCACGAACAAGGTCTATACCATGGCACACGAAGACGGCTTGCAGATACCCGATAATGCCCAAATTATGCTTGAACTTGTGCCGGCTGACACCGTAGACGAGATATTATGTGGATACTACCTCGTCGATCACGATAATCGATCGCTTTTCTGGCTGAAAGAGTTCGACGCGGAATACCTGCTGCAGGTCGTCCGTGGTCCTGTGGGGCCTTCTCATTTCAGTATGCGGCTCCTTTCATGCCTTGACTGCACCGTAAACTAATCGGAGCTGTAGAGCATTGCATAGAAGGGCAATACTGGTGCGTTGGATGCAGAGACTTCATCCATAAACGCTGACACCACAGGCTCATCAGGGAACACCGAGAATATTTTCCCGGCCTTTGGGATTTAACTCCAGATGTGATTGCAGAACTCAAAGCTTTGTTACTATTTTCTCTAGCGGGTGCGTTGTCACATATATATCGTGGATTTTGAGACGCGTGCCAAGTTGTTATACTCAGATGTTTTGACATCGACGGATACCACCACGACCTACACTGCGGATACGATCGAGTCCATGCTACGGCTTATAAGCCATGTAAATTGTGATTATGTCTGCTTGCCTCTACGCTTGTATGTTTTTCCTGACCTATCCGCACAGTAACTGGTCCAGAGCGAAACCCACACATTGAGGCAGCGTTGGGTAAATAAAAAATATTTCATCAATCACGACAAGGGCTAACCATTGTTAAATCACCAGCTCGTTTCCTCTACGAATGCGGTGAGCTATTCCTTCGTACTATCCTCTTCCTTTAAAACCAACGCGTTCTCGGCAGCACACGTTAGATTCGTCAATTACCACGGCGAAAAAAATCACCGCATCCGTCGGGACCAAACCGTACACGCTAGTGTCCAGTCGAAGGACCGATCCTTGATTTTGAAGATTCTCTCTCCTCTCCTCTTCTCTGCGCCGGACGTACACCTGCAGGCACTACGCAGGATTTATGTTGATCGCCTTGTTATTGAGAGTGCGTGGAAAGTGTTCATCGACAAGCTCAACAAGGAGTGGCAGGAATTCCTCCTTCTCGTAAGATGTCTTTTCACCGTCGTGATGTTGGACAATGCTCACATCTGGCCTACAGGCTGAAGTGCTGCTCACGGTCAACGTGTCGTTCTTGGCAATACAGAGCGTCGACATCACAAATGACGCGGGGAATGCGCCGCCCCAAAGATCCTTCACGCAGCTCGCCAGCTATGTATCGATGATTACCACAGTGGGCAGTATCATCCTTGGCTTGCTGCTTGTGAGGCAGAACCGTACGAAGGCTCGTGGCACATGCGAGGAAGCTGTTCGTGCATCTTTTCATTCGTTCGAATTGAACACGTGTATACTAACATGCAATAGTCAACCTTTTTGGGCGCAATGTCGGAGACCCTCTTGGGCCTCGAGACTGTAGCCATCATCTACAGTCTCCCATACGCGTTGCTCATGTGGGGGTACGTCTCCCCGTGTCATCTTCTTCCGCTTGTACGATTCTGACAGTTACTCATAGGATGGTCTCCTTTGCTGTCGCGTTCTGCGCTATGTGCTTCATCAGTGCCAACCTCTGCACGCGGCTGGTGGTGGGGCTTTCTGGGTTCGTCATCGTGTTCCTCATATCGTGGTGCATATACACGGCTTGGGAAACTCCGAACTGGACCAACTGGTCTGACACAAAATGGTGGCAAAAAATATGCGAGATCGCCGCGGAGGGCGCGAAACTTTACGCGGACTTCCCGCTGAAGCCCCGGAGAAACATTTGGGATGTGGTCTTGGGACGCCAGCCCCGAGAACCATCCCTTTCGGCGATGATGAGCATACGAGGGCCATAACGTTCATTTACGACGATGGATATGGATGGATATATACTGCTGACATTATTACTGTACGTTTGTTTGTAAACAAGAATAGAACGGGATCTTCGTGTATCATTATACCCTCCATAGCAGCAATGCACGCGATACCTTAGACAAGATGGTTTTATTTCGGTTTTATGGGACGCTTGACACCACCTTGGTTGACGCTGCCACCCTTGGGGCCGCGAAACCGGAAACCACTGCAAATACGGTCAGGACATTGGCAGGGGAGCATAGGGCATGAAGCACAAACCCCATTAAATCATCCTCGTCTTCAGAAGTAAATTCTGGGGCTCTGGGCACGCGAGCGTGTCGAGTTATCAGCAAGGAACACAAGACGCGTCGACAGAAAATGGTACTAACGATTCAGGTAGAGCGCCTGTCTTTGCTGTGGCATTCTCGTTGGTGTCGCGAGCCTCAGATTGTTTGTCCGAGAGCGCTTGCCTGTGTGTGGTAGACACCCTTAATCAAACGACTTCATGTAGAATGAGGTAGAGAAACAAACCCTGTGGACGCCGATCCCCTGTGAGGATTTGACACCGTCAGCGCTTATTCGCGCAGTAGTCAGAAACGAGGAATTTACGGTTTCCCAGCATCAGAGTCGAAAGGGTTCTTCTCTTCGTCCCCCCTTGTATCCTTAGGGCTGTAGATAGGGTGCAGGACACTTTTCGATTGAGGGTAGTTTTTATCGCTGCGAATCGGAACAAATATTGTTAGCTTTCCCCAGCGGCGTTATTCTCTCATCCATTATGATCCTGACCTCGAAGGCACCGTGTCGGAAACCTCTTCCTCGTTTGGTTTCGAAGCCATACTCGTGTAGTGTAGAGTATGTAGTCTTGGTGAAAATGCACAGGATGTTGACTTGAGCGTGGGGGGTAAGTTGCTTTAAACCTATCGAGCCGGTCCTCCGGCCGTCGCGGTCGCGGTTATGGGCGTCCCCTTCGGGCGGCAGACATTTTGGCAAGTGCAGAGGCGCAGTTTTCTAAATTCAAACCAGTCGCTAGCAGCATCGTACCTTCACAGCTAGGCAGTGGATACTGTGGGGTGAGTCGGGCGTTACATAACATAAAACGTGTAACAGGCGACGATATAATGGATGCGGTCGGAATGTTGCAGGCGTGACTTTCAGGCGCATCGCCTCACGCTCTTCAGCGGCACATTGCAGAAGGCATGCTTGACAGAACGGACACACAATACTTTGTTCCCCGTTTGCGGTGTTTCAGTGCTTGAATGCTGAGTACTTCATGTCTGATGCGGAAGTGGGAGGCCTGTAAAATTCGGTCAAATTCACAGACATACAGAGAGCTATCTGGGCGCATGTTACGTAGGTGTTGTAATACCGAAAGATCACAAGCATAGTCCGCATTGCGCGTGAGCCTTCCGGAGATGTGGAGCTCATTCCATATAATGAGAAGCGACATAGGGCTATGGGTGCTGGAACGAGACAGCTAGCCGACTCCAAGCACTTGCAAGGAAATGAAGTACTGTGGAGGCGATGGCGTGAAGCTATATAAGTGTCCACAAACTGCTAAGAGAACGACTTACGCGTTATGTGGGGCTAGGGGTCTTAACGGGCATTGGCCTCATGACTGTCCAAAGATGCGCCGATGCGGGCGAAGGCAACAAGTCTGCGAATGCGTATACACCCTCACTTGTAGCCCGTAAATTCTTTCGAGTCCGTCGGAATGGAATCCTGTAGGCCAAAATATACCCCAAATCTTAGATGCCGCTGCTGATACAACAAAGCTGCAGAGACTGTCGGCTGAGGGAGTGGTTAGCGCCCGAGACATATCAAATGAAGGTTTTTACAGCAACAGCGCTCACGAAGATATGCAATGATAGTCATCACGGGATACAAATGCCTCCATATGTGCCCCGGTACCCTTGATCACCGCCCGTGTGCGCTGGAATGTTAGTTGTCCATCGGAGCGAGTAGTGGGACGCGTTCCCCGCCTCTAGCCTACCGAGAGAAGGTCTATCTTGGTAAAGTCTCCGTTTGTGAGTGCAGGGCGCACACTTGATGACGTCCCGACTCACCCGAAAGTGTGCGATGGCCATTCGAACAACAAGGCTTAATCGCACCATTGCCTATGTACGCGCAGGGAAATGTGTGGGCCGGGACGTGGTAAGGAACGATGTGTCATGCAGGCGTAGGAGCTGCAACACGCCGGCGGATAGAGGCCAAGAAAGACCATTCTACGCGCGTCAGTCCCGAGACCGCTGTCAGCCTAGCGGTGAAGCAGGACCCTGCCTAATACACCCAGAGCCCCGATGCCGGCAGGCCCGAAAATTCCCATTTTGCACATTGATCCCCGATGGCGCAGGCCCGAAAATGCATGTGCTTGCCGACGGTTCCCCGAGGCCTCCGTGGCCCGAAACACGAGCTCGCAAATTGAAGATGTAGCCCCCCAGGCCCGAAAATTGGGTGACGCGCGCGCGGTGGTAAAATATAGCACTCGCGCGGTATTGAACCCAAGCCTAATGCATTCGCCCCCACACGCATACACATATGCATCGTACCATTACACTAAGTATTGTTCGAGCATTAGGGGTATCCTAATGCAATGAATTGAATATTACTTGAATGTCTCGACGTCTCGTGAACGCGGGATTCAGAAGAGCATCATCCTAATGCACATCCTTCATTTATTCAACAAATACACGTCGCAAGCATACAATATTCTTCCAATCCATTCCTAAGCTTATATTAGAGCAATAGCCGCTACTTGATAGAGGTTAGAAAATGGGCCCCCGCATCTCGTCCACTCAGGTCGAATTCAGAACGTGGCGCGTCGAAGCGCGCGCCGTGAAAAGGTAAGTAGGAACATTGTTATCTCATTAATGCACGTAGCTGAACAACGCTTGCAGTCAACGTGCAGCCCTCGAACGTCGCAGGCTTGCTGATAGCATACTCTATGAATATTGCATTTGACCGGACGGACATCAAATGTGGCAGTTGGACTGGTGCACCATTCCGCACTGGGGCAAGATCAACGGAACCAAATTTTCTGCCCGTCGGGCACCGACCGACGCCCTGTTGCCGCACAACCCGCATCTTTGTCCATTCCCCTGCTCTGGTATTCAGCATGAACGTCACAAAAGTTGACAACGGAGACTCACCACCCTTACCGCAGACACCACAGGAGGGTGCGGCGTCAAGCATGGAGCAACCTCACCTGCAATCGCCGCCTAACGAGCTCGACAAGGCTCTCACTCCAGCCGAGGATATGTCTGTCAAAAATTTCCTCCGCCTCGCATGCCCCACCATTCCCGACCGTCCGCAACTCGTTCAGTCGAAGAGTCCGCGCGATTGGTATGCCTTCGACTCACCCAATTATACGCCCGCGTATATGTCGCATATCCTGCTTCCGAAGAAGGACGACTGCCTGCGCATGGCCGATGGACTTCTGCAGG